>CM021102.1:383751638-383788430 GCA_007115665.2 Sequoiadendron giganteum
GAGGGAGAGAGGGAGAGTGGTAGAGGGAGAGAGGGTTTAGGGTTGAGGTAGAGAGAGAGAGTGAGAGTGAGAGAGAGAGAGAGAGGGTTTAGGATTGAGCAAGAGAGGGAGAGGGGGAGAGGGAGAGTGGGAGAGTGAGAGGGAGAGTGGGAGAATGAGAGGAGAGGGAGAGTGGGAAGGAGAGAGGGAGAGAGGGAGAGAGAGGGGGTTTAGGGTTGAGGGCGAGGGATGGGGAGAAAGGGAGAGAGAGAGAGAGAGAGAGAGGGGGGGGTAGAGGGGAGAGAGATAGGAGTGATTAAGTGAGAGAGAGGGAAAGAAATAATATTTAAATATTTTATATATTAGTAATATATATACATATTTAAATATTTATAGATTAACTAAAATATTTAAATATTATACATAATAATATAATATATTATATATTAATACATAATTCGGTAAGAGATTATCATAAATTGTATATTATATATTACATTATAAACTTTATTGCATTTTTGAAATCATATATTAAAAATTGTATAACTTTTTTTAAACTCATATCTAAAACATATCGGATATCGAATTCAAATCAAATATCTGATATGATGACACAAAATTTAATGCTTAGGGATTAGGCTTGGACTTGCATTGGAATTTGGTTTAGACCTATCAATCCTAAGAATTCAACAAAAAAAATGTGTTTAACAACTTACCTTGCTTTTCTAGACTTCGCCCATGTGGCTAATAAAAAAATTTTACCCAAAATTGATGGAACGAAAAGGGTTTGTAAAGGAGATTCTCATCTTTCTACCAATATAAATTATACTTTACTTTGAATCTAATAAATAATTATTATTCATTTTCTATTATAATTATGACTAAAGTCCTGATTGATAGCCTGATTGAAAAACATCTATAGCTTTCAAATGATATCACATTTTTTGAATCCAAAACATGCATCACATTCTATGCTTCACATACTATAGGATTTTAAAAAAATGAATTTCATGAAGTTTTGACCAAGTTAAGGTGGTCAGACATACGAGTTTTTATATTTTTTTAAAATTGTAATAAAAAATTCATAATTAATTATTTACTTGGAAAAATTTTACAAAAAAATAGGCATCAAATCTGGACATGAGTCTTCTACTTATATCTAAAATCTTATAAAAAAATATTATCATTTTATTATGGTTAGGGTGGTCAGACAGACACCTACTTCTTATTTTTTCCCTGAAATTTAAGTACTACTGCATTGAAATTTCAATTTTCCACATATTCTATTTTTACATATTTTTGAAATAATATAGATAACTTGTTCAAAGTTTTACATCAAGTTGCCTAACTCTGATTTTTTTGAATTTTCATTGCCATTTAAGGGCCTAATTTTTCCATGATGATCCTGCACATACCCCTCAGGAAGATCCTAGAGAATCACATGTAGCAACAATAAAAAAGGATATTCAGGTATTTGAAGAGCACTCTGAACTATGGTATATGATATTCTGAGTATATTGATTTCTCTTTGAGTGCTTATACATATACAAATTGGGTAGGTTGTTTGGATGATAGAAGAAGTACAAGTGGATGTGCTTTCTTTTATGGAAATAGACTAGTTTCTTGGTTGAGTAAGAAGTGAGATTCAATGTCATTATCTACTATAGAGGCATAACATATTACAACAACATCTTGTTGCATACAATTGTTGTGGATGAAGCATACATTGAAGGATATCAAAGTATCATATGATGAAACTATTCCTATCTTGTGTGATAATACAATTGCTATCAATATTTCAAAAAATATGGTAATGCATTCAAGAACAAAGCATATATGTATGTGGTATCACTTCCTAAGAGAGAAAGTTATTGAGAATGAAGTGAAGTTGGAGTATGTGCCTAGAAAGTATGAAATAGTAGACATCTTCACAAAGGCTCTTCCAAAATATACATTTGAGTATCTTAGATAGAAGCTTGGGGTTAGTGCCCCTCCTTCTTTCAACTAGATGCATAAGTTGGTGCATATGTCAAGGGGTACAATTCAAGAAGTATTATTTGTCCTATATTGATGAAGGATACCTTTTAGGGGAGTAGGTAGTGGTGTCTTTGGTTGATGAAATTAGGGGGAGCATATATTATGCCTAAAAGTGGGAGACAAAAAATTGAATTATGCAGGTGTTGCCCTTTTCCATTGATGTATGAAAAACACAAGAAAAAGGGAAAGAAACTCAAGAGAAAGAGGGAGAGAGTTTTGGAAAACTAAAGTAAGGAGAAGAGTTTCTTGAGACTTGGATATCAAAGTTGATTTTGTTGTTGATGGTTTTTCAATAGGTGTTTCCATCAAAGACAAAGGGGGAGATTATTGCACTATGTTGTCATTAGTGTTGTCATTGATATCAGCCTATATCAACCTCTAGTGTGGTGTTGATGAGAAGGTGTTTGTGGTGTTGAGAAAGTGTTGCAGATGTAACATGGTCACTTGGTTTCCAAGTGCTTTTGAGAGAATTAGTATAAAGAGTGCACAAGGTGTTAGGGGTGTGTTATGTGTTGTGCTCTGAATTTCTTCATTCTTGAAGATGTGCTTGTGCAAGCTGGATATGTTGATTAGTGGTCTTTGAAGGATTTATATGCAGAGTTTCAAGTTCTAGATTATACGGCAATAGAAGATATGTTTGACTATAATGTGTCAAACTATGAAGAGGGTTGTCTAGGAGAAATTGAATTTCTCTACATTTCTTTGTATTGAATTTTCTTGTCTTGTGAATTTGGGAATGTGCTAATGATGCATGTATCTATCTTCCCTTGGATCATTTTGTTCTCATCTATTTCACAAGCTTGGTTCATGTGTTGTGTCTTAGTGGTAACTTGATTGGTTGCACAAGATGATAGTGTTCTCAATTGCATGTGTTTGCACCAATATGGTTAAAAGTTTTATTATTCTTGAAATATTCCAAAATTTTGTGTGATGTTGTTATGTGGTTCACAGGATGGTTTTGGACCTAGTGAAGTGTGAATGTGGTTGCTTGTTAGCATTAATGCTATATTGGATAACTTGACATGTTAGCATTACTTGTAGATGTGCTTCATCATTTTTGGAATCATGGTGAAGCTTGTTAGTGTAGATTTGGGTCTTGGTTAACCCTTTGTATAGTTTTCCTTCATTTCTTTCCACCGTAGAAGTGTTTGGTGTTGACCTATTTGGTGGTTGCACTTTTGAGGTGTATATGTGTCCTAAAGAACATTGTTTGAGGTCGTAGAGGATATATATGCAAGGTCAATTGTTGGATAATGTATTGGTGTGATGTGTGGTGTGAAATGATGTGTATGTAATCAAGTTTTGTGATATAAGTGTGAGCATGAATGCCTATGACTATTGGAAGTAGTGAGTAGAAGGTGTCTACATTTAAGTGTGCCTGAAGTTGTTGGAGGCAATGAGCCAAAGGTGGTAGATGGTGTAGAGTTGTTGTGGTGGATTCTTCTATTGCTCTAAGGTAGTGAACCTCCTTGTAGCAATCTCTTTATATCTTCTTTCTATCTAGCTATCTAGATAGTGAGCTCTTCTTTCTTTTAGATAGTGAGTCCTTTGGGTAGTGAGCCCTTCTGATAGTGGTCCTTTTGTGATTGATGTTGTTATTCATATATTTGAGTTAATCCTCATTGTTTTTTTCCCCTAATTAGGGTTTTCTATGTAAAATTAAGTGTTGTATTATGTATGGTTGTTGATGTGTTGATGTTTCAATTTTTTACATTCGTGACTAGTGATTAATAAGGGTTTGAAGATTAATGAGGATTTTGAGGTTGCAATTGACAACTAATTCACCCCCCTCTCACTTGTCGTGTATGTCTAACAAAGACATTGTGGATGGATTAATTCATACAAGATAGATTTTTATTCAAAGGAAAATGGCTATGCATACCTCAAGGATCAATGATCCAAAATTTAATAAGTGAAAATAATTTTAGTGGTTTAGCTAGATATTTTGGGGCTTATAATACCATGGAACAACTTATTGAATTATAATATTGGCCAAGAATGAGGAAAAACATTAGTTTTTTTTTGCAAGGATTTTAAGTTTGTCAACATGTCAAAGGAGTGAGTCAAAATAATAAAATATATCATACATTGCACATATTGGAGAAATCATGGGATGAAATAATGCTTGGGTTGTGAAGAACACAAAGAGGTAAGGATTATTATTTTTTATTGATATATTTTCAAAATTGGCTCATTTAAAGCTTGCAAAAAGACCAATGTTGCCACACATGTAGAAAATTTATTTTTCATAGAGGTTGTTAGATTTCATGGTTTATTAAAATGTATAGTTTCAGTTCATGAGACTAAGTTTGTAGGAAATTTTTGGAAAAAACTTTGGAAGAAATTAGGAACTAATTTAAATTTTATCTCTACATATTATCCTTAAATAGATGGATATACTGAAGTTGTTAATCAAATATTATAAAATTTGTTAAGATGTTTGGTTGGTCACAAGCTTTAGCAATGGGATTTTATATTACCTCAAGTTGAATTTACTTGCAATGATTCAATCAACAAAAGTAATAGTAAGAATTCATTTTAATTTTTTATGGACATCTAGAAATAGGGGTTTGAAATTAAGGGAGCTTGGAGATGCCAAGTGACATGAGAGAAGTGCTAAAGGAGAAGATTTTACTAAACATGTGCAAGATTTGCACTAACAAATAAGGGAAAGACTTATTTGGAGTAGCCAATTATAGGATATAGATAAAGTAGAGTCAATGAAAAGAGAAAACAATTTTAATGTGGGAGATATGGTACTTGTACATCTATGAAAGTAAGTATTTCCTCTAGTCATACTTATATAACAAGTTCAATTTTGAAGAAGATTGGACCATGTGAAATTATCAAAAAAAAATCACCAAAGTCTTATGAGTTGGAGCTTCCTACAGGTTTGGATGTCTCATATTTTTCAAACTTTTTATTTAAATACTTACTATGAGGGCGAGAAATAAGAGAAGCAAGAAAAGGAAGAAAAACAACGTAAAAAATGGATGTAACAACTACCTAAGAGAGGACATGAGGAGATTAAATGCATTTTTATTTAAAAGTGGTTAAAATTATAAGGGGAAAAGAATAGAATAGTGGAGGATGTCACTTGGTTAAGCCTAGTAGAGCCCGAGTCATTCTAGTCAACCCACAAAAAATATTTTTTCTTACCCATAGCAATAGAGTCGTTTTAACTTCGAACAACACAAAATTTCAGTATGAATTTTAAAGGCAAAGATGAATCTAGAAATACCTCTAAGAAATAGTATGCACCTTCATTATCTTATATTTATTTTTAAAATCAAATTTCAACAGCATGATACAACATACTACTATGCCATTGAAGTGAAAACATACATAGTTGATTTTCCATCATATTAACCCTTAGAGGAAAGATAATATAGTGTTCAAATCTAAGTAAATTTAAACAACATAATGGTATGTAAATTAACACTTCAAGACAATTAAATAAGGATAGAAGAATAAAAGAGAAGAAACACCAATATACATGGGGAAAACTTTTTTGAGTAAAAAACCCTAAACTCCAAAGAATCAAACCATTGTACTAATCTACAAAAACCATTATTACAATACACTTGCAGGATCTAAGCCTTAACATAGATATTTACATATTCCTCTTCTCTAGAGGAAATCTGATAGTATAACCCTACAATGAAAAATTCTCCTCTAAATCCTCAAGAAAACCCTTATATTTATAGCTCGCACCAAAAAGGACATCTAAAAAAAACATCCTCAGTCTTCTCCAAATCCAATATATGTAAAAGCTCAAAAGAATGAGCTTTAGCTCAACTTGCTAATCCAAAAAAAACCTTATCCTTATATTGGGAATCTTTATTCAAGAAAACATATTATCTATATATTTTCTATATATTATCCATATCTTAGGCACCTGAAGCATACAAAGCTAAAAGTTGATTCATTCCACTTCAATTTTGATATAGAAACTGCTAATTGAGACTCTCAAGTCAACATAGGAATTTGTCAAAATATTTGTATCACCAATATGGAAATATGTGACATCATCCTCCTAAAAATTAGGACTTCCTAGAGTGGGTGTCAACTTCCTTAAAAAGAGGGATCTTGACATATCTCATCGCCTATCATGTAGGATGCCATCTCAACAATAAGACCCACAAAGTGAATGGAAACTTAGGAAGTTTAATACATTAGGATAAATTAATATGCACCTAAGAATAAATTAATAGATTCTAGGACACAAAGGTTGAGACAAATTAATCCCAACATGAGCAAGGGCTCACAAATTTTTGTGCCTTGATTGCTTGATGCAGGGGCATCATACATAATTTTAAGAACTATTTTTTGTTTTCTTTCACCTGCCACCATATACCTTTTGATTCATTGTAAATTTAATTTTTTTGGTAATTGGAAGGAGAAACCACCTACTTCATGTAGCATTAATTAATAGTAGCAAGGGAAAACAAAGAGTACAAATTTAAAGTGAGATTTTTAAAATCAAAAATGGGTTTTTGAAAATTTATGACTAGTGTTTTAGCACTACACCCAACTTAGGTAAGATTTTGGTAGAATTTTATAGATTTTTTAGGGATGCTTAAAGAAGAAGAAAAGAAGAGAAAGGGGAAAATATATAATACAGAGAGAGAGGGGGAAGGAGGGAGATAGAGAGAGGTAGGGAGAGGTAGGGGGGGAGGTATAAAGGGAGGAAGAGAAAGAGGGAAGGAGGGAGATCTAGGAAAAGGTAGGTTGAGAGAGGTAAGGCACAAGGAATAGAGAGTGGGAGTGGGAGAGGTAGAGAGAGAGGTAGTGTGAGAGAGATAAAGAGAGGAGGGGAGGGAGTGATAGAGAGAGATGGGTAGGTAGAGAGAGGGAGAGGTAGGGTGGAAAGGATAGAGGGATGGAGAGTGAGAGAGGGAAGAAGGGAGTGAACGATAAAGGGAGGGGTAGATGGAGAGAGAGGTATGGTTGGAGGAATGGAGGGAGAGAGGATATAGAAATAAATAGAGAGTGATGGAGGTAGGGAGGGGATATAGAGAGAAGTAGAAGTGGAAGGGATGAGAGAAAGGTAGAGAGAGGGGGAAAGAGGGACAAAGGGAGGGAGAGGAATGTTAGGAGGGATAGTGGGAAAGGAGATATAGAGAGAATTAGAGAGAAGTAGAGAGGGATGGGGGAGCGAAAGATAGTGAGGTGGGGTGGGATAGATAGAGGGAGGGAGAGAGATAAAATGAAGGAGACAAGGAGAGGTAGGTATAGAGATTGAGGTTAGATAGAGAGAAGTAGAGAGTGAAGGGAAGAGAGAGGTAGAGAGAGGGATAAGTTGGGAAGGAGGGAGAGGTAGGGTGGAGGGATTAATGGAAAGGTGGGTAGATGGGGAGAGGGTGAGTGGAGATAGAGAGAGGGAGGGAGGGAGAGAGGGAGGGAGTGAGAGAGAGATGAAAGGAGGGAAGGAGGGAGGGGTAGGTAGACAAAGGTAGGGTACAAGGAATAGAGAGAGAGAGAGGTAGTGTGTGTGTGAGAGAGAGAGAGAGGGTGGGGGAGGGAGGGGTAGAGATGGGTAGGTAGATAGAGGGAGAGGTAGGGTGGGAGGGATATAGGGAGGGAGAGAGGGAGGGAGAGAAAGACGGAAGGAGGGAGGAAGGGATAAAGGGAGGGGTAGGTAGAGAGAGAGGTAAGGTTGGAGGGATGTAGGGAGAGGGAATATCGAGAGAAGTAGAGAGGGATGGAGGTAGGGAGGGGATATAGAGAGAAGTAAAGGGGGGTCTTAGAGAGAGGTAGAGAGGGGGGAAGGTGGGAGGGAGGGAGAGGTAGGTAGAGAGGTAGGGTTGGAGGGTTTGAGGGAAATGTAGGTAGATAGGGAGAGGGTGAGTGGAGATAGATAAACGTAGAGAGGAAAGGTGAGAGAGGGAGAGGGATGTATATATTTCTCTTAGCTCCTTGTAATTTTATTATAATAAATTTTATACTATATAAAATTCCCTTGCAACAATCCATCAAATAATTCTTTTATTTAATATAATATTATATCTATATAATATTTATATTAATATTAATATATCCTAGTATATATTAATTTATTAAATATTATATTAATATTAATATAATATTATAACATGTTAAGTTTTAATATATAGTGAGCTCAAAAAATCATTCTTAAGTAAAAGAAACAAATATATGTTTCTTAACTTAAGAAATGGGTATTCATTTTTTAAGTTAAAGAAATGTTATATATTTCTTAACTTTAAGAAATGGATATTCATTTCTTAAAGTTAAAAATGGTAATCGTTAATAATGAATATCCATTTTTCTGGTATTTTTTGCCTTAGTTATTACCTCAAGATTTATTTGGGATTTGGCTTGGGGGTGTCCAACTTGAAAAGTCAACTACCCCAACATGTTTATAGGGGTTTCTATGGTGTTTCAAACTTCACCCTTTGTCCTAATGACTTTTTTCATCCGAATTTGATGAAACAAAAAGGGTTTATTTAGTAAATTATCAGTATTCTACCAATATAATATATGCTTTGTTTTGAATTTAATAGATAATTATTATTGATTTTCTACATGCACTATGTGTAAAGTCTTGATTAATAGGCTGATTGAATAACATCTATAAATTTTAAATGGTTACATATTTTTTGAATTCAAAAGATGTATCACACTTTATGCTTCACAAACTGTAGTTTAAAAAAATGAATTTCACAAATTTTTGACCAAGTTAGGGTGGTCAGACAAATGGTTTTTAATATTTTTTAAAATTCCTAATAGAAAATTCATAACTAACTATTTACTTGTGAAAAGATTATAAAAATTATGCATCACATTTGGGCATGCGTCCTCTACTTATATCGAAAGAATACAAAAAAAAATCTCTTACTTAGGGTGGCCAAACAATCACCTTCTTTTAATTTTTTTTTCCAAAACTTAAAGTACTACTACATTGAAATATCAAAATTTCACCAAATCATATTACATTTTTTTGAAAAAAAATCTAATAGCCTACAAACTACATTCAATTCTCTACAAATTATATTGCTACATATTTTCCAAATTATGTTAATAACCTATTTAAATTCTTATGTGAAGTTGCAACTTAAGTCTATTTTTCTATATTTTATTTCCACTTAATGGTCTTGATTGGCTCATCATGATCCTGCACTAACCCTTAAAATATATTCAATAGTTTTTTTCTAAGAGAATCCAAGATAATTCTCTTAAAAGACTGCATTTTTAAGAAAAGACAAGAGAAGAGATCTCATTTAACAACCAGGAATGTTGGAAATTCTCAATTCTTGAGTAAAAGGAATTGATATTTTTTAGAAGATCAAACTTTTGACCTAAGGCATTACCAAAGTGAAATAGGATTCATCTTGTTTTATTAGATTCTAAAAATGATGCTTATACTACCCTAAATTTATCATCCACAAATTGTTGATGGGAGATAGGTTCACTAGTTGAAAAATGATTGACTCCTCTTAGCTTACCCTTAAAAACTAATTTTTGAAGTCATTTCCCTAAAGTTTCTCCAAAGATGACAAATAAAAAGGGGGATATGAGGTTGGGTCCCTTTTTATCCCTTAAATAAACATGATATGATATAATTAATAAAACCTAACATTTTTGGGGTTAACCCACATTCAACTATAATGTTTAAGAATCTCCTTCCAAATCGAAATTTTCCCCAACACTTAAATGAGGAATTCATATGAGACTCTATTAGATCTAGTTTTAAATAATTTTGGATTTCTTATTGTTGTCCATGGAATGGAGAACTTTGTGGATACTAAAAATGGAGTTAAAAATCTTCCTACCTTGGAAAAAACCACTCTATTGAGGAGATAATTTAGAGAGTACTTGATCCAATATTAAAGACATGATTTTCTCAAAGATCCTATACATTAAATTACATGTGTTTATTGGTATGGACTTAAAGAAAGAAAGATTCGTTAAATTTTTGGTATGAGGGCCAAGAACATAGTATTCAAGTCCTTTAGGAGATTCTTATTCTTGAAGGACTCCAATTCCACAAATACCATATCATCAACAATATTGGACCAATACAATTGAAAAAAGATGTGAGGGAACCATATAGAACCAATTCCTTTCTTTCTTTCAAAGAGAAGGTTACAATTTCACTTATTTATTTATCATGGGAGTTATCAAATCCTTTTTAAACTAGTCACTAAGAAAATAGGGAATAAGATTCAAAATTTTCATTCTAAATAGTAGGGTTTAAAGTGTTACATTCAATGAGAAGGTTGAAAAAAAACTATTTTCTCAAAGTGGATTATTATTCTCAAGTATTTGTAGTATATTTCCTATTATATTTTGATCTTGGACAAGCTATTTCAATAATTTCATGAAATTATTTAGTTGATTAATATCTATTATCTCCAAATATTCTAACCAATGATATCCAAGAACAATTTCCAACCCATTTATATCTACAACAAAAAAAAATTGAATGTAAAACACATTTATCGATAGAGCTTCAAATACTTAAATTTTTTAATATCCTTACCCTTTGTTTGACTAGATTTGATTTAGTTGTTCCTATGGTTACTTGGAAATTCCATTTTGATGAAGTCATACTTACTACTAGGTTTTACAAAATTAATTATTTCTCCCTTTTGGATACCTCATTGAAATTGAAGGATTGAATATTACTTTCTTGGATCTAAGATACATGTAATTATTGTTGGTATAAATAGGTAATCTACCTAACTCATTAGTTAGTGGGTCTTATTTATATGTTAAGTCCACTTTTGTCCTAGGAATATTTCTAGAAGTCTTATTTGTCTAGATAAGATCTTATCCTATCTTTTTTTTTTTAACTTTTATTTAATTCTAATGTCTTAGGTCATTTAATAATGGCATAAGTCATTTAATGTTTTGCATTAGGTAGATTATCACACGTTGTCTATATAAGTTTGAGGTCAATGATCATTGTAGAATTTTGAATATACCTCATCATCATATTTGATAGATATTAATGTCAAACACGATAATTTATTGCATACTCTCTTGTGGAAGGTTTTCATTGTTTCTATAGGTGACCTTAAGTACATAGAGCTAATCTTCAACTCCTATATGGTATCAAAGAAAAATCCTTCTCAAATTTGAGGGAAGAGATAAATTTTCATATGAGATATCTAGGTGGATTTTAGTAAAGTAAGATCTTCTCTTGCACCATATGGTGATCTAGAGAATAAAAAAAACTTGAAAGAAATACTATATTTGGGGTGTCTTTTTTTGTGACTTTGTATTACAAGATTATTTTGGAGTATTTTGGGTCACAAAATGCCCTTACATTGAATCCAAAGGCCCAAAAACCCAATTTTCATAAAAAATACTTCATATTTTGAAGAAAAAATTGGTCTTTTAAAATTTTTTGGATGACTATCTTAAATTTGACAGTCAAATGATCATCACAAAGGACTGTATTAAATTTGAAAATTAAACAACAATTATACCAACACTCATCCTAGTCTACTAGCTTATGGTTTCATGGGGCAACCACCCACCAACCCTTAGGGGGCATAATTTTGGCCCCTCGTGCTTTAATTGGATAGTTTTTTAAAAATCACCATAATTTTTGACTAAGCGAGTATCGGATTTTCAAAAAAAAGATATCGTTGGAAATCTAGTTCTGAGAACTTTCTAATAGTGTAGATTTTATTATCATATTTTACACCTAGAATTTTTTATTTCCATTTAAAGTCAAATCTCCCATTTGGACCTTCGAGCTCGTAACTTTTTGCCTAGATCTTTGTTTTTTCATAAATTTTATGACATTAAAAAGGTATTGAGGATCTATATCCTTATTCACGTGCACTTTTTTTAGATTCATCCCTAGGCATAATTTATTCAAATTTTGGCATATTTGCATTTTGGCTAATTAATTGGACATCTTGACTCTTGGAGAGGTTTTGTCTTTTGAGTAGACTTCATTTGTAGTATACATCATGTTTAGGGGTTTCTAATTACTGTTGAAGGTTTCAATATTTATGATTTTGGAGATTTCTCATAGTTCAATATGAGGCTTTTGTTGATGTAAATAGGTGTTTTACCTATCTAGGTCCTATTTACATGTTAATTCCACTTAAGTCCTGGAGGGAATCTTTCTAGTTAAGCATTAGTTGTCACTAGATCTTATCTTATCTTTTAGAATTTAATTTGTGTGTCCTATTTTATTTAATATTTTTTGGGGTAGCTATCTCATTATATAGGATTAAGGCGGATGTCAAGATCTTGTCTAATCCTATCCCATATTTTTCCTTTATAAGAAATAAATTATTTTTACATCCTAGACAATTCAGTTCAATTTAGTTAGTCCAATATATCACTATAATCTTGAGTATTGCACATTGAACATATATCTTACATCTATTATTGCAAATATCTGTTCTTTTTTTTCCTCTTGTAGAATATTTTTGTTGGTTTTTGTAGGTGATCCTGGAGGCTTGAGTCATTGAGTAACTGACAATTTTCATTTTATCCTTCTCTAGTCATCTTGAAAAGGGGAAACTATAAACAATGGAGAGATGACATCATAAAACATCTCTATTGGCTTCATACATTGCCACATTTGTACGATCTTGTTCCCTTCTAGTTATTGATAGTAATTTAAATTTTCTTGGAATTGTAAAAGGGATCATGCCTTAGGAGTTATTCCAATGCATGTTGATGATTACATTTTGAATTCTATTTTTATTTTGAGTGTCCTCATGCTCTTTGGGTCCTAAAATTTGGGAGATATACAAAAATATTGATACTCATCCATTCCTAGATGATTCTATTTTAGATTGTCTTGTGCCTCTTTATTTTTTAGATATGATACCCTATGACTATGATACTATTCAGGAGTTTGGTTAAATTTTAAGTACTTTAAATCTTCAAAAGATGAGAATGAAGTTCTTTCAAATTCTCCTTATTCTCCTTTGGAGATAGTTGTTTTCGTTCACCTTCATTAATTTTTTGTGTAGATCCATTGATTGAGTTTCCCATCATTCATGTTCAACAAAAACATTCATCTTATGTTGGTGATTCATTAAGAACTTCTAGTGATTCACTCTAACAAGTCCACATTGTCTTCTTGATTTGGATTCCTATATATTAGACATTGCATCATTATTTGTGGAATCTCGCATTTTAAATTTGGAGGACACATTTGAGGGGTTATCTCTCCTCTTTGATGACATTCATTTTACAACTATTATCAAACCATCTTTTTCTTTGGATATTGTTCAACATTGGTTTCAACAGAGTCTTGGTTTGTCGCCTTCTTTGATTAGGCATGTACCTAATTTGATTGTGACATTTTCATCTTCATTGGAAAAGAGACACACATGAGTATATCTCAAAGACATCACCATACATGCTTATGTTGGACTTCTTTTCAATTACTATCTAGAATGAGAAACATTCTTGCATATAATTTGTACTTGGTTTTTTTCTTCTGAAAGGGAGACAAGTTGTTTGTCAATATTTGATCATGCTTTTTCTTCAATCACTAACCATTTTTATAGGAGATTATACATTATGGGGTTGGCTACATAGTCTCTCTCTTTCCCTCTTATAAGGGGGATATTGATTGTATATTCATGATGGATGTAGTCCTTGGGGAGTATCATTGATTCCTCCATTTATCATCCTTGTTTATATAAGCAAGGTTATTAGTACACTTTTGAATATGTACCTCATCATTATAATTTATAGATCTTAATATCAAGCAAGCTCATTTATTGCATACTCTCTTGTGGAAGTTTTTCATTATTTTTGCAGGTGGTCTTGGATATATAGCTAATCTTCAACTCCTACAATTATATACTTTATTTTATTTTCATCATCCTCTTCTTTTTATTCTCGTTCTTCTTCTTTTCCTTCTTCTTATTGTCCTTTTCTTGTTCTCCTTCATATTTTCTTATTTCTAAGATTTTTATATTTCATTTTGATCAAAATATTTTTAAAATTGGTGACATCATTCTAATAAAACTCCACATCCATTAAAAGTGGTAGACCCCATTGAAACTGGGATTTTTTACAAAATATTTTTTAAATAGATCAACTTTCTACCTATATCAATTAACCAACATTGACCTAATCAACTCATGATGCAATCATCCTTAAATCCAAAAATTCAATTAACATTTCCCTAATAGATTTTAATAAATGTATAAAAATAAGAATTTTTTCATGATTTGTGGCCTAGGGATTTTTAAAAAATATTTAATTACAATAAATCACTAAATTTATTGGTGATCAAAAGTAAAAATTTAGATTATAGCTCTCACATATGATTTTCCAACTTGAGTAAAAAAATTACAAAAATATTTGACGTTGTTTGGAACATATACTTATGAATTTTCAAAAATTAGGGTTTTATCATCACATTTTCCCAAATCATAGCTATAACTCCTCTAGATAGAATCTACACATAATAATGAAAATAATACAATGTGCAAGATAAGTCACACACCATATAAGATATATTTGTGCACTAAGATGCCCTAATATCCAATATGTTATGCACATATTAAGATATGATATATAATAATATATATACATGGATGGAAATATAGACATGATGCACACATCTCTAAAGTTAGTTATATTCAGTAATCAAGAGACCTACATTAGTATAGTGGTTTTCCCTTATATTGTGTTATTAGGATGAGGTCTATATAAATAATTATGAATTTTATTATAAGGACATGTGATGAGTATGATATTGTGTTCGAGATCTTTTGGCAACATGCTTTGAAGTGACTTCTTCTATAGAGAATATTGTATGTCATGTTATCCTACTTCAAGTGGTTATTCTATTTTTGCATATATTAGATATTAGGACATCTTAGCCCATTAACATATTTTATGTGGTGTGCAATATATCTTCTATATTGTATTGCTTTTGTGGTTATATGTGTGGACCTTATTAATGAACTTGATAATGTCTTCTTGTGATTTATCTTTTTGACATTAGTTTTTCTTCTATCCATATGGGTTATATGCATACTATACATACTTTTTATGTTACCCTTATTCATATGATTATAATAATGTGGGGCATACACACCAAAAATTAAGAAGAGGCCAAGGAGTTGCAATACCACCAATAATTTTTCCATCCAACACTTTATCTTCCTATTGTACCTTAACTCACATATTAACCATCCATGGATTTTGATATTATCCAACAACTGCAAAATACATACCATAAGATATCACTATGAGATTTATTGTACTCATAATCTTTTTTACTTGTATATAATGCAAAAAGTTATAGGGAAGATACACACTAGCACTAAAAGTACTCTACAATTGGTTATGTATACTATTGACCATAAGAAACATCATGTTATATCATTTGATGATAATGATGGTATCCAACTTGAGAATACTATTAACACAACATTATATTTACATGTTATGGTGAAATGTGGTAAATTAAATGATCTTTAGTTGATAATAGATCTAGCTTAAATATATGTACCAAATAATGTTAAAACAATTAGAAATATACATGCCAAAGATACAACCATCTAACCTCGCCATTAGAGGATTTGATAATGTGAGTAGATGTTGCATTGGTACTATTTCTATTTTAATCAAGGTTGAACCTTGCATGGTAGACACCTTGTTCTACGTAAGCCCCCAAAATTAGCTTATAATATTCTTTTTAGGCTTTTATGATTACTTGTTATAAAAGTTGTACCTACCACTTTGCATCAATGTAAAAAATTTTGGTACCAAAAATACTTTGTTATATATCCATTGATCTTCAACTATGTATAAACCAATAGGGGAGAGGGGCCAATAGTCGTGCGGGCTAACTTCGTCAACATGTAGCAATTGACTGAAATATCATAGAACCTTCGATTTTTTTTCGACATGTGGACTAGCCTCTTATCTATCTATAACTAAGGTTTGGAGGTGTGACTAATCATGAAACTTGCCACATCAGCACATCTATTAAGAAGTGTCTAAAATTTGACTTTTTAAAGATTTGACCAAAACTTAATCATGGAAACCCCACTAGTTGAACAAAAAAATACCATTTGTTGCTTGTAAAATATCATATTTTTATTTAAAATATGATAATATGCAACATAAATGGACCAAATACTTATTGGTAGCCATAAATCTTTGATATCTCTATCTTTTATATTCAACACATATGGACCAATAGTTGAACACAAAAAAACTATTTGTTGTTATAAAAACAACACATAATTATTTAAAATACAACTTATACCAAACAAAAATGGACCAATAGTTGAACACTAATTTTTTTTGAAAATCCTTCACATTTAATAAAAAAATACATGGTATTTATTGTACTCACCTTTAATATTTGTGATAGGACAAACTATTAATATAAAATACTCCAATGCTTGTATATTGCTACCCCAATAGTTGTACACATTAGAACAATATTTTTTCACTATGATAAGAATACTTGTTTAAATGAGTGTCTTATTTTATCAAATGAGCATTTTATTTTTTAAATTACACACTTATAGTGGATAGTTGTGATATTTTATTTGAGACAAAAAAATACTTATTTCACTTCTTCATGAATGTATTTATGTTTTTTTAATATAACATTTAAGGTTCTCATGTGTTCAAGTATGGGTACACTTTTGATCAACATTTGATTATTTTTTAATTTATATTTAGATTATATATTTACAATATATAGTATAAATATGTGGTAAGACTGGGTATTATAATCACAATTGAGTGCACAACTATTGGCCCCTCTCCCCTAGATAATTCTAACAACTTCGTTACACAAAACAATGAATAGAATATAAATGCCATCAATTGAAACCTACTTCTTAATAGTACTCTAGATAATAATGATTATAGTCTATTAAGTTTTATGTCTTGTGATGTTGAAAATATTGTGTTGATCCCGAAGCTTACAACATTGCATCTCTAAAACTTCTAAGATACATAATAAAAAATCAATTCCTTAAATCTTTAACAATATTTTTTATTATAAGAACTCAAACTAAATACCCTGTTTTATTGATTTTAATTCGTTATTACCAATCCAAATTCTAGGATCTTAAAATTGTTCATCTTAAATAAATTATAGTGAAGACATTTATTTTCATTGTAAAACTACTAATCTATATAATTACGCCGTAAGGCGTACCATTGCTGTGGTATTTTTCCGTGTACATGAAAATTCGGAGTGCCATTTTTTGTGTATAGGAAAACAGTGGAAGCGGTGTGAATATTTGTCAGAGGATGTAGGTTAATAAATATGCCTGCATTGATCACCGCCTCAGGTAAGGCGCGAATGGAGGAGGAATTATAGAGGGAAAACAAAGGAACAGGTTGATTATATATAATCACAATTTAGCTTATTAGCTCTGTCATTTTCAGTTTTTTTGAGAAGTCTACAAAATGAACAATTTTGTCTCCAGGAGGGCATGGGATCGAAACCCACAAAGTATGTACAAGGTTCCAGTTTTAGGCTCTCTTTCTTCCTCTGTCGTTTCATTTCCAGTGTGCTTTGTGAATATAGATTCCCCATGGTCTGTAGCGGCTCCTCCTCACCATATGGATGAGACCACAACAGCCATATAAGTGATCCTCATTGTCTTCAATTGATGCATCAAAATGAAAAAGAGTGTCTAAAAATCTCAGAGGGGATTATGTTCCTGTTGCTCAAACTTGACGAAATTCAAGTATTTTGTACGCCCTTTTCTAAACCCTAAGGATTGTTGGTTTAGAATAGCGAATATAAGTAGGTAGGATTATAGAGTCCTTAGTGAAATGTGATTTCTACATCCAAACATTTGTCCGATGCGACAGATGTTAAAATAGCTCATCATTTTGCCCCGCTTTCCCCTAATTAATTGAGCTCAAGGGAACCCGAGTCTGAAGAATTAGATAATATCCACTACTGTAAAGTAGGACGATGGTAACATGTAACAGATGTTACCTTCGGAGTATGGTGTGATGCTAGCATCCCTACAGTGTTGTACCCTAAAGCTTGCTTTGGATTCGACAAAGCTTTTAGTGTCTAGTGCCTATATTAACTTCAAGTATGTGTCAGACCAAAGGAGACTGGTAGCATCAATCCCTGTATGTTGCACCCTAAAGCCTGCTTTGGGATTTGCAAAGCTTTTAGTTGTAGTACTTGAATTAAAAAACTTGGCTGTTAAACTGCACTTTACAGGAAACTGGCCTAAAGTTCATACAATTTCATTTTTATACACATTAAGGTCATCGACGCCACAATGAGGTGGCTCATGAGTCTCAAGAAAAGAAGATAGAAGCCTACATAGTTTTGTTCATGGTGTAGAAATGGAAGAATTTTGGCGGCTATGATTATTACTTAATAGGTCGGAATTTAGATTTGAGATATTTAAATTTTCCATTCTCTGTTGCTTCTGGAGCCAATTCACTACTTTTTCAGATATTTGTGGTGAAATAAGACTCTCTTCCATGAGAAATTTGCAAGCAATTGTTTTCTTTGCGAGATTATGTAATTTGCACGAAGGTAAATCTGAATAGTCAGTTTCCGTGAGGAAAACAAGATTGTGTGTTGCAGAAATATTTGGAGTAAACATAACAGGAATTTTCAAGGATAAGATAGCATGGTTTTCACATGCACAAATTAAAGAATGCAGGTCACCAAGGGTGTACCAAACACAGAAGCCCAAATCTTTCAATACGAGGAATAAAATGGTTTTTGTCAAGAATTGTGGTCTACATCAGTTTTTGTCGTGCTGGCAATGGCAGCATAATGTAGTGCATGGTACTGACAAATGAAGTGAGTGTTTGGCTTCTTTGAATTGTGAGGGAAGGTTCTGTCGAGAGCCTAGAAATTTAGTTATTTTAAAGCCATGCTCCTGCAATAAATCAATTTGCAAACATATGCCAACATGTAGGTTCAATTTTGTGTGCCCTAGCATTGAGTTTGATGGTGTTGATCTAATAGATTAGAGGATGATTATATTTAGGCCAAACTCGGTATGTCAAGAATTATAAGTGAAAGGCAATTGTAGTATTGCAGTTATTGCAATTATCGTTAATGGTCGTTTTGCTCGATAGAGGCAAAATGTCATTTTCATCTAGATTTTTACTTTGTAACTTTCTACACCACTCCACAAAACCATCCGCCATGCGTAAACTGCAGCGGCATTTTTCCGTGTACAATGAAACTTTTAAAATAATAAAAAACTGACGGCGTTTACATTGATCGGCGGTAAGAGATGTTTTCCTGGAATGAGGATGTGTCACAAACGACCTGCATTGCACACCGCTAATTATCATGTGCTGGCAGAAATTACTGCGCTTTAGGTTTTATGCCAACAGATACAAGAGAGAAAATATCGGTGCAAATATTTCGTAACAGAAACAGTTGGGTATGAATTTTAGTGAAAGCAGGAGTTGGGGCAGGGCATTCGATCATGTTTGTTCGGGCCAATATCTTTAAACACAAGATTTAAAGAAGGAAAATGATTGTTATTTCTACCCACTCTGCTACTTTGGAGGAGGCAGCACCGTCGGACTCCCTTACCTCATATGACGAGGTTTATTCGTTTTTCCTGTCCTTTCCGTTATGGCTTTTCTTTACATTGTTTTCTTATTAATCAAAGCTGGGAGCTCAGAACTGGATGGGAGAGGTTTGAAACAGCATCTCTCACATTTATTTTTCTAAGCATTGTTTATCATTTGCAGAGGAGGAAAAGGATTGCCTGGAGCAGATACTGAAGGAGTTTGTCTTGGACATGTGGTACGGGCCATGCCTAGGACTCACTCGGATGGAGCGATGGCAGCGAGCTGTTTAGTTGGGCCTCAGTCCCTCCCAAGCTATCAAGGACCTTCTGGACAGGGCAGGCGGAATGCCTAATTGCGTCTGGGAAGGCCACGTGCAGGTAGTAGCCTCTAAGGTCTATGTCGCGGTAATTTTGAACCGAACCATGGAAGATCAGGGTTTATAATGTTCTTACGATATGTCATTCGAAGGCTTAGGTTTTGTCAGTGAAAATATAAGTGTCGTTCAAAATGACCTTGAAGCATGGAATTTAGGCTGTACAGCATAGGGTTTGAGGCAGTAGGCTTAATGTGCCTCGAACCGTCAAATGTTGCTATTAAAGTAAAACTGTAGGTTTTCTTTGTGGAAAATGCTTTGTTTTCCCTTTTTTTTTTGTAATTTTCTCCGTTTTTTGGAATTCCTTTTGTAGTAGTGCAGAATGTACAAAGCAGGATGAAAATTACAAGAGTGATTTTGTATTGCCTTGAACACTGGTCTTCTCTCATTTCTTGTGTTATTAATATATTGAAATTTGTCCTCCTTCCCTGCCATTTTCCGGAATGCGCTGTCAGCGCCGTTCTGGGTTTCATTCTGCATTTTGTGACTCATCATCCAGACGGCTGGTTGCTTTCAAGAATAAAATATTACATAGCCCCCTCTATCCATTCTCTATAGATTCTATCTTGCCGCATTAAAACCTTTCCGCCTTAGGCCATGCAGAATGGGCACAATATCTCTGGCCTTCACCTCGATTTCGAAGCTGCCCTATAGCCCCCTCCTATATAGAGGGGGGGGGGGCGCTTAGGCACTACTATCTATAGGCCAGTGTTTGCAGTGGACTGCAGCATCTGGATCGTTTGCTTCTGTTTAGTTCTCCCCAAACCTCAGGGAGCTGCAAAGAGTGAGAAGAGTGTAGAGTCGGACACTTTTTAGTCTCATCCAATGACTTCTGAAGCTCAGCTATCTTAAGAAGAATGGGTGCATCCCTTTCTCACTGCTTGGCATGACCGGTTTTGCCGCTCCTAGCTCAGCTTCCTCTTCTCTCAATTCTTGTGCAATATGCAGAGTCTTGCCATGAGCAATGAGGCAAGTGATTTTTTCACCATTGATGACATGGATTTTGTGAGATGCACAGTTTTAGGACTGTTAGAATTTGACTTCGCAATATTATCCTAGCTTATATGCTTTATGTTTGTAAACAATTCAACAAATTGCTTAACAAATGCCTCAAAACTGGATGTAATTAAATAATTTCAGATGATGATTCAGTTATTTGAATGAGCAATAAAAAATATATGCTTAGGAAGTATGGAATAAGGTTTATTTGGTAGTAAATAGTTTTTGATGCATGAGCTTTGACATTATATTTTGCTTAAGTCTTGAACAAGGTTCTTTGCTGATGAAATAAATCGTGGTCTCTTTAAGGACGTAAGTTGTCAGCCTGAGTTTCCTCGTTCAATTTTGTGTGCCCTAGCATTGAGTTTGATGGTGTTGATCTAATAGATTAGAGGATGATTATATTTAGGCCAAACTCGGTATGTCAAGAATTATAAGTGGAAGGCAATTGTAGTATTGCAGTTGTTGCAATTATCGTTAATGGTCGTTTTGCTCGATAGAGGCAAAATGTCATTTTCATCTAGATTTTTACTTTGTAACTTTCTACACCACTCCACAAAACCATCCGCCATGCGCGAAATTTTTGAAGGTAGAAAATTTGTAGTTTATTTTTGTATCTCATGTCCTAGGTTGTGGTGGTGCTGGCGAGCAGAGCTTACATTGCATACATAATCCCTTCCAACCTGCTTTCGTAGATGTAGGGTATAGAATCAACAGGGGGCATTCTCAATGAAGACAAATATAGACAATCAGGTAAGTACACATGAAATTTGAATGGAGAGGATAGGAATTTTGTACACTTAATTTCTTTTCATTTACATGTTGTAGGAAATCATTTGATTAATCTTCTCAAGGTAGTCAATAAAGCCATGTTAGACCTCTTTGAAAACTCTCTATCTGGCATGATATCCCCTACATAAACACAAGAAACATTATATCTATTATCTATATCAAGGAACATGATTAAACATGATTATTTCCAGTTAGACACATCAAAACCTAAATGATTGCATCAAAAAATAGTCTGATTCTCAAAGAGCAAGACCCACATGAAAGAGTTAGACCTCTGCTCTACACTATCACTGGACTTATGTTCTCTGCTATCTTGAGATCTGTACACTACCATCTCCTTCACATTTACTAGCCCTAAAACCCATCTCCACCAATTCAGTCTCTACAATAATGAAAATAATCTCTACATACATGGATAAAAATAATCAACTGTCCCATTTTCTTCATCATCCTCTGTGCTCATTTCATCCAATTTTAGTTCATTTGCAACAAATTTTGTACCATATCTTAGGGCTTATATCTAGTAGTCATAACCCTTGCTGGATTTGACATCCTTGAGGACTTCCCATGCTTTTTGAACCCTAAAAAACCTATCTAAAATGTCACCATCCTCATCCCCCCACTCTCTGCGCTTTTCGATAAGCTATGAATTCCTTGATACCTGCCAAGAAAAGAACCAAAATTATTTGCAACCACCTCGCTGAATTCAAAATCCATTTCAGTACTTGAGATTTTTGGTTCCTTAGCAAAATCAACATTAAGAAAGAGATGTAGGCTTAGATGGAATGAAATTCTTTTTGTCAGGGTGGACAGAAATGAGAGCATTCCTATATTGTGACAAAAATACCATTGGGGAATAGAGACAATATCATACATACCAATATATCCCAAGTTTCAGTCCTCAGAGCGATGCCATTTTGCAGAAAACTTGATGCAAGAGATATAGTATTGGCACTCGTTACAACATACAACTCTTGCTTCAAGCAATTATTACTGACTACCATTAAAACTGCTCTTCCTTTAGACAATTATGAATGACTGTTAGCTAAAAGAGAGATTCATGTGGCAACATAGACAAGGCACATGAGCTGCTTTGCAAAATGCCATGCAGCCAGCAGCAGAACCACATGCCTCACTGGTCCAAAAAACTAAAACATTAGAAATTAGTGCAAACTGTTCTGGCATTATTTAGATATATTATTGATTTGGACATATTTTATTTTGAAAAATTTGCCTTATGTTCTCCCGTTACAAGGGAAAAGTGCAGATATTTTTTTGCAACGTTAAATATATAGATTTTATATAAAGATAGATAAACTAGTTTAAAACTCAATACCTGGTACAATTTCACTCGGTGTGGAAATTCCAATTATACTCTAAGAAGTTCGGGCATGGAGAGGAGTAAAGCGGGCATTGCCCTTTTGGCGTAATAACTTTTAAAAAACTATAATACTGTCGTAACAGCTTTGTTTGATCCGCTGTGATTGATTTTATACTGCTATTTTCCTGAAAAAAAAAAATGACATCTTTGTCGATTTTTTAAGAATTTTTTTCTGTAGCACAAGTTGTGTCGGGGGAATCCCACGGGTGTAAGAGGCGTCTTCTTAATGGTAAATACCAATTTTAGTAATCCGTAATGGTTTAACTGATGAGACAGTTTGCAATGAGGATTTTCATAAATTTCAATCATATTTCCCCCTCTTCCACGCTGGAATTTTTTGTCACAGATTTGAAAATTGGTCATATTTCTTGCATTGCTATGACTGGCCGATCAATCATAAAGCATGTCAATCCCATCAAGAAGCGCCTAAAATGAGACAAAAATCACAAGCAAACGGAAGTAGGAACTTCGGTATAACGAGACAATCTGAGAAGCCCCTCAAGAAGGTAGTAATCTCCATAGATAAGAGCACTGTCGAAATGATGATTGTTATAAAAGCTGGTTCCATTGAGAAGTATTGCAGGAATCCTGTATACACCTTTCCCATCTGCTTTATATTTCACAAGCTCCTTCAAAAGCTTGACCCCTGCATCTCTATATCTTTCCCCCAAATACTCTCCCAATTCCAACAGCCCAGACGCAGCTATGGCAGCAGCAGACGTATCCCTGGGCTGATAGCCTTCCTCATAAGGAGCATCGAAATCCCAGTAAGGAACCATGTCTTCAGAGCCAACATGTCCGAGGAAGAAATCTGCGGTTTTCTGCGCAGTCTGTAGAAACCTCACATTTTGGGTGTAACGGTAAACCATGGTAAAACCGTAAACAGCCCAAGCCTGGCCGCGGGCCCAGGTGGAGTGGTTAGCATAACCTTGAGCAGTGTACTTTTCTAGCACCGACCCGTTGGTGGAATTGAAGGCCACCACATGCCAAGTGCTCCCGTCCGGGCGGACATGTTCGGAGGAGGTCCGGGTGGCATGGGAGACGGCCATGTCGTACAGCGTGGCATTGGCAGTGTAATTGGCGACCCACAAGAGCAGCTCCAAATTCATCATGTTATCGACGATCACCTCGAATCGATCCGCCGGCGCGCCGCCACTGTTATCCCACGAGCGCGTGCAGCCGACGAGTTTGTTGTAGCGGGTAGAGAGCGTAACGGCCGCGGTGTGCAGTGTAGGTATGTAGGAGGAGTTCCTGGTGCGGAGAAAGGCGTTGCCAAAAGAGCAAAACATGATGAAGCCGACGTCGTGGGATCGATTCCAGTGCTGCATTGGCAAGAGGCCTTGCTGAACTATTTGGGCGCGCTCCTGCCATTGGTCGGCGGTGGAGGCGTTGGCGAGAGAGGAGAGATGCCAGAGTGCGCCTGCCAGGAAGCCCGATGTCCATGCCTCTCTGTTAGTCGACTGCCACCTATTTTGTGTGGGCGCTCCCTCGGACGGGTAGCCAGACGGGTCCCCAGTTTGTCTGAGAAGGGGTATCTGTTGGTTTGCAACTGTTTCGTACTGGGTCTCTGCAAAAGGTAATATGGAGGTCAGCAGCTTATTGTTTGTGTCAGATCTGGCTACGGAGAGCAGTAACATGATAAGGAGAGTAAGTGTTGCAGGGGCCATGGAAAAGAAATAGGTACCACTTACCTAAGAGCAAAACGATCTGCACAAGAAGAAGCCCTTAATTATGCTCTGGATTTGGGAGGCTTTTAAGAATTATTTTGGCGAATGTGCCAAAGGCCGGCTTTTCACGTGGGGGTGGTTCCCACATAAATAGCCGGCACCTGTCAGTACATACGAGATGTGGGAGTGGTTACCGATGACCCAATGAGCTTTGTCCTTGTCTGCTTCACAATAACTGGTTGTGGTTTATTTATTTAAATATTAGATATCATATCATTTAAATATATTAATTTTTGGGATAAGATCATCGTGACATGGGAAAGGAGGACCATCATGAAATTTAATATTTTCATGAGTAAGAAGTATGATTATATCATTGATGCGCTTGTTTTACATGGTATTTAAGAGGGTGGATCATTAGTAAGAATGTACTCATCCCTATCATAATCCATATGATCACAATTAGGCTTATTATAAGATATAAAACATGAAGAAACATAATTTATATGACATACACAAATAGAATCATAAATAGGCATAATGTAATCATCTCTAAATAGATCCTATGAAAGAAATGTGCTTGCATTCAATGTATCATTAGAAGCAAAAAAAATGTACTATCATTTCGCCTAAGAGTTATTTAACATGTGAGAATCATGAGATGAAATAAGAATGTCGAATAAAATGGAAGAGGTGATAATCAAATACCTAAAGAAATGAAAAGAATATATGTTTTCATTCAAAGCTTCCACAAACAACATTATCTCATTAAAGTATGATAGAATTTCATAAGTGAATCAAGAACAATAGAGTTACATGTTACAAAACATTTGAACACATCAAAATTAGTGATGGAAGCATTAAGAGAGGCTAAAGATAAAGGATCATGAGAATCCATAGCATGAAAGCAAGGATCAAGGATCTAGGGTTTACAAGGATATACAATAAAAGCATAACTAACCTAAAGGGATTATTAAAGTAGCACAAAAATGAAACTATAATTAGTATAAAATCATATTTGACAGGTGTGGGAAGAGGTAACTGTAAGGACAAGCTAGGAGTGTGTAGGGTGGATAAAGGATAGGTCTGAAAGAAGAAGTGTCAAACTCTAAAATGAAGTTCTCTCAATAAATCACATTAAAAAACACAAAAAATAATATCTAAAAGTAAAATGTAATTATAATTAAATGCATATATAAAAACACTCTAAAATTCTAAAAGTGAACTATTTGTGTCATATTCATCAAAATTAAAAGGAAAAATACACTTTGTAAAGGTTAATCTAGGCTAATCTAATAAAATGCTTATAGATAAGCATGATTAATCTAGACTAAAGAGTAGGGAAAGTAGAATGGCTTAGATCATAAACAATTCAAATAATTTGACAATTTATTATAAATAAAAATAAATGCAAATGAAAGGAAAAATACACTTTGTAAAGGTTAATCTAATAAAATGCTTATAGATAAGCATGATTAATCTAGACTAAAGAGTAGGGAAAGTAGAATGGCTTAGATCATAAACAATTCAAATAATTTGACAATTTATTATAAATAAAAATAAATGCCAATGATAGATAACTTAGCTCTATGACTATAGAATGAGTTCCAAGTAGTTCCAAATATATAACTTAAAGGGAAAATCATTGGGTGCTATAGTATGTTGGGGTTCATCCAAATGTAGGGAAATAAATTGTGCATTATACAATTACTTAGGTCTACTAAATAAATATAAAATAACTTAAATATAAATCAGGGGTAAATAGTAAGAGTTGAGAACATATAATGTCAATGTTATGGAGAGGGTTATGATGGTTTAGCTCTTTGTCAATGTTAAGTAGTTAATGAAGGATGCTCAACTATAGTTTATGATTTATGATTAGAATATAAGATCATTGGTTTCAAATCAATAATGTCTCAACTACCATAACCCTTCTTAGAAAATTTCATTATGCTCATTGATGTTATTGTACAAATAATTGAGTGTTCATGTCATAATTGAGTTTTAATACTACATAAATGTCCAACATGCTCTTCTCAATATATAAAGCCTATTTTCTATGCAAATTAAATTTGTATGTATATAGGGAGAGAGAAACATGGAGTGTGTGTGTGAGAGAGAGATATTTGAAGATAGAGATAGAGAGGGAGAGACATTTGGAATGTGTTTCTATGAGTGAGATGGAGATATGGAGATAGAGATGGAGAGAGAGGAAAATAAATAGAGAGATGGAGATGGATGGAAATAAAGAGACAATGGAGAGACAAAAAGAGAGGGAGAAAATATGAATGAGTGGGTTAGGGGTGCTTAACATCCAATTTCGTAATCCTTTGTCATTTAGGTATTTTGAAAGCAAAGCATTTCCCATGTAAACATAAAATTGATGAGGGGCTACTCAATGTAGAAGCTAATACACAAGTGTCATAGTAAGTTGGAGGTAGAGTGGTGCATGAGATTAACAACACCACCCATTCATGCTTTCTTGCATTCATCTTAGTTTTAGGTGCATTCTTTTGTAGTCTCCCTAAGTTGCACTTAAGGGTGTTGGTGTAATTAATTATTTAATTACACTTTATTAATTTTACTTAGGTTTTGCTTAGGTAATAATTAGTTTACTTAATTAATAAGGAAGCTTTATTTAGTTGAGTTGTTTTTAGGTCAGCATTAGGGTTATGCATACATTTCTTTTATAAAGAAATTCATCTCATTGTAATCTCTTAATTTTGAATATATCAATTTGCACATCTTCATGCAAAGCTCTATTTTTTACTATTTTTCTCTTCCGTGGAAGGCCTTTTGGTTTGCATGTCTGATCTTGGTTTCTAGCATACATGAATATCTAGGAGTCATACTAACACAAAGAATGATTAGTGGAAAAATACACCAATGAGTACCATGACTACTCTAGGTGTCTAGATGAGAACCTTTCCAAATAGAAAGAATTCTCAAATGGAGTTTTTGAGTATATTACGTTGGGTCAAGCATTCCAAAATGCATCTAAGATTATGATCAAGATAAGTTTTAGTTTTACCCTACATTTTTTATAACATTAAATCATCTTTATAAGTATATTATTATAATAGAATATCAAATCTACCCATAATGATGAAAAAATACAGAATATAGCATATTTTTTAATCCAGGGCTTTAAGGTCAATAATATAAAAGTATAACTTTAATTTTTTTTAACAATTTTAAATCTCCACCTTGTATTTCTATACTCATTTTAGCACCCAATCTCTTAGTTGTGTTTTAGGAATAATTCACCTAATCTCACATACTTTTCATTTACCCTTTATTAATTACATTCTATTCTTGAACAATTTACTTTGATAGCTCTTTGAATTGAAGAAGACTTGCTTCATAGCACTAGAAAATGCTATTTTTTGTGATGTTCAAATAGTGTCAAATAGTTAATGGAGAATGTTTTGTGTCATAAATTGCATACCCTTGGAATTTCACACTACACAATGTTCCCTTCTCTTATCTCATGATATAAGAAATTTTTTAATGTAAAGTTTTAACACTTGGTGAACTAGACATTCTTGAGCATAAACTCCTTCTGAAAATAAATTTATTTTTTAAAAAATTAAAACATCAAAATCTACTCTTCCTCTTGTTGCCCGAACAATAGTTAGATTGTCATGATTACTTTTATGAGATTTATGACCCAATATCTTAATTTGTGTGACATTGTTAGAAGAAGCATTCATCATTTTAATATGTCACAATTAAAACCTTTCAACACACCTATTTGGATAGGGTAAAATAATTCAAGATACTAATTTACAATAGGGATGTCGAACTCCCCTCATTATATCTCTATTGATCCTACTTCACATATATTGGACATCTCTTCCCTTGGATGATGGTTTTGATAATGATGATACTAAGTTACATGTTCCATTGAAAAATACAAGCATTGGATGAAAATTTACTTGACTTTAAAAAAAAAAAGCTAATGGCACTCTTACACAAGCAACATATTATGGATACAACCTGCAATATGTTAATTTCATATACAAAAAGGTTGAACTTTTTCATGGACTTGTGTACATTAGTGTATAAAATATCCCATATTATACTTCTATTTTGGGAAACCAACATGATGCATAATCTAATGTTACTATCACATAACTTTTCAAGTCAATTTTAGTACCCAGTGTACATATGGTGATGAGTACACCTATGGCTATAGTGGTTTTACCTTTTGGTGTCTTTTCCTCAAGATTTATTAGAGAAAACCTTGGTGATTCTTATCCCTTTACCTCCACCACATATACATATACCATCCCACAAACCTTAACTATTTATATGCACACTATCAACCTTGTCTTAAATAAACTTTTATGAAATTTTGACCAACTACAAAGCCAAATTTCTCACTTAAACATCAAATCTTTACAACCAATAATTGAAAAATACTATAGACACAATCCACTTGTATTACATATTATTGATACACCCTTTATGTAGGGTTTTGAAGCACTAATGTTTGAAAAATATAATGGAGAAGGTGAACCTCAAAGTCACGTTTTTGCTTTCACTGCTTTATTAAATGATTTTATTTTTTAGGATGTAGTTTTAGAAAAAATCTTCCCAGTCTTTCAAGGATACTACCTTAGATTGGTGTTTCTATTTACCTAACAATTCCATCCACACATTTGCACAAGTGATTAATTACTTTCTATAACATTTCTAGGTGAACATTGGACTATATGTCACATTCACTAACCTCATCAATTTTAAGAAGGGACTTGCTAAAAAGTTATCAATTTCATTTTTTGATATCAATAACTATTTTTCAAATCCCTTATGTGCTCCTTGATTCTAATGTAAAATGAGTTTTCATTATAAACCTACAACCAATATTAAGGGACACATTAAAATTTAATAAAATATAATTTATTTTCCCATCTTTGCACCATTCTACAAGATTATCAACAAACTGTTAGTCAGTATGAGGGCTCACCATCATTGACTTACTCTAATAACTAGGGTGGTCCTTCTTCTTGATCTTATAAAAGACAAAAAAAATTAGTAAACAAACAAGTATGATCAATGCATCACAAATTAATAAGATCTTAGTTGTAGTACCTCAAAAATGTAGGAAATTAACCAAAAAAATTGAATATTCATACAACATAATGTAAAAAATTCTTAAAGATAATTTAATTACAATTCCTCTAACAAATTCACTTCTAATTGATCAACCTTTTCTAACTTTTTTGCGAATTTAAATCCTTCTTCTAGTTTTATTGTGTTCTTGGGCACGACACTAAATTGTGCATGTGTCTATGCAATTTGGTGTAGGACTACATTGATGTAGTGTCTATCTAGATATGTGATAAAAAAATAAAGTGCTAACAAGTTGGTTACAAAACTGAATCCACAATTATAAATTTATAGAAATCCATTTCCATCACATTCCACTAACTTTATTTCAAATAATCCTTTACCTTCTACATCTTTTGAAAGTGAATTAAATAGGATGGTGAACATGGTTGATTTCCACACCTGATCACCTCAAACATGTGACATCACTATTCTTGTGATATATTTTTCTTTAGATTACTTATACATTGGTTTAGATGATGGACCTCTGTATATACTTTTTCATGTTAATGAAAAGCCTATTAATGGTGTTCTCATTGGCCCTACAAGTAGGGTAAATTTTATAATAGAATAAATTATCTTCATCAATGAGTTTTATAAAGAAAAATATAATACTTCTTTAGTAATAATTCATGCACACATGATGGTATTTCTCTTCCCACTATGGATTCAGATACTTCATGAACCTATATTTGAGCTAAGGAAAGAGTGTACCTCACTCGATCTTGTTACTATACAACAGTCTTCATATAGTGCAATGTTAGTATCATACATCAACCAAAAATATCTACAAACTGAAGATGTACCTTCATTACCTAGACCCATCGAAGCATTACACCACTTGATGATTGATTTTGCATCTGTCAACTTTGCACAGTCTTTATACTTTAACTCTTCTCGTGCTAATGCTATTTTTACGCATGCTCCCCCTTTCCATGTCTGGCCTCACAAAAGTTCCACATACATTGAACACATGTAATGGCATGCATCCTACACAACTAGTAGAACATGTGCGAGTTCTTGAACTATGCTGCACAATTATCAAACCATATTATATGTCGATCATATTTTATGCCCCTCTGAGCCATACCATTGTAGAACATCTGGAAGCAACCTTGCACGAACTCTGGAGAATGTGTGTGATCATCACTAATGTAAAAGTGGTACTCCCTCAATACCTTCCTTTGGTCATCTGTACTATCAGATGCATGCATGAATTCTATGTGCACAAGTATCGAAACCTGTGTGGAGTTGTAATACTGTGACTACACCTCACGTTGTGGCTGTAGAGTGTAGTTCTCCACAAAGTCAATCACTGATACTATGCTTGCAATTGGAAAGGTGTCCTTGCATAGCTTGAATTGTGTGTCTAACCATCAGGCTCTATGGGTATGCATTGCATAATCAGACAATATATTGTCACAAAATATGGACATAAACTGGTACACTGGAATCTTCTCAATAACCAAATCACACCTCTTTTCTTGAGACCCATCTTTTGTAGCATATGCCACGGTTTTATACTTCCCAAACTCTACTAGTTTTTGTTCCACCTCATCTGTGCTTTCCATATGTTGACATACTGGCATACACTGGAAGCCACCGTAACACTTGCATGAACCATCCAAGCATGTTGTCCTGTAGAATATATGACCATCCTCTATTTCACATAATTTTTTTGATAAGAACTCTCTTGAATATTTTGGTGGGGATTCTATGCCATAATCCTGCAAAACATCATTAGTATGCAAATCTACACACATAGAATGATAAACATCATAATGGTTAGAAAATTCAATATGTAGTCTACAACAACAAGTAGCACGTGTGTGATTTATCTTGACATAAAAAGGTTTAAGAATTTCAAAAAATCTTTGAGAAATACTAATTTGAGGATAATCATTTTCAAATTTTTGAAAAAATTGGGTTTGAGTCATATCCAAAAAATGCTTTGGATGTGGCTCACGATTCTGACTACCAATTCTCCTTCTTACCACATCCCTTTGATTCGGAGATGGCCTTGTGTTATTATTCAAATACTCTTAAATTAGTGTTCTCAAGGCTTCAACAACTCTTTATCTTTTTGTGACAGTCTCCCCGAGAATGCCCATAATTCATTTGAATCATTGCCCTCAATTCTTTGTCGCCTTTGAATGGCTCTTGATAAATTTTTCTACTAATTCTCGTTTGTTCACTCGCCTTTCTAATGAGATGAGCTCTCTTTGTTTGACAACTTACCAAAGTCGATGTAATGACATGTCAAGTGACATTACTATCCTTTGAGCGTGAGGTATTACCCACACTCTCATAAGCATCCATTAGATTCTTCACAATATTGTCTTCACTTGATGCATTTGATGTTCTCAACCAAAGAGTCTTCATGATGTTCCTATACTTTGCACCCTGCATCATTTCAACAAATAGTTGACATCTTGCAGCCTCATTTAGCCTTTCAAAGAATCATTTCCAAATCTTATCGGCATATCTTCTACAAGTGCGTGTTGAAATCTTACCTTCCATGTGCTGCAAAATCTCATCATCAATACTAATCAAATACTTTGGCTTTCTATGCAAAATTCTAGGTGGTGTTATCCTAGGTACATACATCTCAACATTAGGAATTTCATCAATATTTAATTGAGGTGGGCTAGATTGCGTACCTTCGATCGAGGGTGGAGAAGAAGAAATACCTTGAGGTTCACATGGGGATGATGGCATACCTTCTTCGTCAAATCTGAGTGATGATGTAATCTCAGCTTGAGATGTGCTGGATGGTGTCCAACAATATTCACTTGAGGTAGATGGTGTCCCTCCATATTCACTTGCAGTAGATGGTGTCTGTCCATCTTCACTTGTGCTAGATGGTGTCCCTCCATATTCGCTTGTGCTTAATGGTGTCCCTTCATATTCACTTTCCGTAGAGGGTGTGTCTCCAACTACAGAATGTGAATCTGTCTTACGATGATGCTTTCTCATTCGTGCCTTTTGTGCTACCAATTCCCATTCTCTTTTTGATGGTTGAGGTTCCTCTTCAATTGGCTTGTTTTTGTCAATCATTTCCAATTTCTTATTTTCACAATATACCGCCACCCGAACTCTCTCCTTTTCTTTGAAGGTTTCGTTCTCTTCATCTATTAGTTTCCTCTTTGTCTTTTTCTTTGGCATGGTGGATAATTTTATCTGTACCATGGTAATGAGATGCATATTAGTTCCTAAAAAATGTATCCATTCAAGTTAATTGAAAAATATATGTCATTAAAGGCTTCATGTAAATAATACTTACAATCATCCTGTACAAAAGTTAACCTAGCATAGACAAATGTGACATGATTTTTTTCAATCTTGAATGCCTTAAAGAAAAGTGGTAACGTGGCATACCATGATTGCAAAATAGGCTCAAAATGGAAGCATGGACATTTGCAAAAAAATGCATTTTTTTGGCAAAGTTGTGAAGAGATAAGTTAGTTAAAAAGATACAAAAATAGTTAGATACATTGGGGGAGTTGAGTTTGAATGGAAATAAGATAAATATCATGTAATTTACAATCATAATGAGTGTAATGGCATTGTGAGTGTTTGATAAGTTTGTGGTGCAGGAGCACCTTGACAATCTATGCTTCCATTTTGATATTTGATTCAATTTTCGGTATCTCCATGTTGTAAGAGGGTCATTAAAGACATTTTGTATGTATATGAATCATTATGAGGTTTAATTTTTAAGTCCTATGTGTATTTTGTAAAGTTGTCACTATTTGCAAAAGTTGCACAAATACAAAATTGTGAAAAGTTACAAAAACTATGAAATAGGGAAGGTGAAAGGTAATATGGGCTTATTTTCACTTGGAGGAACTTGAAAGTTGATAATACATGTATTTAATGCCTTTATAAGGCCTCATGTACATTTGGAAAGTTGTGGGTGATTGAATATTTGATTTTGAATGAGTAAACACAATGTTTTTCTGTATTTTCTTTAGAATTTCACTGTTTCAGGCTCTTGTATGAATTTGTACAGGAAGGAATGCTTGGTTGGATTTTTTTAAGTGTTTTCACACTCAGTCACCTCCCAATTACAATTTTTTTCATGCATTTTTCTTAACGTTTGAGTTAGATATTGCATTTTTTCTCTAAAACTGTCAAACCCTCTATTAGGGTAAACAATGAACTTGAGAAATTGTGTTTCTCCCATTCTACTCAGTGTAAGTTCTCAATTTTGGTGTACAAAATACTTGTGGCATGTAATTTAATATTTCAAAGGCTACCAATCATATGGTTAGGACTAAGGTGTGAAGAAAAGAATTTTTCTTGACTGTAAAATTGTGTTCAGACTGGTAAAATAGGGAATTGTGAAGCTTAGAGCTTAGGGTTTATGGAAATGTGTTTGAAAATGAACTTCTAATGGAATTATAAGCTTTTTCAGGTCAAATTAAAGGTATTTTATGTATTGGTTATGAGGGTTTGGTGTTGGGGGTAGCAAAACCAATAACCCCTGCTTGCACTAAGGCTTAGTTAGGCTTATTCTTAGACTGAAACAACTAGTTTACAATAATTTTATCTGAAGGACTTAATATCCATCTTGTAATATTTTTTTTATGAGGTAAATGGGTGTCTAAAATGAGTATAATATTCTGAAGTGTGTGTATGTTTTGGGAGATACATGTGACAATTTTTAGATGCTTGGCTACTAGTAATGTAGACAGTCAACAAAGGAACTTAGTTTGTGTGTAAGGGCAGACTTCTGAAAGGTTTCATTTTTGTTGTACTAACTCAAACAAATATTTCATAAGAAAATGATGGTTTTTTTGTGCCTTAATAATTATAGTTTGTGTTTGTAAACAATGGTGCCATTATGGAAGATTAAAGACAACTTGTGAATGACATAACCATTGGTTGATGTTTTGAGGAACCTAGTTGATTGCAATCAATTATTTTCAATATTTTCAAGGTGTTTTGAAGGTCCAACCTATAACCACCTGTTAACTATAACCACCCTATAACCAACCTATAACCACCTGTTAACTACCAAAACCTTCATTTGTCTTAAAAATTGCTAGCATTGACAACTTTTGCTAAATAAGCAACATTGTGCAACTTTGTTGTCAAGACACCTAAGACCACTCAAACAACTTTATTTAATCCCTAATAAAAATTCTAGACTCTTTTCTTTCACTTCCATTTACAATTTGAATAATTTTCCTTCAAAGATTATATGGAAAAATTGACAATTTTTTGAAGCAAGAGTGTACAGTTGCACATTTGATCACCAAACTCACAAAATCCCTAAATACATGAAAGACTGGTCTATTTAGACCTTATTTTCAATAAAATTATGACAAATCATCTAAAAAATCTTGAACTCGTCCAAAGACCTTAAGACATATTGTCACCAAAGTAGATTTTGAAACATGGTTGTAGGTGCCCCTGCATCATAGGTTTTGAATATTGCAAGGGGAAGAATGCTCAAAGGATGAATTTTGGTGAGATATTTGGAATGTGTATTTGGTTTATTTTAATCAATAACATGTTCATTATAGTGGTTTGGATTTATGGATAAAGGTTGGTAGTTACCTTCCATATTTTGTTGTTATTTTTCCATGTAAGTTGCAGCATTGAGTTCTTGAATTAGTGAATCATGAACAAATTGAATGGTTATGAGTTTCTAATCAGCTTTATGCTATGTTACAATCAATTTTATGATGGTTAATCTATTTTTTGAGTCTGAAAGAGAGTTGAAACCAAGTTCTAATGTTTTGTGGAAATATGAAATCAAGTGAAATTGAAGGATTTTGATAAAAAGATGATTGAGTTTGTTCATTGATCTTCTTCAATTTAAGTTAGTGTCAGAAGTACCCTTGATGATTTGTGAATCCTGGTAGATTCTCTACATCAAGTTTAAAATGGTAATTGGAAAGTGTATGTAATTGTGTAATTTAAAATGTGCATTGACAACATAAGGTTATAATGACAAACAAAAATGAAAGCAAGCCATAATATAATGAAAGAAAATGTGTAAAGAATTCAAATACCTAAAAAATAGACTTTCAAATGGAGGATTTCAACCCAATTATGTAGCCTTAGCTTCTTCTTTCTTCAATTTCACAACAATTTGACTTGTTCAAAAGCTTGTTCCCCTCCAAACTTCAATTGTATATCAGTTTTTAATGGAATTCAAACTTCAATTGATATTATATGTCTTTCAACGTGGAAACTCTGCTATTTCATGCAAATGTGGTAGAAATATCATGGAAAAGGTGATGGAATGTGAAAAACATGCTTACACACTTCACAACATCATCAAAAAGCTACTTTTTATCAGAGCACGCGCAGAACCAGGAGAATATGCAGACTGTGGGCCTTGACATCATGGGTACATTGAATTTTTTTATGGTTTTTAGTGGAATAAAAAAATTTCTCGCGTTATAACGTGAGCGCGTTATTTCTTCCTAAAACGGTAACATCTCTACTTCAAAACGTGCACGCGTTATATGAAATATGGTTTTCTTAATATATTTCTTTTCTCCCTCTTTGTCTATACCCTCTATCCTAATTATATATATCTCCCCTGCACCCTTATAGTAGAGGAGATAGAGGTGAGTGAGTGTGCGTGTGTGTGTGTGAGAGAGAGAGAGAGTGGGAGAGAAAGAGAGAGTGGGAGAGAAAGAGGGAGAGAGAGGGATGAAGGGAGAGGGAGGGAGGAAGGGAGGGAAAGGGGGAGAGGGAGGGATAAGGAGAGGGTTAGAAAGAGATAGTGGGAGAGATGGAGATAGATAGGGAGGGAGAGAGGGGGAGAGTGGGAGAAAGAGAGAGTGGGAGAGGGAGAAAGATAGAGTGGGAGTGGAGAGAGAGGGGAGAGTTGGAGTAGCAAAAGATTGGGAGGGAGAAGGGAGAGTGGAGAAAGATAGAGTGGGAGGGAGAGAGGGGGAGAGTGGGAGAAATAGAGAGTGAGA
>CM021102.1:383788450-384084817 GCA_007115665.2 Sequoiadendron giganteum
GGGAGAGGTAGAGGGGGATAAATATATAGTGGGAGAGATGGAGATAGAGAGGAGGGAGAGAGGGGGAGAGTGGGAGAAAGAGAGAGTGGGAGAGTGGGAGAAGGGGAGAGTGGGAGAAAGATAGAGTGGGAGGGAGAGAGGGGGAGAGTGGGAGAATGAGAGAGTGGGATAGAAAGAGGGAGAGAGAGGGAGAGAGGGATGAAGAGGGAGAGGTGGAGAAAGAGATAGTAGGAGAGATGGAGATAGAGAGGGGGGGAGAGAGGGGGAGAGTGGGAGAAAGAGAGAGTGGGAGAGTGGGAGAAGGGGAGAGTGGGAGAAAGAGAGAGTGGGAGAGAGTGGGAGAGTGGGAGAAGGGGAGAGTGGGAAAAAGATAGAGTGGGATGGAGAGAGGGGGAGAGTGGGAGAAAGAGAGAGTGGGAGAGAAAGAGGGAGAGAGAGGGATAGAGGGAGAGAGAGGGATAGAGGGACAAAGAGGGAGAGGGGGAGAAAGAGATAGTGGGAGAGATGGAGATATAGAGGGAAGGAGAGAGGGATTGAGAGAGAGATAGAGGGTAGAGGGTTAAGAGTTAAGGGTTTAAAGGTTTAGGGTTTAAATTGTTTAAGAGATAGAGGGTATATGGAGATAGTTGGATTGATGGACACCCCTATACCCTCTTAATCCCTCAACCCTCAACCCTCAACCCTTAAACCCTAATCCCTCAACCCCTATACCTCTTAATCCCTCAACCCTCAACTTTCAACCTTTATACCCTAATCCCTCAACCCCTATACCCTCTTAATTCCTCAACCCTCAACCCTTAACCCTCCAACCCTAATCCCTCAACCCCTATACCCTCTTAATCCCTCAACCCTCAAACCTCAACGCTTAAACCCTAATCCCTCAACCCCTATATCCTCTTAATCCATCAACCCTCAACCCTCAACCCTTGAACCCTAATCCCTAAACCCTTATACCCTCTTAATCCCTCAACCCTCAACCCTTAAACCCTAATCCCTCAACCCCTATACCCTCTTAACCCCTCAACCCTCAACCCTCAACCCTTAAACCCTAATCCTCAACCCCTATACCTTCTTAATCTCTTCAACCTCAACACTCAACCCTTTCAACCCTAATCCTCTACCCTCTATACTCCTCTTAATCCATCAACCCTCAACCCTTAAAACCCTAATCCCTCAACCCTATACCCTCTTAATCCTCAACCCTATAATCTCTTAATCCCTCAACCCTCAACCCTTAAACCCTAATCCCTCAACCCCTATACCCTCTTAATCCCTCAACCCTCAACCCTCCACCCTTAAACCCTAATCCCTCAACCCCTATACCCTCTTAATTCCTCAACTCTCAAACCTCAACACTCAACTCTCAACCCTTAACCCTCAACCCTTAAACCCTAATCCCTCAACCCATATACCCTCTACCCTATAACCTCTTAATCCCTCAACCCTAAACCCTTAAACCCTAACCCATAAACCCTCTACCCTCTATTGTCAATCCTCTACCCTCTACCCTCTACCCTTAACCCTAATCCCCCAACCCTCAAACCCACTTAGTAAAATCTCTACCCTAATCCATCAACCCTCTTGACCCTTAAACACTCAACCCTAAACCCTCAACCCTCAACCCTCAACCCTTAAACCCTAAACTATTAAACCCTCTACCCTCAACCCAATAGTCTCTACCCTAAACCCTAATACCTCAACCCTAATCCCTCAACCCTTACACCATTAAATCCAAGAAAACTCTCTACCCTAATCCCTAAACCCTCAACCCTTAATCTCTCAACCACTATAGCCTCTACCCTATATATTGGACCCTCAAACCTAATCCCTCGACCCTATACCCTATACCCTCAACCCTCAACCCTCAACTCTCAACCCTCAACCTTAAACCCTCAATCTTTAACCCTCAACCCTTAAACCCTAAAACCCTTAAACCCTCTACTCTCTACCCTCTACCCTATACATTAAACCCTCAACCCTCAATTCTCAACCCTCAACCCTTAATCCCTCAACCCTCAATCCTTAAACCCTAAACCCTCCACCCCTATACCCTCTACCCCTTACATTGGACCCTGAACCTAATACTTCAACCATATACCCTCAAACCTATACCCTAAACCCTCTACCCTCAACCAAGTAAAACCTTAACCCTAAAACCTTTAACCCTAAACCCTTAAACCTTCTACTCTATACCCTCAACCAAATACCCTCTACCATCGTCCCTATTCCCTCAATCCTCAAACCTTAAACCCTAATACCCTAGAAACCATCAACCCTAAAGGTCTTCCACCCTAATCCCTCAACCCTATACCCTCAACCTCTATTACTTTATCTCTATCTATAAATCTCACCTCTCCCTCCCCCCCTCCTACCCTCTCTAATTGTCTTTATCTACTGTCTGCCTCTTTCTATGTACCTCTCGTTCAATCAATCCCTACCACCCTCTCTCGCTCCCTCTATCCATCTCTCTCTATGTCCCTCCCACTCTATCCCACTCTCTCCCACTCCCTATCTCTCCCTCTCTCTCATGTCTCTCCCTCCCACCCCTCTCTCTCTTAGGTCTCTCCCTCTAGAAACCTACCTAGGTAACTCTATTTGTCTCTCCCCCCTCTCTCTATCTATCCCTCCCACCCTACCTAGATAATTCCCTCTCACTCCACCCCCCTCTTTCTCTACCTCTATCAGGTCACTCCCTCCCACACCCTCTCCCTCTCTCAGGTCTCTCACTCGCACTCCCTCTATCTCCCACTCCCTCTCTCTCACACTCCCTCTCACTAACTATCTCTCAAGTCTCTTCCTCTCACCCTCACACTCTTAAGTCTATCCCTTTGGCACCCTACCTACATAACTCTCTCTTTCTCTCTATCTCTCTGTCTCCCCCCTCTTTGTCTCTCTATCTCTCTCTCCCTCTCTCTCAATTCTCTCTCTCCCACCCCTCCTCTTTCTCTGCATCCCTCTATCCCTCCCACCCTACCTAGCTAAGTCCCTCTCACTTCAACCCCTTCTCTCCCACTCCCTCTCTCTTAAACTCTCACTTCCACCCCCTTTCCATCTCTCCAGACTCTCTCTCTCTAAATTCTTCCTCCCTCTAAAGACATACATAAATACATACATATAAGCATAATACATATGTACATATAGTCCTACATCCATACAAGCATATATACATACATGTGTAGATACAATCTTACATACATATAGGCATACATACAATATATATGCATTGATACATATAGGCATACATGCATACATACATGACATACAAGCATACATGTACATACAAACATATAAATATATCAGAACACATTTAATATATTGGAATTTAACATAAAAGGAGGAAAAAACATGAGCGCGTTCTAATGCGCTCGCGTTATGTCTTAGTTGACATGTTCCCTACAGAAGCAAAGACCATGTCAAAACTGAGATATAACGTGAGCGCGTTATAGCGTGAGTGCGTTATAGCATGCTCACATTATATCTTGCTTTGGGAATTCTCGAGCCTTAGGCTTGGTATTTTCCTTGGAATACCAACCCAAAGGCTTGGAGGGCATTCCCAACGACCAGAGATGTGTTTTTAAAAAATATACCATATTTCACATAATCGAGTTCATGCTCACTGTCAGGATTGCAGATGGTTCAATATTGAAAAAAATGAACACATGGGTAATGTTGGGTTCTCTCTTAGCTATCCAACGATGTAATTTTTTTCACTTTCTGAAAATGTTAAGCCTTTCATCCATAATTTATTTTATTTATATGTCTTTTTTTGCCAAAAACCAGTGTTTGGTATTTTTTTCATTATAAATTAGCCGTTCATCAAATTTTCATATAAATTATAGTTTTAGAAACTAGACTCCATTCTACAAATTTAAAAAAAAAATAAAAAAAAATCAATTAGTTTCCAAAATTTGTAGGGGTAGCATGGCCAAAATTCTATTTTTCAGGAAATGTCCACTTCAAAAATTAGTAAAAAATCAAATATTCATTAAAAAATTATCAGAAAAATCGTGCATCAACTACATACTGTTAGCTAACTTCTGACCATTTTGATTTTAAAAATACTAAAAAAAAGTTTGCCGTACGAGGGTCGTACAAGAGTTGTTATGTTATGTTTTTCTGACAAAAAAAACACCAATTTGTGTACGTCCCTCTTTTGAACCCCTTAATCTCAACCATTTTAAAAATAAATTATTATTTTAGAAAGTAGACTTAGAGCACTTCGATCCTTGTTTTTGTTCCATCTCAAAATTTTGAGTGTAACTATCCTCAATTTCACGTCCAAGGTCAGTATTTCTTGATTTCATAAAAAAGTTGTCCACTTAAGTCCCCTTTTTGGGAACCATCTTGGTGCACTTACCCTAGGGAAAAATGATGAAATATAAAGGAAATCTCGCAAATCATTTTAGTCATCAAATGCATTTGAAGAATTTTTAGAAATGCTTGCAACCTTCTTGAAGCATCTCTGAAGCAATTTGAAGACCTTCGAAGAAATCATTGTGGTTACTCAATATAGGTGACTGAAATTTCCCATCTCATGGTAGCAAAGGAAAGGTAACTGAATAATTTTTTTTGTTAAATTTTGAGAGCTATAATGGAAATCTCTAAAAGGAATACCCCTCTAAAGTTGAAGGGAGTTGAGATGGATAAGTTCGATCATCAAAAAATAAAGAAATTGGAATTAGGGTTGGAACCAAACGACTTGCTAAACGTACAAACCCTAGGTCTAGATATATTGAATTCCCTTGGTTTTTTGAAAAATAATTTATCTTGTTCGTTCTAAGAAAACTCAAGGATGACAACATTATATTGAAAAAAACCTCTCATTTCGAAAGAAGAAATTGAAGTGGTTATCGGACTGTGCGACGTCAGACAACTTCTTGGACAAAAAACAATAAAATACAAGGAAGTGGAGGAAATGACAGGAGTTGGAAAAGATCTCCGAGCATTTTTTATCGATACTATTGGTGATTCCTTGGTTAGGTATGTTTCATATGGCATTTCTTATCAAATATTTTTCAGAAATCGTGAAGGCTCTACATTGGCCATCACAGCTTATCTGGCGCATAAAATGGTAAAGGAGAATGTACAATTTTATCTTTTAAAGCTAATTCTTGAAAATCTTATCGAGAATATACAAATTACACTGGGATAAGGATATCCATTCCATTTTGGATCCTTACTTACATGTTTGGTGATTTATTTTTTGAAATCTCCATCGAGAAAGAAAGATGTTGAGTGGGAATTCGTGATTCCTGTTGCAAACAGATATTCATGCACTTGGAAAGTTTGGAAGATAAAGAAAGTGCGTGCCAAAAAATTTTCATATCGTTGCAGAATATGATGAGCTCTGGTGAGGTCATTGTAAGTCGATTTGAGGAAGGTTCTTCCTCCAGAATGAAGGAACTGGAAATAGTCACTAGTGATTCCCCTCCAAAATTGAAGAAAATAAAATTTGTCTCTGAAGATGTCATTGCTATCTCTGAAGAAAAGAAAGAAGAAGAAGAATCTTTGGCAGGATTTGAATCTTCCGATCCATAAGGCATTCAGTCCATGATAATACAAGGAAAAATGAAGAAAGTTGGTGATGTATGGAGTACATATTTTCCCTTTGATAGAATTAAAATTGATCATGTGTTAGTTGATTATCTACTTCGTAAAGGTATTAATGTATCTATTGTTTCTGAATTTTTACTTGAAAATTTGGTTGAAGTAGTTGAAGAAAGAGTGTTGCTTGAAGGTTCAAGAGGACGTAAATTGGTAGCTTTAGTTGAAAAGAGGTGTTCAAAGGCAAAGAAGAGGTTATCTGAACTAATTATAGAGACAAAGAGATGCATGAAATAAATGACAAACATATACAAGTATTGTCTCTGGTGGCTCATTGTAGTTGGCATCTTTTGAAGCTAAATTGAAGCAATAGAAGCTGAAGTGAACAACATTGGGAAAAAAATTGAAATTTTTCTAGAAAAAGAAGGGAAGCAAAGGCTGAGAATTGGTGAGCTTCAGGCTGAAATGATCATTGTACAGAGGAAAAGGGATGACATAGTGAAGACTTTCTGGCTTCTTAAGGAAGTGGTTGAGGTCCGGTTAGATCATCTTTTTGGAATATTCTCTAATGCAAAAGACTATGAGAAACAATTTTCATCCACATATTGGTCATCCTCCTTCACACTGTTGGTTGTATTGGATAGTGTGTGTGCAAGAATGGATTCAATAGTACTGGAATGGAAGGAATTGCTTCCTATGAACAAAGAAAGGTACAAAAAGGTGTTCCAGATGAAAACAGTTTTTCTGGTTTGAGAAATTGGATACTTGAAAGTTTTAAAGTTTTGAAATTTTGAATGAAAACCTTCAAATATTTGATGTCACCATGTTTTTTTTTTGGCACCCTTTGCCATTGATGTCAAAGGGGGAGAGATTTGGAGGAGAATAAGGAGAATTTTAAATTGGAATTTTTGCCCATGTTTCCATCAATGACAAAGGGGGATATTCTTTGAAGTTTGTCATATATTGTCATTGATGTCACCATGTTGGCTTGGTACTGAGTACCGGTGTGAAGATCATGCTTATATCATCCGATATTTTATCTAGTATCTCTGGTATGTTGGTCGGGATATCTCTTATGGTAGTTTGTATGATCTAAGGTTTTGGAAAAAGGCTTATAATAGTTGGAATTGGATATACATGTATTCTTAGATATTATTATGATCGGGCTTGGCATTGATTCTTGAAATTGAATTTTGGTATTAAGTTAATCTTGGCCGACATGATATTGCATAACACAAGAAAATTACTTTTGATATGAAGACTGACAAGTTATCATCTTGGAAATATGTTTTGCATCTATTAGGTCGACCTAATCAATGAATATGGTTGGGTATGTGCAGGATAATGATGGGCCAAAAAGTGGCAATATCTAAGTGATATGATGGCCCATGTGGCTGGAGACATTTTTTTTACCCAAAATTGATGAAACAAAAAGGGTTTTTAAAGGATATTATCATCTTTCCACCAATATAAATTATGCTTTACTTTGAATTTAATAAATAATTATTATTCATTTTCTATTTGAATTACGACTAAAGTCCTGATTGATAGGTTGATTGAAAAAAATCTATAGCTTTCAAATGGTATCATATTTTTTGAATCCAAAACATGTGTCACATTATATGCTTCACATACTATAGGATTAAAAAAAAGAATTGAATTTCATGAAGTTTTGACCAAGTTAAGGTGGTTAGACATACGAGTTTTTTATATTAATTAAAAGTTGTAATAAAAAAATCATAATTAATTATTTACGTAGAACAAAATTACAAAAAAATATGCATCAAATAGGGACACGAGTCTCATACTCATATCTAAAATCTTATAAAAAAATATCATCATTTTATTATGGTTAGGGTGGTTAGACAAACACCTACTTCTTATTTTTTCCATGAAATTTAAGTACTACTGCATTGAAATTTCAAATTTTCACCAAATAGATTTTAAAAATAAAAAATAAACCTAGTATTTTAGAAACTACATTCAATTTGCTACAGACTCTATTCTTACATATTTTTGAAATAATATAGATAACTTATTAAAAATTTTACGTCAAGTTGCCTAACTTTGATTTTCTGAATTTTATTGCCACTTAAGAGCCTATTTTTTCCATGATGATCCTGCACATACCTGGTTACATTGGGTATATATAGAGGATAATTAGAAGATGAGAGGATGATGAGGTAGAGAAGCGATGAAGCGAAGAAGTGATGAAGAGCAGTGAATGTGAATGCAAAGAGAAGGAGAAGTATATGTATGAGCACAGTGTCTGAACAATGGTTGAAGATCAACGAATACTCTGAGCATCAAAGGAACCGAACCTGCACATGTGGCGTATCTTCCTTAGTTCAAATCTTAGCGGTTAGCCATTTTATGTTTACTTTTTATGTAGGCAGTGAGCCTCCATTTTGGGTAGTATGTCCTTGTAAGTAGTGAGCTTCTGTTTGTGGCAGTGAGCCTCTTATTACCGGTTTTGATATAACTTTATCTATTGTGAGTTAATCCTCACCATGGTTTTTCCCTTATTGGGTTTTCCAGGTAAAATATGGTGTTCATGTGTTCTGAGACTTAATGTTAAATTGTTACTTTAATTTTCTCTGTGGTGTAATAAAGTTTTAAGTTTTTTTTCAATGAATTTGTGTGGATACTAATTCACCCCCCCTCTCAGTATCCGATTTATTCAACACAACCATTGTTTTCCAACAACCTTTAACACTTTGTGTTGTTAGCTCTTTCATTTTGTAGGTTGAAAGTGAGTGGAGTTGCAAGTGGGGGAGAGGAAAAACTAACAGAAGTGAGGTGAGGTGTTTGTAATCGACTGGGTTGTTACTTCTAAAGGGTTTTAGAATATTATGTGGGTTGTTTTCTATAAAGGGTTTTGAAATGTTAAGTGGGTTTAGGGTTTCAAAAAACCTAGTGTTTTGCAACTTGGAATTTTACAAAACAATATGAATATCTTGAAAATATTTTCTTTATTTAGACTGTAGGAATGTAATGATAGGCTCTATTTTGTAAACACCCAATGTTTTCCCGCAACCATTAACACTGTGTGTTGTCAGCTTGTCGATTCTGCAAGTTGAAAGTGAAAGGTTGGAGAGTAGGGGTAGATAAAAAAACGTCTAAAGTGAGTTGAGGGGTTTCTAATAATTTGGGTTGTTAGTTGTAAAGGGTTTTAAAACATTATGAGAGTTTTTGTTTGTAAATTGTTTTCAAACTTTAAGTTGGTTGCAGGTTTTGTAAAACCTAGTGTTTTGCATCTTAGAATTTTACAAAAGAGTATGAATGTCCTGTAAAGATTTTTCTATTTAGACCTTAGGAATGTAATGAAAGGAACTATTTTATAAACACCCACTATTTTCCAAGAATCATTAACACTCTGTGTTTCACCACTTTCAACAAGTTTATTCATTATTGGCGATAATGGCAAGAAATCGATGTTCTTGCTATTTGTAATGCACACATACATATACAGGCTTAAAACCACGAGGGTTTGGGTATGTTGTGATGTGGGTTGTAGTTTTATAAACACCCAGTGTTTTCCATTTCATTGAATTGCACCTCTTTCAAACTGAAAGCATTACTTCACATTGCATAACTAATAAGTAGATGTTGATAGATAGATGAAAAAATTTAAATTACAATATAGTTTTTTACAAAGTCAACCTAAAACCAGTTATGCAGTTACTTCACATTGCATAGCTAATAACTATACCCACAACCATAGGGATATCCACCTACACAACCAAGTAGTATTCTCAAATATATTAATTTCTTCATTGTAGAGTGATAATTGCAACTACCAATTGTATTTGTTTGTCATGGCATTCCATGAGACCACATTTGTTTGAGGTATTTTTTTCAAAAATTTCATTGCCTTGTCTATGAAAGCATAATAGTAAGCAACAACATAGAAAAGGTAGTGAAATGTTTGGAAAAATGGTTGAAAGAAATGTGGTCTCATGGTAAATAGAATGCCATGCCAAGCCATAGATAAGGAAATGAACTGTTTCTATGTATGATTTGTTATCTATGGCGCACCACTATGTTTTGGCAGACATATACTAGCTAGCATTGATACATTTTGACCCAATTTATGATGAAAGTTCGTTGGAATTTTGACAACTTTTTATCAAAAATATTTCATCGAAAAATTAACAAAATTTGAAACGTCGATTTTCTGACCCAGGATCGTTGGCTGGGTTGGAAAATCGACGTTTCAAATTTCATCGATTTTTTGACAAAATTCCTTCGATGAAAGTTCATCAAAATTCTAACAACCTTTCATTGGAAATTGGGTCAAAATTTACTAGTACTCATCTCGCACTATTTTTTCCAAAATAATTACAGATAGTTAGAGTGATAATTGCATATATATGATGATAATTAGAGTGATATTTGCATATGGAGACCCCTAAGCAAATTTTGTTAGAAAATGGGAAACCCCTTATTTAACAAGCAATGAAGTTTGGCTCACAGATATATATTGTCATCTTTAGTGGATGTATCAACAATATATTTTGATACTATACCCACAACTATAGGGAATTCCACCTATGTAACTAAATATTATTCTCAAAGATATTAATTCATTCATACTAGAGTGACAAGTGTAGTTGCCAATTGCATTTGTTTGTCATGGAATTCCAAGAGACCACATTTGTTTGAGGCATTTTTTCAAACAGTTCACTGGCTTGTCTATGAAATCATATTAGTAAGCATATTGGCAACAACATAGACAAGGCCGTGAACAATTTGAAAAAAACCTCAAAGAAATCTGGTCTCATGGTGATTGGAATGCCATGACAAGTCACATATAAGGCAATGAAATGTTTTTATATATGATTACTTATCTATGGCTTGCCATTGTGTTTTGGAAAACATATATTCACCTCACACTATGTTTTCCAACTTTCAATCATGCAATGCATGTATATGGTTGTTGGAAAACATTGTGTGTTTAAAATCAAAGCATAATAGTAAATTTGGATTGTCATGGCATTCCAACACCATGGTGATTGGAATGACAAGGAAATCCATAGAAAAGACAATGAACTGTATCTATGTATGATTTCTTATCTCCATGCCCTTGTGTTTTGAAAAACCTATACTCACCTCACATTGTGTTTTCCAACTTGGAATCACACTATGCATGGATATGCTTTTTGGAAAATATTGTGTGTTTAAGTTATCAAAGCATAACAATAAATGTGGATTGTCATAGTGTTCCAACACCATGGTGATTGGAATGTTAGAGTAAAAGGTTTATTTCACTTAATTAGTTTAATTAATTCACCTTTTATTCCTTTCTTAAGATTCACTTAGTTATGCATTGTAGGTATTTAATAATTATTTTAATTATTAAATACATTTTCCCTTTAGGGTTTCTTCAGGGTTGCACAATCTCCTTTTACAGAGCTTCAAACCCTCTCTTGCTTTTTTCTCCATTCTCTTCCATGTGACAGGTATCTCTTTGCATGTAGGTGTTCTTGGACTCTGAAGTTGGTTTTGACAACTTCTACATGGTATCAGAGCATGGACCTTCTGCAATGTGTTCTTATTTTTGAATATTTTAGCTTACAGAGTTTTCTTCTATGCAAGGGTTTCAGAAAGGCAATTTTTCTTATGGATCTAGGGGTCGCCTAATTTTCTAGGCATTTTTGGACAAAACAAACCTTGCCATTGAGTCCACAACATCCAAAAACCCCTATTTTAATTTAAAATTTGTCCAATTTGACCTCTGTCGACCGAAAAGGCAAAAAAAAAATTGCCCCAAGGCCGTAAGACCTCAGGGCATGATTTTCGATGTGAAAAATTTTAATTTTTTTTTTAGAAAACAAAAGTTCTTTTAATTGGTTTTTCGTGCTCACAGTATATTAGGGGTTCATCATCCGATGACCACCCGTTTGCCACCAAGAAGCCTCCCCTTCACCACCATTGTCAGTGATTTAGGCCTCCGCTACCTTACTCTAAATGGACAAGTGCCTATGAGCTTTGAAGCCACCAGCCCCAGTCATATAAAGAACAGGGGGCTACATTTAGCCCCAACAACTGCCCTTTCCCAAAGATCCAATCATATTGAGGACCATGGGCTCCATTGAGGAGCCAATGCCCAGCCCCCTGGTTACTGAGCGGACTAGGTGCCAAATTGTTTTAAGCCCTTAGGGTTTCCAGGAGGCCATATTGTGCCTTTTTTAGCTTCTTTCACTAAATCGGGCATAAAATGGGCATACGGTCTCCATTTTTCGTAAACAAGATACCGTTGGAAAGCTGATTCTGATGTCATTCCAATAGTGTAGGTACTTTTTTATGATTTTTCCATTTTTCCACCGTTTTTTCCAGTCAAAGTAAGAACTTGTGTTTTGCACTCCGGGGGGCATAACTTTTGTATCTAGACTCTGTTTTGTACAAACAAATAGGAATTGGAAAGGTGTTTCAGTGCTCTTTCTAGATATGCAGCTGGTTTGATAAGAAAATGTACTAGATATATTTTATTCAGCTTTGTGTGTTTTTACACTTTGGATAATTACTTGGACGTTCTAGCACCTACATGGGATTTGTTTGCATTGGCTAGGTTATGTTAATATGATTTATCTTTGCTAAGAGTTTCAGTATTTTATTTTTTTTATTTGAGTGAGTATCATGGGTTTTTCTACTCACCCTTCAGTTGTAATTCTGGAACGAGGTAACTATGAGTCATGGGCAAAGGGCATACTTACACATTGTAAGTGGCTCAATATTTTGCCTTATTTATATGATATCATACCTGTACCAAACACATCAAGGGGTTTGTCTACATGGTTTATTATTCGAGATCATATTGTAGGGGTTATTGGTTGTAGTGTTGATTTTGACACTTTGTGTGCTTTATCTGACATTAGTTTTCCTCACACACTTTGGTAACGTCTTTGAGAGATTTTTGGAGACTCTAATATCCCTCCATTCCTAGAGGATCTTTCTGCAGATTGTCTCATCCCTCTTGTAGATGTAGATTTTATATCCTATGATAACTGTACTCTAGAGGAGCTTGAGTATCTCACAAGTCTTGCATGTGTCGATGGTTCAGAGACTTGTATTCATGTTCCCACTCTTCAGATTGAGACTTCATCAACATCTCTTGTTGTTTCTGATTCAAAGCAGTAGGGCATCATTCATCTTCCAAAAATAGCTACTTTGGACTCTTATGTTTCAGACATATCTTTCTTGTTTATGGAGTCCTATATTGTAGATTTGGTGGATTATTTTGAGGAAATTCATCTCCTCTACCTTGACAGTTAGTTATCACTGTACGCCCACCATTATCTGTGCATTCAAAGGTTTCATTTCAAGATTCTCCACATCAGTTTGGATTTGGCATCATATGTTTTAGTTCAGACAAAGAGATTCTTCAGCATCCTATCATGGCACACATCTTGAGACAGATTGGTTCATCACTCTTCATAGGATTTCTTCAACATTTTCCTTTGGATCCATTTCTTCCCAAGGGGAGGAATATAATTTTCCGCTTCAGGATCTCTTTTTTGATTCTACATTAGGCATCAACCATTGTGACAAGAGTTTCTTCATTGTGAGGAGGCCTTCTTGTCTCTTTATATCTCTCCTATGGAGACCATTATATATGTACTTATATGATAGAATTTTTCTATGGGGGGTATCATGTAATCCACCTCCTATCCTTCTTTCATTAGTGCATTGCATTCCTTTCTTTGCATTCTATTTTGGGGAGGAGTTTTGTTCCCACTGGGTTTTCTCCTTTACCCCATTTCTTTTAGTTTGCATTTTATTTGTAAATGGGTACCTAATCAGGCCTTGTCGTTAGGACCCTTATTTTCTTTCTAGATTGTAGTTTCATTTCTTTCAAGTATTTAGTTTGTAGCTACTCCCTAAGTTCATCTTAAGGGGGGGGGGGGTGTTAGAGTAAAAGGTGTATTTCACTTAATTAGTTTAATTAAGTCACATTTTATTCCTTTCTTAAGATTCACTTAATTATGCATTGTAGGTATTTAATAATTAGTTTAATTATTAAATACATTTCCCCTTTAGGGTTTCACAATCTCCTTTTATAAGGATTGATCATTGTATTTTATTTTCACTCTTTGAATAATAATATCTTTCATATTATAGAGCTTCAAACCCTCTCTTTCTTTTTTCTCCATTCTCTTCCATGTGACATATATCTCTTTGCATGTAGGTGTTCTTGGACTCTAAATTTGGTTTTGACAACTTCTACATGGAATGCCATGACAAGCCATACACAAGGAAATGAACTATTTTCATGTATGATTGTTTATGTATGGGTTGTCATTGTGTTTTGGCAGACATATACTTACCTCACACTATGTTATCCAACTTGCAATCATATTGTGCATGTATATTGATAAACTATCATAAAGTCCTAATACTTTAGTTAGAAATATGTTAAATATGTCGATCGGGTAGTGTCCAAAGGTTGTATGCAATAGGAGATATTTTGGCCATCTCTCTTAGTAATATTTTTTGAATTTTTGAAATGGTTGAAAACAAAAATTAAACCAGAAAGCACAAAATTGTTTAAGTTAGAAAGCATTCAAATTCCTATTCTAGAAAGCATGTAAATTATCTAAGAATCAACACTTGTAGTTAAACTATGAAGTTTAAACAAAGGCAACTAACTTCTAATGACTAACTACTAACTGAAAGTACACCTAACAACTTGTAATTAACAATAGGAGTGGGTGCTACAAAATTTTCAAGTAAACAAAACTTAAAACCATAACTTTCAGGAACACATGACAGAGCTCAACACAAAGTAAAGTTCATCTAAATATAAATTTTACATAATGGAAATAACAATATTAACAATAAAAATACTTATCTACTCTATGAGATCCCTTGAGTGACTAGCTCTCGAGTGTTCCTATGATTAGCTCAAATCACATATGGTACTTTTGTAGCTTCAAAGTACATCCATTCATAGCACTTCCATTTCTCTGAACAAATTAATCAAAATAAAATTTGCGATATTTTATTCATATAATAAAAGTGTAACAACACAAAACATAGTTGAACAATATTTAGAATATATCATAACAACATATCATGTTTTTGGTAGTTACACATATATATACTATACTACTACAAAATCCTAATTTGGCAAGAGAATACCATTAAAAAAGTCTTAAACATAATTACAACTAACTAGTGTTCATGACATAAAACATAATAAAGGCTCTGAGTGGAGCCATAAAGTCTTTAACAAAATTAACAAAATTCTTTAAAAGTAGTCATTCCACTATGTATGCCTAATTTTTTGGTGCCCAAACTTCCAACACTCTAACTTCAACTTCCTGAAGTCCACTCCATTCCTAGGTCATGCATAATTCCTGCATAATTACTCAAAGTCTATACCATTATATCAAAATTAGTTAGCTAATTTCAATCAATTTGAGAAATAAATATTTATACACCATTTTATAAAAAGTAGAAAATTATTACTTCTAATAATAAACACATTGGCATGACTGAGGTGGTTGGCAATAACAAAGGATGGTATTTAGGTTATCACAAAAATGAGGTTGTTTATACCTCATCGCCCTCCCTTTCTTAATCTTGAGTAGGTCCTCTTTCTCTCTGATGATTCCTCCACCTCTCTGCATCCCTTCTCCTATTCAGTTAATCATATTTGAAACTAAGATCGTATATGTTCCTTGCCTCTTCATCCGAATGGCCAGGATTTTTAAGAAAACCTTTGTTGAATTTAACCCTCATTTTCCATGTATATAACTCTTTAGGACTTTTCTTTGTAGTGGAAAAAACGACAAGGGGTGGCTGAAGGAGCAATGGAGGCCTGTATTGCATCCCTATCCACTTAGTTTTGAGATGTTGTAATATTTTTGTTAATGCTTCAGCCCTTCTATAGGACCACCTTAGATTGGCAGGGGAGATTATCTCCCTCATTTTGAGATACATAGGTAGGGGAGTGTACCGCTCCTCACAAGAACTCCATGCCATTTCTATTAATTATGGCCCATGAAATTTGAAATTTTTGAAGAAAATTCATATATTGTCATTATATTTGTCCCTTATAGCTTCATAAATTTTAATCCTTCAGAATTGGGCTTTAAAGGAAAAGGGCTTTCGATTGGGATATCTCATTTGGAGTCATATAGTTTTCTCTTCTTGCAAATATTCCTTGGTTCTCTCTTGCCAATGGATTTGATTTTTCATATTAGATATGAAGGATATAATTTGTACCTCCCCAACATAAAGGTTGATAAAGAAATCAATGTATTTTTCCAAAAATAGATTATGTATAAAAAATTCACACAACAAATTTTACTGAACAAGGGTAACCCCTTTGAATGCTTCTAGGAACTATTTATCATCTAGGTCATGGGGTAAATTATAAGAGATCCTTAGAAGCTTCCATATTAATAATTGTTCATTTAGACAAATGGGATATAATCAAGATGGCTTTCTACAGGCTAGCAGAAATTCCCCAATTTGACATGCATCAGTTTTAGCCTATTAGAGTCTATCATAAGATTATTTCAATAACACTATTTCATGCTTAATTTTGACATTTTCTTCCCCTGCTTGCCTTAAGAAATAGAATCTTTCCATCCACTTAGTCAACAATGGGGGAATGTGAATTTGAATCCATTCCATTTTAGTCGACTTAGTCTGCACTTCTTTTGATTCCATTATTGGTTTCACACTTATTTCCTACAAATCTTTCTCTAGCTCAACAATTTTTCTCAAAGCCACATTGAGTTCAAATTTTTGTTTTTCCTATTCTTCTACGAAGGATTTGAGTGATTGCACCATCTTATCAGTTAAACTCTTAATCTGTTTATTTTTTTAAGATAAACTAGCCAAATACTCCTTATCCTTCTCATCAATTTGTTGCACTTGAGACTGCAACTCTCCAATATTTTTATCCTTCAGTTCTAATTGACCCCTTAAAGTTGTGATTTCCTAATCCTTTTACCTCAAAAACTCAGTTTGTGTGCTTATTTCCTGATATTTCTTATTTATTTTCTCTTCATTTTGCTATAGTCAAGATTTTAATTAAACAATTTATGCCTTCAATTCTCCCAATTTTGTTTCTATGTGACCGAATCTTTCAACTTCTACATTAGTGGGAAGAGGAAAAAGAAATATCTACATAATTATCAATTACATTTTCTTTATTATTTACTTCTAGTGAACCTTATTCAGTGTCATTAGCAACTAGGGGAGACAATTGTTCAATTAGGGAGACTATCAATTTTCTATGTTTCCAATGGTTGTTGTGAAAGAGAAATTGGTTCTACAGACATCCTCAACAAGCACATAGTTTGGTGATTGTTCCCCTATCTTCCCTTGTCCTGTCTCAAGTGGGACACCCTCATTTTTAGATTCAAGGAGTTCACTGCTAACCAGAGTTTTCTTTTCATCTAAATAGGTTGTATTTTCACATGGCTAGACCACATTCTAATATGATTGGGCTACAGTTTCATGCGGTTTCCTATCTTGTCTTTTATTTTTAGGAATTTGCAGTTGATCATAAGCTGCAACACAACTGATTTCAGTAGCCAATCGTTTGCTTCTCCTTAAAGGGGAATGTCTTGGCAATTTCATTTTAGGCATCTTTTTCTTTTTGTGGGGATGAGTATTCTCATCTTCATAATTCACTAAGTCCACATTTTCTTGTTTCTCAGAGGTCTCTGGTACATTTTATGGTTTAGGTCTCTCCTGAGGGTCTGAAAATTTTGATGGATTTTCCAGTGCTTCGTCATCAGATATTTTGACATTTTGAGACTCAGTGGCAGGTTCTTTAAAATTTTGAGACACCAATCTAGATGACTCACCTTCCTCCAAATGTCTTAGGGTTCAGGGTTTTCAAAATTTTGAACAAATTTTTTCCATTTTGCTTATGTTTTTCTTTTCTTCAAGAAATGATTGTAAATTATATGAATGAGACCATGATGTTCCAATGGGCCTACACCAATTTTAAACCTTTCTATCATGTTGATAATGGAATCACTAAGGAAGGTTAACCCTTAATTCGAGGTTTTTCAATGCCATGGCACAAGTGAGTGAGTAACTAAAAGGGGGACTGACTATGATGGCACATTGCCCCTCACATGAAAAGTATTTGATGATCTAGGAAACCATCATTTTCCATGACTCTGCAATAGACATCCTTTGAAACCCCTTATTTTTCCCACGGGTATTCATAACTAGTAGAGGATGAGGTTCTCTCTCCCATCTAAAGATTTCTATCATTCTTTGATAAGAAATATTTGTAGTTTCTTTTAAATTCACACCTTCATTTTTAATGCCAGACAAACAAGAAATTATTTGAGGGTTACCTTAAAATTATTACCATGCACTATCGACTGCCCATCTAAGAAGCTTTCTATAAATTCCTTGACCAACTATGTGCTATGCCCCTCAAATTTCTTCATGAACTCAAGCCAACCTATCTTTTGAAATAGCTCAGAAATATTACCCAATGCCAACAATTTATTTGGGGAAGTTGGTTTTGATTTAGGCTTAGCCCCACTCATTTTGTCTCTTGCTTGCGAGTTTGCTAAGTATTTGTTGAATGTTGTGACACTCTAATGGTGAAAAACTATTTGAGCAAGACTGTTATGTAGATTAAAGAAAATACAATCTCTTAACCACTTGTACTTTGACACGACTGATGGGACACAAATTAATTCTTGTATTAAGCTCCGTTGTATGTTAATCATTACTTTGCATGGGATAGAGTGCATGAACTTTCACGTCTCTAGTGAAGGTACAACTTGTACAATTTACTAAATTTGGAAAGGAAGGTGGAATGTGCCAATTTATACATCGTTATTCACAATAATTTACCTTCTTAAAATAAAAGATGTACATACCTCATGCCTCGTTATTGATTTGAAAGTCACTTTACCTATGATGACATAATAGTATCATCAAATGTGATGGCAAAGGGTTGTAATGAATTTATTATGGATGAATATGGGATAAATATTAAGTTTTCCAATTATTATGGAAAAAAGTGGTCACAATAATTTTGATTTATTATGGTAAGATATGGTAGTGTTGGGCATGAATTTTAGAAGTGATGGAAAATTTTTATGATGATCATGGGTATGTTGTTGGGATTGTCCAAGAATTTACAAAGGAAATTTACAAAATTTTAGAGCATCATTGGAAGATGCAGACGAGACAAAAGAATAAAATCTTGGAGCATCACTGGGAGATATAGTCGAAGTGGAGGAAGAAAGTTCTGAAGCATCACTAGAAGATGCGACCGAAAGAAAGGAACAAGGTTCCAAAGCATCATAAAAAGATGCAACTGGAATGCAAGAAATGAAGTTCTAGAGCATCACTGAAAGATGCAACTAGAATGCAAGAAATGAAGTTTTGAAGCATCAGTGAAACATGCAACTAGAATGCAAGAAATGAAGTTCTAGAGCATCACTGAAAGATACAGCCAAAATGCAAGAAATGAAATTTTGGAGCTTCACTGAAAGATGCATCCAAAAGGAAGAAATGAACAAAATAAAGCACCATAGACTAGACACGTTCCAAAGAATCGCTGAAATATGTGTCAGAATGCAGGAAAAAACCAAGGAATGGAACCAATTGAATGAACAAGTTCAGAAGCATCATTGCGAGATGCACCAAATTTTGTATTTGATTCAAAATAAAGTCTTGCAAGACAAAGATAAAAATTAGCAAATTCCAGAAGAACAAAAATACAAAAGAAATTCCTTGAAGTGATTATAAATACATACACATGCAAAATTTTATTCTTTTGTTTCATATATATATATATTACTCAGAATTAAATTGGCCTTGTCATAGCAGAGTCAATGCATTGTGTTTCTCCTTGCATTTCTATCATTCTTGTAAATTCTTCTTTTTTTGACAGGTTTTTGGTAGATTCGTAATCTATGACCATTGAATAAAGAGTTCAAGTGTCACCATCAATAGGTTTGAGCTGCACTTCTCCATTTGGAAATACTTCAAAAATTTCATATGGACCCAACCAATGAGTCCTTAGTTTCCCTTTGTGATCTTTATATCAGGAATCAAATAACAATGCTCAATCTCCATTGTGAAAATATTTTTATTTTATGTGTTTATCATGCCAAGCCTTTCAATGTTGTTGAACTAGCTTAGTTTGGTGGAAAAATTCTAAACAAAGTTCATCCAATTCACTGAGTTGTAAGACTCTTTCAACTTGGGCTCGTTTGAGGTCTAAGCCTAACTCCATTTATGTTCTAAGAGTTTGGAGTTCAAACTCAATGGGTAGAAGAGGTTTATTCCCAAAAACTAACTCGTAAGGAGTAAAACCCGTGGTTGATTTGTAAGTTGTATTATAGGCCCAAACAATTTCGAGTAATTTTCTGGCCCAATCTCTTTTTCTCGAGGAAACTATTTTTGTTAAGATATTCTCAAGTGACTTCTACTTGACCATTTGCTTGTGGGTGATAAGGTGATGAATTTTATGGCTTACTTGGAAATGATTAGTAAACTAGAAAAAAATTGGAAATGAATTACGGTACTTGATTTTTGACAATCGTTCTAGGGGCTCCAAATCTGATAAAAATCCTATTATACAGGAAGTTAGAGACATGTTCTTCCCTAGAGACTCTTAAGGCTTCAAATTTTTCCCACTTAGTCAGATAGTCAGTACAAACCAAGATGTATTATTTTCCTTATGGAGGGTCTATAGGACTGATAAAACCCAATCCCCACTTTTCAAATGGCTCAAAAACTACTTACGGTTGTAGAGGCATTTCATTGGATGTAGTGGGTCTTCATACTTGGCATTCATCACAACAACAAACATAGTTTTTCACATCTCTATGCATGGAGGACCAGTAATATCCTATACCCAATATTTTATGGGACATCCTCTTGGTAGTGTAGTGGCCTCCGAAGGGATCATCATGGAAGGCTCTAAGGATGTTGTATGTTTCATCTGATTTGACACAACACCGTAAAACTAGATCAGGGCCACATCAAAATAGAATTCCATTAATCCATTTGAACGAAGCACTTTCTAGAATGAGGCATTTCTTTTTTTCTGATGTAAAGTCTGGTGGGAACTCCTAAGTGGCTAGATATTTGGTGATGTTGGAAAACCAAGGGGTTTTAATGGATATGGAAAATAATTTTTCTTCTAGGAATTCATCTTACATAGGAGCATAATCTCCATTGTCTTGTTTGATCTAGGATAAGAAATCTACGACTATGTTGAACTTCCTAGGTTTATCATTGATAGTCAAATTGAATTCTTGTAGAAGCAATAATCACCTGATTATTCTTCTATTTACTATAGGTTTGTTCATTAGGTACTTGATGGTCGAATGGTCTGTGAACATAGTTACTTTGTATCCTATGATGTAGTGTCAAAATTTATTGATTGCATGCACCACAACTAAGAATTATTTCTATGTAGTGGTGTAGTTCTGTTTAGTGGGAGGAAAGTTATTAATAATGAAATAGATGGCATATTTTCCTCCATTCTCATATTCCTAACCTAAAAATGATCCAATAGCATCATTGGAAGAATCTACATAAATATGGAATGAAATTTTCCAATTAGGTCCATGCAGGATAGGAATAGAGATGAGTTTCTCCTTAATGATCTCAAATGATGTTTGACATTCTATTGTCCAAGAAAAATCTATATTCTTTTGGAGGAGGGAAAACATGGGGCTTACAATCTTGTTGAAACTTCTGATGTCGGTTTGGTTCTTCAAAGTCTCTAGTTGTTGTATTGCCTCAATTTTCTCAGGATCCACTTTAACCCCTTTAGATAAAATTTGGTGTCCCAACACTATCCCTTCCTCCACCATTATTAAGAATTTTTCATGATTCAGGGATAGTCGATGGTCCTCACATCACTTCAATAACTTGTCCAAATTTTTAAGTCTTCATCAAAATTGGAACCATACACAGTGAATTCACCCATGTAGACTTCCATATAGTCATTTACTAGCTCAATGAATATGACTAGAATAACTCTCTGAAATGTTGGAGGAGTATTACATAGCCCAAAGGGAAGGATGTGATATATGAATGTTCCCCAATGGAAAGTAAAAGTTTTTTTGTCTTGGTCTTTTGTTGCTATTTTTATTTGGTTATATCCACTAAATCCATCCAGGAATGAGAAATAATTCCTTGCATCTAAATTATCCAAGACCTGGTCTATGAAAGGTAAAGAGAAATAATATATATGGGTAGCTTTGTTGAGCTCCATATAATCAACACACAATCTTCACTTCCCATTTTTATTTGGGACATCTACCAAAGGCGAAACCCATTTTTGGTCAGAGATAGGATAGATGAATCCTACTTACAAGAGTTTCTCAATTTCTGTTTTAACAATGTCTTTGTGAGCAAGGTTGAGTCTTCGATAGGGTTGACATATGGGTCTAACATATTCAGTATAAATGTGATGGGTACAAACACTTGGGTATATTCCTCTCGTGTCTGTGTAATCCCAAGAAAAATATCTATATCTATTTACCAAAATATCTTGAATAATTTGAGCGCCTTTGACTTTGTCAACCAACTATTAATATTTAAAGTTCTTCCTAGTTGTAACATGATGGCTTTGACTCCCAGGTGGTTGGAGGTGATAGTATGAACTTCCCTGGTTAAGGTGTTGAGAGGAAAACTATGCGATATAGTTCTATGGAGTCTTGAAATATCTTTGAAGAAGTGATTTGTTTTCAGAATGATATTAGCCAGGGGACAAGGTAACATTGTAAAGTTGGTGTAATCAAATTCGGTGTGATCAATGTTGATCAGGTGCCCTAAAATCTCTTCCACTTCTAAGGTTTCTTCATCACTCGAGTCTATAGTAAGATCTTACATATTTCTTTCTAGTTCATCTTCCAACTCTTTACCATGGTGTTTAATGACTACCATAACAAGTGAAGGTAAATTCTCTTGTTTGTTGGCACCATTTGGTTCATCGACCCAAACTTGGTTATGTTCAATAGGTTGAGCGGGGGGATACGAGAATATGTGTTTGCTATTGGGATATGTGAAATGGTCATTCCTCCTACTCTACATTCAATATTGGTTGCAACTATAGCTAACCTCAATCCACCTAATATTATTGGATAACCGTCCTTGGGTGTGAGGGACTAGATTATTTGGAAGTTTATTGGATATTCCCAAACATTGACCTTAACAAGGAAATTTTTGAGGACACCTTTGGGAATAGCTATGGATTTATTTTCCATTTACAATATGGTAGTTGTGGGGCACAAATCAGTGAGTCCGAATTTTTCCATATCCACCATCATGACATTAATGGCTTATCTTAAGTCCACAAGTGCATTAGGTATTGCTACCTCATTCATTATCACTGTTATGAGTGGACTGCCTAGTGTAAGATGAGGATTGTCAAGGTGGGTTGATTATGCTTGATCCATGATGAATCGAAGCATAATTTATTAACTACACCTCAATCTTACAAACAAGACCATTCAAATTGAAAGTTAAACTAAGCGTCTATTGAAACTGAAAATTGTAAACTACGAAAACAGTTAAATTCCTACTCTGACCCATTTGAAACTTATCCCATTTTAGAATTGGTGTCGTGTTGATGTGGAACAATGACCCTTTCCCAATATTGTGATCAGTGAGCATGTTTCAATCGATTCTATGGAAGAGAATCGATGAAACCATTCTGATAAAATGGATTAAAATTTGATTTATGCTAAAATGAACATGATGTAAGCTAAATTAACATGATTTTATGCTAAAAATGATCTAATTATACAATTGTTGAGCTAATCTAATCTACTTCTAAACTAAAAGATGGAAACCCTAATTTATAAACAACCTAAGATAGATGCATGGAAGCCATTAATGGATGTCTTAAGTTATTATGCAACTAAGAAATAAACTAAAACAATTTAAAAGTGAGTAAAATATGAGTGTGAGTGTGAGTGATTTCAATGTCATAGGCTTGCAATTGAAATATGGATGAGATTCAACAACATAATTTTTCTTTGAAAAAGATGGATCCATTTGTCTCCAAATAGGGTTCTATTTATAGGAGAGCAAATGAGAAATGGAGGGTTGAGATTAAAAATATTAATCAATGGTCAAATATGGAAGGACGAAGAGACATGGATCATGGATTCTCATCAATAGATGAGAATGCAAGATGAGAATTAATCAAGGGCTCACATTTGACCTTCAAACAAATACACTTTTGACCTGCACACATAGGTCAGAAGGTGACTTGCTCAAGAGGTTAAAAGATAACTTACATTTGAAGCCAAGTTAAAATATCCCTTTCTTAACTGATTGGAGGAGAGATAATATTCCTTTTGGGATATTCTCATGGATGAGGAAAAGGTTAATTTGTAAATTAAAACAAAGTTTTAATTGTGCAAAAAAGGGGGATAAGGAATATTCCCCTTTTAGAGGAAAATTAGATTGATTGTTAATTAAACAAGGTTTAATCACATAATTAGGAGATTAGGAGAAATAAAAGTGATTTTCATTAAATTAAATGATTTAATGAATGAGGGAGAGATGAAATGAAATTTAATTAAATAACTTACGGTTATTTAATTAAATTAGAAGACTTGGGGAATTAAATTAAATATGCTTATTTATTTAATTTAATTAGATGAAATGTTAGCGTGAAAGGGGGTGAATTAACTTGATTTAATAACTTAGATTAATAGATGAAAATGACATAATTAATTAAATAGATAGGAAAGTTTAATCAATTAAGCGAAAAGAGGATGGGTTTCAGAGGAAATGATGTTAGTGAACCTGTTTTGAGTGCATGATACCAATCAAGATATTTTTCAGTGTCTACACCTAGGTCATCATATTTTGGGGCTGAGGTTTTTCCATCCATAAGGTCAATTAGATATCTGTTTATGTGCACAGTGTTAATCTATTTTGGTTTCCTTCTTGGTTTTTTGATGCACAACTGTTTAATTAGCTAGTTTAGTTCAAGAATTTCTTTAATCACTTGTAACAAAGGAACCTTGATTTGGAGTTTATTAATTTCTTTTATTAACACAATTTCAGTGGATAAGGTAATTTTTAGAGGGTTATTTAAGGAAGTTTCTTTGAGACACTCCGAAAAAGGAACTTCAATTTTCCTTTTCAAAGTGGGATCCTTCTTTAAAAGATCTATTAAATGTTGGCCATTCTCTTCTTGAGGTAACTCGAGAGTTCTAGATGAGGATTGTGGAAGAGGCTTGTCTTGATTGCTCACTGGGTTTCTCTTTGAAGGTATGGAAAGTGTCTTAGTCCTTTCAGCAGATTCTTCATTCAGTTCATCCAAGATCTCAACTATGGTAGGTTGTTGGAGTGTTTTCCCTGACCTCAACTGCAGGTTACTACAATAGATAGTGTTAACTCCAGTAATGTTTTCCTATTTTGGCTAATACACAGGGGTATTTTGATGATCATTCTTTGGATTAGGAATAAGTTGTGCTGGGAGTTGTGGCTGGTTGACTTGTTCATTTTGTTGAGGTTTTTTAGGAGATGGTAAACATTTTTGTTGCTGATTAGTCATCCTCCTTGTCCCATTATAAAAATGATTTGGAGTTTTATTCCATTGAGGTGCAAGATTTTGAGGATACTATTGTTGTTAAGTCTAGTTTTTCCATTGGGGATTTCCCCATGATTGGTTCACCCATTCAAGTGGTCCCTAAGGGTAAGATCCCCAATTATGTGGTTCTTGAGGCCAAGGTGTAACCCATTTATTATTATTCCAATTGCTTGGGGGTCACCAGGAGGGATTTAGATTCTGGTCGTACGAGAAATTCCCTTCAAGTGTTTGATTCACAAAATTTACCTCCTCCTTGGTGTGAGATTTCCTTTTCTTGGAATATTTGATTGCATTTAGAAGCTCACATTGATCAGTGGCATGCCTCTTTTCACAAATTTTTCAATTGTCAGTTTTTTCCAAAGGACATTCTCTTAATAAATGGTTGTTTCAACACCTAGCATAGTAGATGGATAAGGTCTCAGGATTACGTGTTTTAGCCTGTATTCCATCCAACATGGTGTTTAGCTGAACAAAAAAGGCCAGTTTTGAGATTTTCTATTTCCTCACATAGTTTTCCTATTTCATTGGAACCTTTAAAAAGACTAGATTACCATATACCTCATCGAGTTTAGGAGAAATTCCAGCATAATTGAATGATATCATTGAGTTCAAGTTGGGACATATATCCTTTTCCCATCAAATCTAGAATTCTCCTAGCATCTTAATCATGTCCTTTGAGAAATATGGTCTTCAAATTTCTAGGCTTATGGCTTCTTCGCCGCATCGTTTAGATAAAAAGATGAACCTATAAAGATAGTCTTCTAGGCTTTCATCTTCTTTTTTCCTTAGCTTGAACAAATCTTCTTTCATATTGATGACTCTACAACAAATTTGGCATTTTTCCAAAAAGTTTGTCTCCATATCATCCTAGGTGGTTATTGACCCTGAAGCTAATCCCATGAACCAACACATCACACCATCCCTCAGAGTGGAGGGAAATAGTTTAATTTTTTGGTTATCATTTTTGTAGTCATATTTCTGACGCAAAAAATTAAACTCAAAAAGGAATTGGTTAGGGTCTTCAGAGGATAAGCCTCTAAAGGTTGGTAAATTGGAGGGTGAAATGATTTTCATGGGTGCATCGTCATCTTCATTGAGGGAAATATGATAAGTAAATATTTGTGTTGCCCTTATTGGTTATCACCATCTCCATGGTTTCTCCTTATGTTGAAAGGGTTATCATTGTTGTTATCATCCATGATGTTGAAAGGAATGCTTTCCCGTTCAAAGGTTTGATCTAATGACTAAGTTTCTAGGGTATGCTAGGAGGTCTCAGGTTGATCCTGCTCGATCAATTCATCAATAAGTTCTTCAGCTAAGACTTCTACCTCCTTGTTTGTGGGTGGAACTACTATTGGGTTTTTTTTGTATGAATATTCTATGTGGACCTCATTTCCTAACCATTTAGATAAAGAAATCTTGCAAAATATTTTTTTCTAAAAGAGGTATCCAAGCAATCTCATGTTAACACTAGAAAAGAAGTTTCCCTAGCAACAATGCCAAAAAGTGATAGAATATTGTAGGGTCCTAATAATTTAGTCAAAAATATATTAAATATGTTGAATGAGTAGTGTCCAAAGGTTGTATGTAATAGGGGATATTTTGGCCATCTCTCTTAGTAATATTTTTTTAATTTTTGAAATGGTTGAAAATAGAAATTAAACTAGAAAGCACGAAATTGTTTAAGCTAGAAAGAATTCAAATTCCTATTCTAGAAAGCATGTAAATTATCTAAGAATCAACACTTGCAGTTAAATATAATTACAACTAACTGATTTTCATGACATAAAACATAATAAAGTCTCTAAGTGGAGTTGTAAAGTATTTAATAGAATTAATAAAATGCTTTAAAAGAAGTATTTCCACTATGTACACCTAAATTTCTAGCGCCCAAACTTCCAATGCTCCAACTTCAACTGCTTGTAGTCCACTCCATTCATAGCTCATGCATAAGTCATGCACAATTACTGAAAGTCTATACCATTATATCAACATTAGTTAGCTCATTTCAATTAGTTTGAGAAATAAAGATTTATACACCATTTTATAAAAAGTAGATAATTATTGCTTCTAAAAATAAACACATTGGCATGGATGAGGTGGTTGGCAAGAACAAAAAAGGGTATTAGCTTATCATAAAAATGAGGTTGTATATACCTCATCATATATGCTTGTTGGAAAACATTGGGTGTTTACTATCAAAGCATAATAGTAAGTATGGATTTTAAGGGCATTGCAACACCATGGTGATTGGAATACCATGACAAGACATAGACAAGGAAATGAACTATTTCTATGTATCATTTCTTATCTATGGGTTTCCACTATTTTTTGGCAAAGATGTGATCACCTCACACTATGTTTTCCATCTTGCAATAATAGTATGTATGTATGTATATGCTTGTTGGAAAACATTGGGTGTTTACTATCAAAGCATAATAGTAAATATGGATTGTCATGGCATTGCGACACCATGGTGATTGGAATGCCATGACAAGCCATAGACTAGGCAATGAATTGTTTCTATGTAACCAAACTTCTATTGCTTGTCTATGGCTTGTCATGTCATTCCAAGACCATGGTGTTGGAATGCATTGACAATCCATATTTAATATTATGCTTTGATATATTTTTTCAACAATCCATATTTACTATTTATCTATGGTGTTGGAATGCCATGACAATCCATATTTTCTATTATTCTTTGATAGATGTTTTGTAAGCATGTGTAGCTTGTTTAAAAGAACCTATTTTAGGCTTTTAGCCATAGCAACAAGGTAATGAACTGTTTGATAAAATGATTTGGTAGACATGTATGACAAATGTGGTGGCTTAGACAAGGTTGTTTGATAAAATTCCTCAAAGAAATGTGGTCTCATGGTGATGGAATACCATGATAGTCCATATTGCAACTTTTTCAAATATGGATTGTCATGGCATTCCATCACCACCAGACCAAATTTCTTTGAGGCATTTAATCAAACAGGTAGCATATATAAGGCAGTGAATTTTTTGATAAAATTCCTCAAAGAAATGTGGTCTCATGGTGATGGAATTCCATGATAATCCATATTGCATCTTGTTGCAATATGGATTGTCATGGCATTCCATCACCACGAGACCACATTTCTTTGAGGCATTTATCAAAAAAATCACTAGCTTGTATATGCTACCACATTTTTCATGCATTTCTACCAAAGAATTTTATCAAGCAGTTCATTGCCTTGTTGCTATGGATAAAATCCTAAAATGGGTTCTTTTGAACAAGCTACACATGCTTGCAAAAAATCTATCAAAGAATAATAGTAAGCAACAACATAGACAAGGCAATGAATAGTTTGATAAAATTCTTGAAAGAAATGTGGTCACATGGTGATGGAATGCCATGACAATCCATATTTATACCTTGATACTATATGGATTGTCATGGAATTCCATCACCATGAGACCACATTTATTTGAGGCATTTTTCATAACAGTTCACTACCTTGTTTATGCTACCAAATTTTTCATACAGTCTACCAAAGAATTCAATCAAATAGTTCAATGCCTTGCTACTATGTATAAAATCCTCAAACAGGTGCTTTTGAACAAGCTACAGATGTTTGGAAAAAATATATCAAAGCATAATAGTAAAATATTGAACATAGTAAATCTATTAATGACAGTCCAAAAATCCAATCACATGAATCAATCAAGTACCCCTTAAAAGGTAGTTTAATTAAACTAAAGCATAGAGTAGTCATCATAATAATGGGTAGTTGTCAAAGCTTTGAAGGTTAAAAGTGAAGAGGATAATCCTATATTACTAATATTGAGACTATTGGACATGCATATGAAGATACACAAATTGAAAACCAGTTATTGCTTCAATAGGTTACAAAGAGATAGGTATAATAACAATTTAGTAAATGAGAAGGGGCACAAATCAATCATGGATAGTGATAGATTCATGAAGCAACCAGGACCTGTAGTGAAGTAGAAGGTATAGAAAACCTATGAAAGTGGTATGTGATGAATAGTCATCATAAGGACACAAATGAAAAAGTTATTAAAGGAAAGCTTTTTACAATCTATGACAGTCCCTTATGATGAAAACCATGGAAAGAGGACATGCCTTGCTTCCTAGGGTAGCCCTATCAATGAAATTCATTCTAGCAATCAAAAGCACAAAATTTTATTGGACAAAAGTCAAGGAAATTATTATCCTGAAGGTGAACATAACAAAAAGATGGAGTAAAAACCTCAAGGATAGTCATGAGAAGGACTCTTCATCATCAAAGGTGTATGGTCAATGAGATAAAAAGATTAAATGAATATGAAATATAAAAGTATAAAAATGGAAATTCAGACCTATGATAATGGTGTCATATCACTATTGAAAAGGTAGTTTTTCTATAATAACAAGAATATAAGTCAAATAATGATGTTGTCAATCCCTACGAAGGAAGCTAGGGTAGAGTTTGAGAAGGAATTAGGTGAGGTTTTCAAAGAATAGTTAAGAGAAAAAAAAACATAATGGTTGGCTCTCAAAATCAGCATGAAATTCACCATTCTCAAGGACAAAAAAGGATCAAATTAAATGTAAGCATGGGAGAGTCATTCCAAAAGGATTACCACCATGATCAAGGATAATCATTCAAATATCAAAGATAAAATGTCATGGGTAGTGTTGAAATCCAAATAGGAAGCAATTCAAAGTCTTGATATGATACAATGGTATGAATGAATAGATAATGCCAATGTTCAAGAGTGAAATGATATAGTATAAAGAAGGAAGGAGATAGATGAATACTGTAACATAGAGATAACACAATGGTTTTGAGAAGGATAGTGTCATGAAGAATATAGAGAGGTTTTTTATATGAAAAAAATCCTTAGGGAAAATGAAATGGGGATGAGTATTCATAGGACAAAAACATACGATAGTAAAATGGGCCTGAACATCCATCAAAGCATTATATAAAATCAAATTTTATCAAAGGTTGCATTTACAAGTGCATTGGTAGACTATTCAATTATAAGACCACTGAGAGGGGGGCTAAATCAATGGTATAAAATAAGTAGTAGGGCTGATATAACATAAGTTTTTGACTTGCTAAGCCAATTAAGCAAGGATTACGACCGGTTGCTGATGAATTTAAAACCCTCAAGACACAACTAAAGTGCCTTTCCACTAGTTACAGTAAATCACCAACCAAATATAACAAAAAGTAAAACCTTTATAAACTTTTCATAATAAACCTCATTTAGGGTTTAAGAATAAACTTGCAAGCAATAAAAAAACCCAAAAAAAAATTCAAACAAACTCAATGGGCTTGAAAGCATGTAATTGATTTGTAACCTTTGATGCAAAATATTATGCTTTTGACATTGGTTTAGATCCTCGTATATGCATGAAGATCTTATGAACAAACACCAATCCTATCTTTATGCCAAAAATCTATCCACTGAATACGTTTGGGTCACAACATAAAAATGTATTAGAAATCAACAATAAAATGTGAATGATGAATGCGCAATGAGTACTTGTTCAATACCTCTGTGTCATGAAACAAATTTTTTCAAACTTTTGCAACAACTATCAATACCTTTTTCACCAAAACCATGTGAACAAGTAATGAATGAACAAAAAGGACTTTATCATGAATATAAACAACCAGTTTGGTTGTAGATCACCAAATGAATGAATAATCACTTTGAAACCAATCCACGACAACATAATGAAGCAATCACTCTACATGTAGTAGGCATCAAACACATTTTGCATTACCAACTCAATTTACCTTTGACATCAATGACAAACAACATCAACATAGACATGTATGAAAAATGTTGAAGTATACATAAGGCATGTGATCTTTTTGATGGAATTCCAAAAAAGGTTGTAGTCATGCCTCAAATTTGAAGATAGTTCAAGGAAATACCCAAATATGGTAGAATCTAAAATTTAATGACCAATAAGTTGTAAAGGTGTTAATCATATTAAGAATACAATTTCTAACCTTCTAATAGACAAGGTAGATAGTCATTTTTGGTGGAAATTAAGGTGGCTTGATAGTGAGAGCAAATGACTTATATGTCTGCCCTAAAACCTTGAACGAGGGATGGGAAATTTTAAAAGTGTTCTATAGACCTAATCATAGTCAACAAATATTGTATGAAGGCTAGGGTAGCAACCTATAGCTAAGAAATGAAGAATGATCATAAATATAAAGATTTATATATGCCATATGGAAGAGAAAATTAAGAAACATGCTCCATTATCATGTGCTAGTAGTTTCAAAAAATAATGATCAATTAAGAGCATCTGGAAAGAATGTAGGAGCGGATTATAGAATAGTCAAGGTAGTTTGGTAGCAGCTGGGACATCAATGAGCAATTTGATCTTTTTAAAGGAAATGTAGAAAAATATAGGGGCAATTCAATTTCTTCAACAAATATAGAAGCCTCATCACCAACTAGAGCAAATTTCAATGAGCTGAAGAGACTAAGTCAAACACGGAAGCTTCTTTGACATGAAAATGAGGTTGGCCTAATTTTTAGCCTTCTAACTTAGTCAAAAATACTTCATATATGATCTCCTATGGTTGGGATAAGATATAGGACCCCCAAGCTATAATTTCAACTTAGCTCTTTCATATTTTTTAGCTTCTACAAGTAGAAAACAACATTGTAACTCATACTTTTGTCAGTCACAACAATTGAGAACACTTTTGTAACACCTTTCAAGCAAGAAGAGACATATTTCATAATTCTATATGAACATGTTAACACTTGAGATCTGTAAACACCAATTGTAAACCTCAATTGTGTCTAAGAGCTAGAAGATAGTGCATGCATGAAATGAAACAAACTCACCTTGAAAATGGACTCTTGATATGGTGGTTTCCCTCATAATTTGATTGCATAACCCTGATACTGCCTTGATCTTGATATGGTATGGTGTCAATCTTGATATGATAGATGAAGGCAGATTTGATTTGTAGATAGATAATGATATGCAAGATTTAGAAATGTGAATGACATAGGTGTATAGAAAGAATAAAGGAATGTGATGCATTTATTAGATGCAAGAAAATTCATATAAATGGCTTATGAAATGTATTCGATATGGGAGGAAATGATATGAAAGGCTGGATATGGAAATGAATGAAATTGAAAGGCTATGAAGTGATCATTTTTTTCATCATAGAGAGGAACAAATACCTCTTTGTTATTGGTTATGATTTTTGTAATCATCATTAGACTAAATGACTCAACACACACACACAAGAAATACTCATGCCCCATTCCTCACTCTCCTTCATACACAACAATGTGTAGAGATCTGCAAGCTTCCTCAAAATGTGACAAGAAAAGAAAAGATATAAAAACATAATGATATTGATGAAGACAACAGACAAGAATTAAGATAAATCACAAGTTTTAATGCATGCAATATGATTATGATAAATATGCAAGATCATGATAATGAAAAATGAAAATGCTAATGCATATGATATGGACCAATGCACAAAATAGTTGTAGGATGGAAAACATAGTGGGTTTTGACTCACTAAAGCCCAATGTTTTAGAATGTTAAAGAGTTTATGGTTTGTTTAAATGTGTCTCATAACAATGATAGGACAATGATAAATAACAATTTAAATGATAACGATAAACAAGATCTTATTCCTTAGTCGAGTTGAAAACCCAAGGAGATATGAATGGATATGGATTAATGATATGGGTTAATGATCAGACATGTAAGGATACACTCTATATGGAGGATGAAGATAGATGGATCAAGATATGGAATGCTATGGGTGGAGGGAATCAATGACAAGGGAACCCAAATTTTTTGATCTTATACAAAGGATAAATAGAGGACCTATGGAGGACTCCAAAGATAGCATGTCAAAGTAATAACATGACCCATGCTAAAAGGTATGAAAAGTTATAATGACATGACATATATATAGAAGATAAATGGATATGAAAGGAAACACGAGATGGAAAACAAGTGATATGGAGGATGGAAGAAAAACATGGTATAAAGCATGCATTAGATACTTGTTCTTGCTATTTTTCCCCAATACTCTATGCAAGATCAAAGGAAGGTGGATGGATAAAGTGGATAGCATGGAATATAAATGAAGGAATATGATGGCTAAGTGAAAATAAGATAATCAATAACGTATCTTATAAATGGAAAATTCTTTCCCCTAAGTGTACAAGTAAGGGTACTGAACCGCAAAATTTTATGCTTTTGAGATGGTAAGGGGATGGATCCCCTACAACTTTCTAGGGTTTTCACCTAAAAGGAAGAGGATGTCCCCTTGTGGGTAGCATAATTTTTTTGATTCATGCAATACTAGGGATTGGAATGGGGTTGAGTGTGTTTATGATGAATTGTGCTAAGTGTTGTAATCTTGTAAATGAAGCTAACTATTACATACAATCTAATGAAATCTATATTTTTGGAAAACACATGATGCAATGCAACAAAGACAAAATAAAAACTATTCAAAGAAATATAACTTAATAAATCAGATGAGTGCACCTGGAAACTGCTATAGACCAAAGAGGAAGTTGCAGAAGCCTCAAGAAATCTGAAAAATCTAAGTTTTGTTCCCACTATGAATCTTACGCCAAGTTGGGCTACCTAGTCCCTTTTTTGGAAAATTATTTCGGAATCCATTTTGGCCAACTGGGTACTCAAATCTGCAAAAAGCTTTGTCGAAAACCTCTGGTGAGACTAGGTCGCCACTATTGGTGACCTAGTCCCTTTTAGTATTTCTGAAAAAATTGAAAGTGGACATGGTGACTATGGCAGTACGATGATCTACACTTTTGGAGGCTGAGATTGGACTGACTAGAGGAGGATGACATCCTGTGGAGACCATACCAGCTTGTACTAGAACGGAAAAATCACACCAGATATCTGAGGAGACTATAGAGGGACAAATTTTTGATGGGGCGGAATGATCATATAGTGAGGCCTTTCTACTATGATCGGGTGATGAGACAGTTTGGACATGTGCATACACCACCCCAGCCATGATTATCATTTAGGAGATCTGTTTAGAGTGCTCAGAGGCCAGGTGATATAACACGGTTCACACTAGATGATGTCATCCAGAGTGACTCTGACTATTTTGATCATGATCAACCATCGATGGATGATGAAAATTATGGTTGTGCCACGTGGGATCATGAGCAGTGGTGGGTAGCATCATGACTAGATCTTGTGTTTTTGATGGATGCGCCAATGGGGGATGCAAGACCTATACCAGATGAGGGAGATGAGAGGGAGGACAAAGTCGAGGAGACACAATATAGGGCTGTAGATATATTTATTAGCATTATCCATGAGGAGTATGATGAGGATGCAAACCCAGATTATGATAGACAAGAGGGAGAGGAGGAGGAGGAGGAGGAGGATAGAGTTGAGGAGCCACCCCTAAGTGACGATGATGAGGTAGTACCCAGGGACCGATATGAGTGGGGAGAGGTCTCACCCATCCATATGAATAGATCCCAAACAGTAGCAATGGCAACCACCAACACTCACAATCAAGGGGAGGCTAGCATATCTTTCATGCCCCTTGACAAGATGAGGTGGACATTGCTCATCCCACTAGAGATATAGGTGATGATATTTAATTTTGATATATGTATTTTATATTTTGATGTATGATTTGATGTATATATATATCATGATGTGTATTGATTAAATTTTATTTTGATCTTGCAGGGCCTTCAAAGGATTGGTGAGAGCTCTACCATTAGGTGACTGCGGAGATAGTGTTAGAATATTTCAATGAAGAGGAGATGGACTCTGATTCTGTTCCCCCACCAATTGTGGAGTGAGAACTAGAGACGGTGAGACCCTTCATGAGACTATGAGAAACATATGAGGGCCTAAGGAGATAGATCCATCGAGTCAGAGTTGCACCACAGGCACAACCATCACAAAATCCAGCAGAGGTGGAAAGACTAGAGAGAGAGGTGACACAATTGTAGGGAGAGAGGGTTCAAATAGAAAGAGAGCAAAAGTTGAAATTCACGTAGATGGAGGGGAAGGAGTTGGTGATTAGATTCAATGGATCATTGTCATAATCATGCATGAACATCTCTCATCATCCTACTACTGATGCAATGTGAGTACCAAATCCTAAGGGATCTGGTAATCATAGTCCTCAGTGACACTGCATATTATGATGATATGTACAATTTTTTTTTTGATATATATATGCATTTTGATGTTACATGTGATTTAATGTGTGGATGTTAAAAAACAATGTGATTAATTAAATAGGATTATTTAATTAATGTCTACATGATTTAAGAAGATTAATGTGATCTAATTAAAAACTTAGTATAGTATCTAATGAGATACAACATAAAGAGTGAGTATGTCATGCACTTATTTTTAGTAACATAACACACAAGAAGAAAAATTGAACAGTATTAAAATCTAAAGCAATTATAAAATGAATTAAATAATCACTTTAGTATTCAAGACACATGCATGATTATTTTTCAAGAACAAAGCAATGATAAATCCCATAGGATATAATCCCATAGCTCTAACAACACTGCTCTATAATTCATACCATCCAAAAGGGGATTAGACATAATACCGAAGCAAGTGCACGATGTTAATGGGGTCTTTAAGAGGAGTGTCATTGTGTTTGGTTAAGGTCTAAGCACCAGATCCATAATTCATATTGACCACATAGGGGCCTAACCAATTAGGACCGAACTTTCCTTTGTCAGTGTAATCGGCAGTAGTATTACACTGGTTTTCATATAAAACTAAATCACCTGTGTTAAATGTCTGAGGAATGACACCTATATCTTGTGTGTGTTTCAATTGTTTAGTGTAAGCTTTAAGATGCTCGAGAGCATTGATGCATTGTTCATCAAGCATTTCAAGTTGGTGTAATCGTTGTTCCACATAGGTACCATTATCGACAAGACCTTGGAGTGAAATCTGAAATGTAGGGATTTCTAACTCTAAAGGTAGAATAGCATCAGTACCGTAAACAAGGTTGAAAGGTGTATTACCTATAGAAGAGTGAACACTTGTGCGATATGCCCATAACACATATTGTAATTATGTATGCCAATCATTTTGGTGTTGCTTGACAGTCTTCTTAAGGATTTTTTCTAGGATTTTATTAGTACTTTCAACTTGACCATTAGATTGTGGGTAGTAAGGTGTGGAAAATTGATGTTGAATATGGAAGGTCTCGAGAAACTTCTTCACATCATTGTTCTTAAATTGTGTACTATTATCCAAGACTAACCCAAAAGGAAGGCCAAAGCGAGCAATGATGTGTTCCAATAAGAAACAACATATCACATCATCATTTGTAGATTGGAGGGGAATAAATTCTACCCATTTGGTGAAATAATGGATAGCGGTAATGATAAAAATATGTCCAATAGAAGAAGGTGGTGAAATTTTTCCAATTAGGTCCAATCCCCACATAGAGAACAACCAAATAGGTATTTGGGCATGAAGCTAAGAAGCAGGAGTGTGGATTAAATGGCTATGTTTTTGGCATTGATGAAATCACTTAACATATGCATAGCAGTCCTTCTCCATGTTTATCTAGTAGTAACCCATGCGAATGAGCTTTTGCACTAACGTTTTTCCTCCAAAATGTCCTCCACAAGTGCTAGAATGGGCTTGTTCGAGGGCAATATGAGTTTCAACATCCTTTAGACATTGCAGAAGAATTCCATCAAAGGATCTTTTGTATAATGTATCAACAAGGATTATATACTTAGTGGCTAAATTTTTAAGATGAATGTGGGTATTTCTGGTTACAAGTTCGGTATAGTACCATCCTTTAAATAATTCTAGATGGAATCATACCATTCACACAAATTATCTAGAAAGTGGGTAGGACATCATCTGGTTTATCAATGATGGAGGGTTTCATAATGGGGTGGATGGTAAAGGTGACATTTTTAGAAGGATCTACAAGAGATATAAGAAAGGTCGCAATAGCTATTGCATCCACGTGGCAATTGTCTTTTTGAGGGATCTTATCAATGGTGAATGAGTCAAACTGTTATAACAAAGTTAGGATGAGATCCTTATATTGAGATAGTTTATCATGTTTAGTTTGATAGAAACCGGTGATTTTCTTAATAAATAATTGTGAATCACCATAGATCTTTATATCTTTGACCCTCATTACTGAAGCAGTGCGCAATCTAGCGATTAACGCTTCATACTTAGTTCAATTATTTGTATATAGGAAATTGAGGCAATGGGATAAGGGAATAGGCTTACTTATAGGTGGAATTAAAGTAAATCCAACACCGGAGCTTGTTCAACAGTTGGATCCATCAAAGTATAATTTCCATGTAGGAAGGTCTATGGTAAACACACTATCATCAAGGAAAGAGTCATTGGTAGGTAACGCTAAAGGTGAAGGATCATCAACTAAATGGTTGGTTAAGGCTTGATCTTTGATTGCTTTTTGAGAAAAAAAATTAAGGTCAAACTCGGTTAACAACATGACCCATTTAGCGAGACATCTTGAAAGATATATTTTATTGAAAAGATATCTGAGAGGATCAAAAATTTTCATTAGTTGTATTTCTACGTTGAGTAAGTAATGTCACAACTTACTAGTAGTGAATACAAGAGCCAATTTTTTTTTTTGATTGTGGAGTAACGAGTCTCATAATCTAGGAGCATTCTACTGATATAATAAACAAGATGCTCTTTGTCGTGATGGAGCTTCAATTGTTTTTCTTTGAATTCCATTATTATCTTGCCTCTATACTGGTCTATCATACTATTCAGAAGAAAACTAAGGTTGGGGGTTTTATTTTTTCCTTCATACAAATCCTAATGTTCTATCTAATACCTTGGGTAGGATCTATTCAGTCGTTACCTTTTTGAAGGAGGTTTTAAAATGACTTATGTCCCATTGATTCATCTAGACCGGGCCCCTTTTAATAAACAATGTTAAATATTTTGCCTAATTTATTATCTCCTAAGTTTAGGTTGGCCCCTGCCCCATTTTTAAGAACAACATTAAGCCATCGTTTGTCGTTGGCCTAGGCGATGTCCCCTTGTCCCTTTAATAATTATTTTTATTTCGCAGGGAACATTTTTTGGTGACCGTTGATCATCAAAACATTGATCCTAACCGTTCCCCATGACCCCGTGATGGCCTCGCTATTGAGTTTCAACTGATTGCAATATCACGGGCGAGCGCCATGTGTCTTAGCTGCCGACACCGAAAAGGATTAACAAAGTGTTTCAATTTTTATGCCGGGTTTTAACACATTATATAGGGGGTTACTAAAACAACTATGAGATACACATGCTCAAGATCAATGGTGGTGTTATAATCTTGATGAAAAGCTGCTCGACGGTTATGTTCAGTATTGGTCATTGTTGTGAATGAACATGATTTTTGATGGTGGGGATCAACGGTTTCCCACCATCACGTGATCCAAAGATGCAAGGTGTTTAGTAATTATGATATCAGGGGTAGGAACCACATGTACTCCTTTGGCGCTACATACTGAGGTGGGCCCTCGATCCTAAGATGGGGATTACATCATCCTTTTTGAAGGTGACCATTCGATGATCTGATGAAGGTAAAAGATCAACGGTTAGAATTTAAATTCACATGAAATGTGATTGGAGTCGTTGGCATGGCATGAAAGTGAGCTTTAATGGTGGATGAGACATTTACTAGAACAATTCGAGCGGTATAAAGAATTTTTCCTTTGTCTTATTTCACCACAAAGCATTCAAGTATTTTCAAAGCAATTACAGAGACAACGACGAGTTTGGGAGCAATCACAACGAGAGTTTGGTCTTCTACAAAGCACAATCATGTGAGTTGTTCTTTGTATTGTTTTAGTTACTCTACATGTGGTTTTGTGAAGGATTGTAGTGTGATGGTCAAAGGGTTGGTTGATCAATGTCGTAGGGTTACTAGTTTGATTGAATTATGGGGAATTGTAAGGTTTTATTGTAGTTTAATTGTCTGAGTAGCCCTAGTTTGTTCAAGTTTTAAATTTTTAAAGAAGCCCTAGTTTATTGGAGATGGCACCACCAAAGCAACATTTTGGCCATGTGGATTATTTACAAAGAAATTTGTATGATGATTTCCTCGACCAGTTACTACTGTCAACAAATGATAGGAGGAGGGGTTTAGTTCTGATGAATGGAAGAACCCTAGGTGAAGGATTATTGTGCAAAAATTATAACATTGCAAATGCTAGGGTTCCTATGACAAGTTTAGAAATGTTTAGGCTATGGGATGGAAAACTTAATTTACCTCACCCTTTCTCTAATGCTTGGAGATACGATATGGGGAAACTGGATGTACCAAACATGTTTCTTGATGTGGACCTGCTTAGGGCTGTGGTAGCACAATATGAGCCTGTCACTAGAGTGATTAGGGATAACAATGGAGGGGTTCTTTTGAGTATAAGCAAGGAGGAAATTCAATAAGTATTTGATTTAAGTGAACCTAACTGATTTCTAGTTCAAATTGATCTCAAGGAGATGAAGCAAGAATATAAAAGATCAAAGTCGTTATTCAGGTTAAAGTTGCTTTCTGCTCATTTGGCTAAGGTAGGCAGTTCTACAGTTTAGATTAGTCCCAATGACCATGAGCCTTTTAGGCTAAGCTTCTTTGCCAATCACTTTTTGGCCACTTTCTACTCACTCTGCCAGATTCAGGGTTTTAGCCCAAATACTGATATGCCAATTGCATACATGTTCATGGGGGCCTAGATACAACACCCCAATTTCTCCATGGTATATGGCTTTGCATATTTTCTGGCAGAAAAGATACATGATGGATTGTTGAAATTTCATGTTGGAGATACTAGCAATCCTTTCTTCTAGTACTCATTGCTAATGTACATGTTTTTGTACACGAATGTTGAATTCTTCTTAGAGAAAATGGAGAAAGGTTGCCTGTGCAGGTCTGGATTGCAGACCTACCATACAACAGAGGAAGCACCAGTTATGTGCAATTTGATAATTTCTTTGCTTCTAGACTCAGAGCTCGGATGATTGTTAATGTGCCTAGGATTCCTGAGGATTTACACAATTTTCTCAGACCTAAGGGGAGGAAGCCTGATTTAAAGTTTTGTCACAACTGGGGTGACATCATTTTGTACCTAGTTAGTACTGTTCTTAGAGTGTATGGTTTCAAGGGAGCCCCACATATTCTTCCTTTTAATGTGCCATCCAGAATGGGGTTTGTCGAGGTCATGTGGAAAATAGGTTGTATTCATGAGGACAACCTGGCAGGGAAAGTGAAAGGGACTCTTTTCCTTGATTACATTGTTGTATCAGATTTTTTTTTCTCCAAGGGAGGATGGGTCCATTTTGAGAGATATTTAGATGACTTTCATTTGAGGAATGGTCCCAGGTGATAGCATGATCTAGAGGGTTTCTTTGCCTTATTTAGGCAATGAGTTAAGGGTGGAAAGTTTTCCCATGAGTTTAATTTTCCTGAATATTTAATCAAGAATGATTTTGATTTGAACATACATGAATTGAACAAAGAGAAGTGGATTACATATGAAAAATTGTTGGTTGTAGTGCATAAAATGGATCCCAAGTATGATCCATTAATGGAATTCACTCCATTATGCAAGAAGATTGATTTCTTGATGGATAATTTTAGAGAGATCATGGGCACTCTGATGAACAAGAAGGTCAATTTGGATTTGGATTTTGGTATACTGAGACTAGAGGTGAGGCCTGAAGAAACAAGGCTAACTTATCAACCCATAGTGAGCTGGCCTCTTTACAAGAGAAAGAGGAGTGATATTAGTAATGAGGAAGAAGAGGATAAGAAGGGAAATCAAATAATGAAGACCTCATCTCACCCAGGGTCAAAGATCAAAGCACCTCAAGGAATAAAAATAATTGATTTAGATTCTCCACCAAAAGTTGATCCTGAATTTCCACCATCAGAGCCAAGCCCTAAGAGGAAAAGAGTTGAGGAAACACAAGAAGCTCTAATGGACAAAATAATTGTTACTAATCAAGATATGCATATGGGTATTCCATCCCCTCCTATATCAAATCAATTAGTACTATTTGATATGGATGTAAGAGGCCAATGTGTACAAGATGCCAGAATGGAAGCATACAAGGAATTCTTGGATGATGATGCATTTGTGAAGACTCCAGTTTTCTTGAAACTGGTGTGGAGCATGAAGTTAGAAGAATACCAAGCTAAATGCAAGGAGAGAAGAGAATCAAGTCCTGATAGGTCTTATTAGGAGAATGATGATGAGGTGAAGGCTGAACTCATAAATGAATTCAAAAGCATCACTCATGAGGAGGGAAAGAAGTTGGTGACCCAGGCTGGTATTATGATTTTAGCTGACTGGGACATAGCAGATGCAGTGGCATTTAATGCTATTCTAAAGTCCAAAAATCCCATACAAAACACCGAGGAGGAGGTCAAGGCAACACTCCAAAATTCATCCTTTAATGAAAAATATGAGACCCTAGCTATTTGGGCATTGGCACCCCAGGGCAAAGTGTCAAATGTTACTGATATTAACCCAAAACTAAGGGGAGGGTTAATCATCAAGAGAGCTTTTGAGACCCCAACTACAAAAGCTACAAACTTGACTGTAAATGTGGCCAATTTGGCCCAAAAGACAGCTAAAAGAGAAGAAGTTGAGAAGAAAAGTTTGATGGAGAAGTATAACACCATTATTGGAGAGTATAGTAGAATGTAGCAAAGGAATGTTGAGATGAAAAATGAGGTAGATAGGTTGAAATACAGGAAAGTGGGGGAGTCTTCTAGTGGTCATGGTAACTTGACCTTACCTTTTACATCAGGGTCAATACCTCCAACTTATCCAATTGTTTTAACTCCAACATCCCCCATCCAAAATCTTGCTCCCAGTCCTTCATTAGATCTAGTTGAAGAGGAGGTTGAGTACTCTATAGATCCCACCAAGAAGTAGATGCTAAATAAGATTATAGAGCTCCACACAACCCTAATAGAAAGTGAGGAGGGAGCAGTTTCCAAGTAGAATGAAGTTGTGGATACTATTTTGAGGCATTTGAATGAGAGAGTTGATGGTACATTGCCATCAGTTTATTCATTATATTCTTTATTCTTGAATTTATTATAGTTTTTCCTTTAGTTGAGAAATGGATCCCTAGGGAAAATGACCTAGATGTTATGTATAAGGCCTCTTGATTTGATGCAAATAACATACCTCAATCAATAAGGCCTACTTAAATTTTTTTAAAGTCATTGCAAGGTTTCCAGGCCTTACCTGATGATTTGAGTAGGAGGATTAAGGAGTTGGTAAAGAATTTTAATGATTGGAGTGACATATCTTTACCAGATATTGTAGATGCTTAAGAAAATGTTAGATCACTGCATCAGTGGCAGGATATGGTAGATGAGGTCATCAATGCACAAATCAAATTGATTTGTGATGACTCGGATTATGACATGTTGGTGAGTAGTATGGATAAAATCATTAGTACCAACACATTTTTGGAGTCATTTGAAAAGGAGGAAAATCAGGTGGCAGTAAAGTATACACCTTGTAGGGCTAAGATGAATGAGGTGATAAATTTTGATTGGCCAACAGATGAGGAATATCAAAGATGGGTGGAAAAATATTTAACTAAAGAAGAATAGGACATAGTATGCTACTGACAGTTAACAAATCAACGGTTATGGTTATAACAGTTTTTGATATGTCTCGATGGCGGTTTTGGCATAGGTTTTGAGGTTTGGCCAATACAACAACTATTCTCTAATGAGTGGGATTAACAAGAAGATTCTTTAGGCACTCGGTGGTTGTAATAATTTTTTGAAATGTCATAGGGTGGTCCAATTGATCGGTGAAATGTGTATTTTCTGGGCCAATGCTTGTTTGCTCCTTCATTCTCTATAAGAAGGATTTCAAGGCTAGAAATATGGGTTAGCAAGTTAGATATCTTGAGTTTGAGTCTAAGTAAATTTGCAGAGCGAATTGTAAAGAGCCCGATTTTATAGTGGAAATGATACTCTTAGGTTTTGTGTTATTCTGTTGTAGGTTTTAGTTTCATTAATGCTTGATGTTTCAAGATAGTACTAGCATCTGAATGAAAATTACTCATTTTGAGCTCATGTCTCTCCATTGTATGAATATATCATTATCTTGAATAAAATGATCAAGGGTTATTTTTTCATCTCACTATTGTTGTGTGTATGATTCTCATTGTATCTTTAATTCAAGGAATTAATTAAAATTCTTAAGTGAGGTTATAGATGGATATGTTCATGTAAGGATTTGGTAAGTAGTATTGGGTTAGAATACATATTGATAGTATTGTAAGGCAATATTATCTGAGATTTTATATGCTATGTGTTTGAATCTGTCATGGATCCTTAAATGCTTATGAATTTGACTCCTCCAATGGTATATGACATTGGTCTAAGTTGTAATTGTTTGTGAGGTTATGTATTCATTTGTCTTTGCTTAGAGCTTGCTACAAATTGCAAATTGATAATTATCTTAAGTTGTGCAATATTGTTGTAGTATCTCATGCTCCAAGTAGTTGATATTATTGATGAATAACCAATTCGTTTCAATATTATCCTATTGTGTTGAGATATTAAGTGAGATGATCTGTTATGATTGATGTTGTTTATAAGTTTGGTGCAAAGATTATAAACACATTAAGGGGATAACCCTCTCGGGTTTTGCAGAGACCAAATCGTAGGAGGTTTATTAAAACCCTCGTTAGTTGGTCCAAGTCCTTCGAGCTGCGCCTAATTGGGATTGGAAATTCCATAGGTCGATTAGGAGATAAAATTGGTTAGAGTAAAAACAACCAACAAAATCGTTGGTGTCTTGTTGAGCCAACAATGCAGCAAGAGCATCGATAGAAGCAACTATATAAAGGATAAAAGGTTGGTACGGTATACCAGGTTGTAAAATATGTGGAGTTGCAAGGTATTATTTCAAACTCTCGAAGGCCTATTTACAATCATCATTCCAATCAAATTTTGCATCCTTTTTGAGGAGATATGTAAAGGGCAACGTACGGCCGACTAAGAATGCGACAAAACTACGAATGGCTTGGATCCTTCCTTGTAATGTACACAATTGGGAGATGTTATGAGGAGGTGGAATATTAATTATAGCATTAATTTTATTTGTGTCCACCTCAATGACTCTATGAGATATGATAAACTCTAAAATTTTACCACTATCTACTCCAAAGACACATTTTTTGGGATTTAAGCGTATGTTATATTTATGCATGTTCTTGAAGATCTGTCGAAGGACATTCACATTATCTTGGCATGTTAAGGATTTAGCGAGAATGCCGTCAACATAATCTTCTAAGATTTTATGGATGTAACCATGAAAGATTAAGGTTATTGTACGTTGATAGGTAGCACCAACGTTCTTTAGACCAAAAGGTATCATAACCCAACAAAATATTCCCTAAGCAGATGTAAAGGTCATCTTGTATTGATCTTGTGGGTTTCTAAAGATTTGATTATATCTAGAAAATCCATCCATAAAGGATAAAAAAGCATGTCCAGCAGTGGAATCCATGATCATATCGATGTTAGGAAGAGGGAATTTTTCTTGTGTTATCCTGTGAAGTATTCTTTGTACATTGTCAGTACAAGAAGTTCTAAAGGTATTTTAAAATTCCACCAAGTGTTTCTGAACATTTGGTATTCCCAAGATAATTAGGTGGGAACTCTGAAGTCTCTACACCAGTGTGCAGTTTATTTGAAAGTTTAATATGAATTAAATGATCTTTGGACAAGCATGGAGAATGAAGAACACTAGGTCGTTCGTAAAAAATCACTCAGAATAGAAACTGGAGGGTGAAATTCCTAAGATGAAGAAGAACGACTAGATAAAGAAGAAACCAGAATCCAGTAGTGTTGCTGCCACATCACAAAATCTTGTACACCAAGGTACAAGTAAGCCTTTACATCCTATCCCTGAGACTTTTGAGCAAGTGTCTAGACATTCAAAGTTAGATAGCTGTTGATTTTTTGATGCATTATTTAATACACCTATTCAAGAGGATGTAGCATGTCATAATAAAGGGTCTGTTAGTGTCCAATATGATGAAAAAAAAAGTAGGAGTAGAATTCAAAGCCATCACACACAATGCACAAGTGATGTGTCTCCTCCTCCTACTAAAGATGATGGAACTCCTTTATTATCTAGGCATGAAGAAGTAAACTTGATAGACCTAAGTTTGTATTACATCAAGTTCTGATATGAATTTGCCTAACCCTGATGATGCTTTTGGAGATATTGATTATTTAAGATGAGAGATCCAAAAGATAGCTGAGCTTAGGATAAAAAAGGACAAGGAGAAGGAAACAAAACTGATGCATGTTGTAATTGAGAGGGATAGCTTAATTAGACATTTGGAAACAATAAAACTCTTGAACCAAAGTAGACCTAAGCCACAAGAGGAAGGTCTTGTTGCACAAGAAATTGTTGATAAGGGGGTAAAGCCAATGTGTAAAGTGAGTCCAGTAAGTTAGACTGATTTCCAACCAAAGCCTATAGACCCAAAACCCTTGAACCCTGTTAAGCCCCAACCAAGTAATCTAGACCCTAAACCTATTTTGGACAAGGGACAAAGAAGGCTGAACGGATTAAGATAAATGAGAGGGTGGCTTCTCACCATCCTAATCAAGATCCCCTTCCACATGTGTCATCACAACTAGAGATTGCCTTAGAAAATGTTAGGAAGGAAGGGGAAGCTATAACATAAGAGGTAGAGAGGACTGAATTTGAGTCTGCAAATGCATAAAAGAAAAGGAAAATATGTTTCCTAAGAATGTTGAGTGTGGATGAGATTACACAAGCTATGAATTCATCAGGTCACCGAGATGTTTTGAAAAATGATCCTAAAACCAGTTTGGAAAATACCACAAATAATTCTAGCTCAAAGGTTCATGCAACCAAATTTGTAAATCTACATCAAGATGGTCCTAAGACTCATAATACATGGTCTGGTGATGACTCTTAGAGGATTGATGGAATATTTTAAAGGAGACCTATACAATTGGAAAGGTATAGGTAGTTATTCTTTGATGGTATTCCGGGTTACCCAAATCCCATCCCTGATGAGCTAAGAGAAAAGATGAATAAGTTTGTTGGAAACAATGCTTTTTCAGCAGAGGAACATTTGAAAGCCTTCATGGATATGTTAAATGAATATGAGGTAGAGAATGAAGATGTAGTAATGAAATTATTTGTACAATATTTGACAGAAGATGCAAGGGATTCGTACAAGGGTCTACCGAATGCTAGTATTTGTTCATGAGAAGAGTTTGAAAAATGATTCAAAGAACAATATGGTGATAAGGCTAATTCTAGTTTCATGCTAAATGAATTCCAAAACATCAAGAAGTTAGTGAATGAGCCTGTGACAAAATTTAACCTTAGATTTCAAAAGGTGATGTATAAGTTGTTTCAGGTGACGAGACTTGATGAAAATGTTTGTTTAACCACTTATTTCAATGCTTTTGATGCCAAAATGGCATATCTCCTTAGAGATAAGGACCCTCAAACCATGAGGGATGCTTTCAGAATGGCCATCAATATTGAAAGTAATAGGAAGGCTTCTGGAAAATATGGTAGGAGGGAGGAAGCTACTCTTTTAAAAAATACTAGGGATAAAACTGAGAAGGTGTCTACTACAAATGCTAAGGATGATGAGAAGTGGAATAAGGTCCTTAGCACTTTGAAGGACATAAAGTATATTGTTGTTAAGCAAGACAAGGATCTTGGAAATGATAAGAAACAGTATAATAAAAATGAAACACCTCCTAGACTGCAAAATTATCCTTACAATACAAATTGGAAGGATGGAAAACCAATACTACCGGCCCAGAAGCCTAAAAATGATCAACAAACACCAGATCCTTTGCAGAAGCATTTTGTAAATTTGGTACAAGATAGACCATGGTGTGAGGTGTGTGAAAAACCACATGATCAAAAGTATTGTGGCATTCCCCAGTTGCTTGTGGCTGAAGGAAAAGAAGAGGATGCTCATGAGAAAAATCCTGATTATGAGCAGGTTTATGTAAATGTTTGTGTGGCCCGGTCATATATTGATGAAGCTGAAGGGTATGTGCAGGATCATCATGGAAAAAACAGGCCCTTAAGTGGCAATAAAAAGATAGAAAATCAGAGTTAGACAACTTGACGTAAAAATTTGAATAATTTATTTATATTATTTCAAAAAAATGTAAAAATAGAATCTATAGCAAATTGAATGTAGTTTTTAAAATACTAGACCTTTATTTGAAAAAAAAAATCTATTTGGTGAAAATTTGAAATTTTAATGCAATAGTATTTAAATTTCAGGGTAAAAATAAGAAGTAGGTGTCTGTCTGACCACCCTAACCACAATAAAATGATAATATTTTTTTATAAGATTTTAGATATAAGTAGAGGACTCATGTCCCGATGTGATGCATATTTTTTTATAATTTTTTTCCAAGTAAATAATTAATTATGAATTTTTTATTATAACTTTTAAAAAATATAAAAGATCGTCTGTCTAACCACCATAACATGGTCAAAAATTCATGAAATTCAATTTTTTTTTTTTAATCTTATATTATGCAAAGAATAGAATTTGACGCATGTTTCAGATTCAAAAAATGTGATACCGTTTGAAAGTTATAGATGTTTTTCAATCAGTCTATCAATCAGGACTTTATTCGTAATTCTAATAGAAAATGAATAATAATTATTTATTAAATTCAAAGTAAAGCATAATTTATATTGGTGGAAAGTTGAGAATCTTCTCTAAAAACGGTTTTTGTTTCATCAATTTTGGGTAAAAAAAAATTCGTCAGCCACATGGGCCATCAAATGGTTTACATATCGCCACTTTTTGGCCCATCATGATCCTGCACATACCCTGAATTTTCTTCTGATGAGGAATTGAAAGAAGTTGATGTGAATAATCAATGACAGAGAAGTGAGATTTATCATCAACATGTTTTTTCTGATGAGGAGGGTGATTTTGACCATCATGCCTACAATATGGAGTAGGCTAAAGATTCAGTGTCTCTAAGGAGATCATCAGAAGATGAGATTTCTTGATTGATTGAGGAGATGGATTCTCAGATGAGAAGTACACTTCAGCTAAGAAATAGAACTATGGGTGGTGAGCAGGGTAAGCCTATTGGCCTTTTTATTAAGGAACAAAAAGATAAAAATAAGGGTGTTAAAGTAGATAGAAAAAATGATGTCAAAATCAAGGAGGTCAAGAATGCCAAGATATGGGTGAAAACTATTGAGATCCCAAAGCCCCATGAAGATTTTACTCCTTTATTGGTAAAGACCAAAGTGATTACCAAGTCTGTTGAATCTGCTCTAGAAGAGAAGCAACATAAACTTGAAGGAAATTAACAACTAGAGAAGAAAGAAAATAATGAAGGTGTGATTCCTGACCTACCTAAATACACACCCTTAGACGTGTTTCAAGTACTGTCCTAGGTTAAAGTTACTGTACCTTTTCTAGAAATGATGAGAATAGCCGAGCATAAGGAAAAAACAATAGCCTTGATTACAAGAGTTGCTAGTAGTAAAATTGAACAAGGAAATTGTAAAGAAGCGAAGGAAAAATAAGAAATAAAAGAGAAAGAAGTGGAGGGAATTGTGTCACAAATTCCCCCTGTATATCTAGGGTATTCTATCAATATGTTCCTTGAGAATATAAACCCATTTTTCTTGAGTGTTGATATAAATGGGAAGACTCTGAGAAATTGTATGATACACTCAGGGGCATCAAATAATGTTATGCCACTCAAGATCATGGAATCAATGGGCTTAACAATAGACACTACTCAAGGTAAATTCTATGCATTAGATTCAAGAGAAGTGCCAGTTATTGGGACTATTAAAGCATTGCCTTACAAATTGACCCAATACCTTGAGAAGGTTCTGGCCATGAATTTCTTAGTTGTAGACATCCCACCTCATTTTGGGATACTCTTGTCAAGGAAGTGGAGTGCATCAATGGGAGGTAATATGCAATGTGATTTATCATTTTCTACCTTCTACATTGATGGGAAATATGTCAAGATTGAAAGAGAGTCTAAAGTGCCTCATATGACTAAGCATGATTCGACTAAAAATTTGACATGTTTTACTGAAAGTGCTATAAATGAATTGAAGGCTGAGGAATCCCCTAGTAATTGTGATAAAACTATTGCACGATTGATACAAAAGTAAAAAAATTGTCAGAGTCTAATGACTTGTGGACTATGTATTTTGATGGTGCGAGTTCAAAGAAAGGATCTGGTGTAGGTGTGTTGCTAAGGTCTCTGAGTGGAAAGACATTCAGGTTCTCTTTCACTCTGTTATTTGAATGCACCAACAATGTGGCCAAATATGAAGCCTTGTTATTGGGGCTGATATTGGTTCAAAAACATGGGATGAAGAAGCTCAAAGTGATTAGAGATTCTGATCTTGTGATTTCCCAAGTCAGGTTTAGATATGCGTCAAAGAATAAAAGGATAAAACAATATAGAATTGTTGTTTGGGATGAATTGGAGGATTTTGATGCTTTTGGTATAAATTTTATGGAGAGAGGCCACAATAAGGTGGCAGATTTGCTAGAAAATATTGCATTGAAACCATATGACATGACTTATGCTAGAATTTCAAAGGTTGAAGTGCAAACCAGACCATTTGTAACTGGAAATTTTTTGACAGTGATGATGATATATTGAGGTTCTTAAATTGTGTGGATGAATATGAAAGTCAATAAATTGACTTTGGAGATTTTGTTGAAAAAATTGATGGTAAGGATACTGTGTTTGGGAATGAAGTTTTTCAGTTAAAGACTAATACAATTCCTAAAGGTTTAGTTATCCCTAAAAGAGTGTTTGACAACCAAGATAGGATGAAGGCTAATTGTGTTGCTTCCCATCCTAATGACTTGGAGGAAATAAACCTTGGAACAAAGGCATCACTGAAAAAGGTGTATATTGGAAATTAATTATCACCAAAGGTGAAAAGGACGTTAATTAAATTCAGACATGTGTTTGCTTGGTCTTATGATGATCTCAAGGCTTATAGGGAGGATTTATTTCAACATGAAATTCCTTTGAGTGATGGTGCTAAGCCATTTAGGAAAAAGAAAAGGCCTATTAATCCTACCTTGGCTCCTAAAATGTAAGAAGAACTAATGAAGTTGAGAGATGCAAGGATCATCAATCCAATCAAACATTCATCTTGGGTATCAAATTTGGTGCTTGTGAGAAAGAAAAACAGAGACATTAGGTTATGTGTGGATTTCAGAAATTTGAATGTGTCATCATTAAAGGATAACTACCCATTACCAAATATGGAAGCCATGTTGCAAAGAGTGGTAGGCTGTGAGCTAATGTCTATGATGGATGGGTTTTCTGGCTATAACCAAGTTATGGTTAAGGAGTCTGAATAGTTTAATAAAAATTTCACTATACCTTGGGGAACTTATGTATATGTGAGAATGCCTTTTGGTCTAACAAATACAGGGGCTACTTTCCAGAGAGCCATGGATGTGGCATTTTTCAGATTTCATTAACTTGTTTTTGGTGATTTATCAAGATGATCTAACAACATATTCCAAGACAGAAGATGGCCATTGTGAACATCTAGAGAAAGTATTATGTAGGGAATTGGAATATGGTATTTTCTTGAATCCAAAGAAGTGTGCTTTTGGATTCAAGGAATGAAAGTTGTTGGGACATATTGTTTCTAAGGATGGGGTCAAAATTGATCCAGAAAGGGTAATTGCAATAGATAGGGTCCCACAACCCCGAAATGTCAAGGGAATACAATATTTTTTTGGGAAGATTAATTTCCTAAGGAGATTCATAAAAAAAATTGCTGAGATAGTTCACCCAATTTATAAGATGCTTAAGGGGCCAAGGTTGAAGGGGGCAAGCTATAAAGGAAGCTCCTGTGTTAAGAACCCCTGATTTTTCCAAACCCTTACAGATTTTCTCATTTGCTTCATTCCACACAATTGCAGCTGTGTTGTTGCAAAATAATGCTGAGGCTTTTGAATAACCTATAGCCTTTTTTAGAAAATCCTTGTAGGCTACAAAACTCAAGTATGACATAAATGAAAAACAAGCATATGCAATAGTAAAAGAGGTAAAATCTTTCAAGACATTTTTGATGGGAGCTACTATAATTTCCTATGTACCTAGTGTTGTTGTGAAGGAAAATTTCACACAATAGGAAGAAGATGTGGATTGATCAACAGGATCCAAGAATTCAACATTGAGATCCATATTACTAAGCTGGTGAAAGGACAAGGATTGGCTAAGATTATGGCCCAAAGTAATTTGGAAGCAAATCAGATAAATTTGCTTGAAGAAGAACACAGATCACACATATGTGACATGGAACATTCTGATTGGTACAAAGGTGTGATCTATTATTTAAAAAATGTGAGATGTCCTAATGATTTGAGTGAAAATGAAAAGAGGAAATTGAAGTTGCATGCTATCAAATTTGTTATCATAGAAGGAAAGCTCTGGTGGAGAAATGGAGAAGGTGTTATGTTGAAATATGTGGACAAAGATCAAGCACAAGAACTCTTAAATGAAATGCATAGTGGAGTTTGTGGAGGGAATTATATGGCCAAAATAATTGCACACAAAGTGATGAGGGTTGGATTTTGGTGGCCTACTATTTTTAAGGACGCACACCAATTAGTGAAGACATGTGATTCTTGTCAACGTTTCTCTGGTAAGTTGAATTTTTTTGGTAATTTACCTTTGAAACCAGTTGCAGGGCAATCTCCATTCTAGCAATGGGGTATTGATTTTATAGGAGAGGTAGCATGTAAATCAAGTGGAGGCCATTCATGGATATTGGTCGCCACCAATTACTTTACCTAGTGGGTGGAATCAATTCCAATAAATAAAGCAACTAGTAAGGTGGTAATTGATTTCTTAATGAGTAACATAGTGACTAGATTTGGATGCCCAAAGAGGATAGTGTCAGATAATGAAATGTGTTTTAGGTTTGAAGAATACATGGAGGTCTGTGAGAAGAATGGAATCTAAGTCTCTTACTCATCACCTTGCCACCCAAAAGGAAATGGACAAGCAAAATCAAGCAATAAAATATTGATGAAGATTATTAAGAGAATCCTAGATCAAAATAAGAAGGCATGGGATTCTAAATTGAGATTAACAGTCTGGGCAGACAGGGTGACTATGAAGAAGGCAATAGGTTGTGCCCCATTTGACTTAGTTTATGGGACAAATGCAAGTTTTCCCCAAAATAATCTGATGGAGATGTATAATTTTTTCCAGATGTATGATAATGAAATTGAAGATGAAATGCAGTTGAGGGTGGAAGCTCTCATAGAGTTGGATGAGACGAGGAGGGAAGCTCAAATGAAAAATGCCAGACTGTAGTTGCAAGTAAAAAAATGGTATGACAAAAGGACAACTGTAAGGAGTTTCCAAGATGAAGATATGGTTTTGATGTGGAATGCCAGATTGGAGGAAAAAGGAATACATGGTAAATTTGATGCAATCAGGTTAGGTTCGTTCTTGATAAGCAGTCAGTGGGGAGAGGATTCATACTTTCTTCAAGTTTGATAGGTGACATTCTAGAATTGCATTTCATGGAAAATTATTGAAATTATAATTCACTTGAAGTATTGTTTTCCATGAACAGTAGCTTAGGTTTGTATATATGTTAGTTGTAGGTTTCCTTCTTGATTGGATTGTCTTGTCCAGAAAATCCTATTTGGTTGTCTCTACAACTGGTCTGCTCTACCTGAGATTTTGAATTCTCGCTTCATTCTAGTGGAATGAATATACCCAACTAGAGCCACTAATGGAGCTTCAAATTTTGTTCTTTGTATTCCATTATTATCTTGCCTCTATACTGGTTTGCCATACTATTTAGAAGAAACCTAAGGTTGGGTGTTTTAAGTTTTCCTTCATACAAATCCTAATGTTCTATCTAATACCTTGGGTAGGATCTATTCGGCCATTACCTTTTTGAAGGAGGTTTTAAAATGACTTATGTCCCATTGATTTGTCTAGGTCAGGCCCCTTTTAATAAATAGTGTTAAATATTTTACCTAGCTTTATTATCTCCTAAGTTTAGGTTAGCCCGTGCCCCAATTTTAAGAACAACATTAAGCCATATTTTGTCATTGGCCTAGGCGATGTCCCCTTGTCCCTTTAATAATTTTTTTTATATCCCAGGGAACGTTTTTTGGTGACTGTTGATCATTAAAAATTTGATCTTGACCGTTCCTCACGACCCCGTGATAGCCTCACTGCTAAGTTTCAGACGATTGCAATATCACGGGTGAGTGCCATGTGTCTCAGTTGCCGACACCGAAAGGGATTAACAAAGTGTTTCAAGTTTTATGTCGGGTTTTAATACATTACATAGGGGGTTACTAAAATAGCTACGAGATGCATGTGCTCAAGATCGACGGTGGTGTTATAATCTTGATGAAAATTTTCTCAAAGGTTATGTTCAGTACTGGTGTTAACTGTGAATGAACACGATTCTTGATGGTGGTGATCAACGGTTGCCCACCATCGCGTGATCCAAATACGTAAGGTGTTTAGTGATTACGATATCACAGAAAGGCACCACATGTACTCATTTGGTGTTGCATATTGTGGTGGGCCCTCAATGCTTAGATGGAGATTACTTTAGCCTTTTTGAAGGTGATCATTCGATGATCTAACGAATGTAAAATATTGGCGGTTATAATTTAAATTCGCATCAAATGTGATTGGAGTCGTTGGCGTGGCATGGAAGTGAGATTTAATGGTGGATGAGACATTTACTGGATCAATTCGAGCGATATAAAGCATTTTTCCTTTGTCTTATATCACCAAAAATCATTCAAGCATTTTTGAAGCAATTACAGAGCCAACGACCAATTTTCGAGCAATCACTATGAGAGTTTGGTCTTCTACAAAGCATAATCCCGTGATTTGTTCTCTATATTGTTTTAGTTACTCTGGTTGTGGTTTTGTGAAGTATTGTAGTGTGCTGGTCAAAGGGTTGGTTGATTATTGTCGTAGGGTTATTGGTCTGATTGAATTGTGGGGAATTGTAAGGTTTTATTGCAATTTCATTTTTTGAATAGCCCTAGTCTGTTCAAGTTTTAAAGTTTTAAAGAAGCCCTAGTTTATTTGTGATGGCACCACCAAAGCAACATTCTGGCCATGTCGACTATTTACAAAGGAATTTGTATGACGATTTCCTTGACCAATTACCATTGTCAACAATTGATAGGAGGAGGGGTTCAGTTCTAATGAATGGAAGAACCCTAGGTGAAGAATTAGTGTGCAAAAATTATAACATTGCAGATGCTAGGGTTCCTATGACACGTTTAGAAATGTTTAGGCTCTAGTATGGACAACGTAATTTACCTCACCCTTTCTCTAATGCCTGGAGATATGATATGGGGAAACTGGTTGTACCAAATGTGTTTCCCAACGTGGACCTGCTCAGGGTTGTGGCATCATGATATGACTCTATAACTAGAGTGATTAGGGATAATGATGGAAGGGTTCTATTGAATATAAGCAAGGATGAAATTCAACAATTATTTGATTTGAGTGAACCTAGTTCATTTCTGGTTCAAATTGATCTCGAGGAGATGAAGAAAGAATATGCAAGATCAAAGTCATTGTTCAGGTTGAAGCTGCTTCCTCCTCATCTAGCTAAGGTAGACAATTCTATAGTTTAGATAAGTCCCAATGACTAGGAGCATTTCAGGATAAGCTTCTTTGCCAATCACTTTTTGGCCACTTTCTACTCACTCTACCAGATTCTAGGTTTTATCCCAAATACTATTATGCCAATTGCATGCATGTTCATGGGGGCATAGATACAACACCCCAGTTTCTTTGTGGTATATGACTTTTCATTTTCTCTAATAGAAAAGATACGTGATGGATTGCTAAAATTGCAAGCTGGAGATACTAGCAATCCTTTCTTCTAGTACTCATTGCTAATGTACATGTTTTTGTACAAGAATGTTGACTTCTTCTCGGAGAAGATGGAGTTAAGGAAAGACATAAATGGAGAAAGGTTACCTGTGCAGGTTTGGGATGCAGACCTGTCATACAACAGAGGAAGCACTAGTTATGTGCAATTTGACAATTGCTTTGCTTCTAGACTCAGGGCTCGGTTAATTGTAAATGTGCCCAGGATTCCTGAGGATCTTCATGATTTTCTCAGACCTAAGGGGAGGAAGCCTGATTTAAAGGTTTGTCACAACTGGGGTGACATCATTTTGTACCCTATCAATACTATTCTTAGAGTGTATGGTTTCAAAGGAGCCCCAAAAATTCTCCCTTTTAATGTACCATCCAAAATGAGGTTTGTTGAGGTCATGTGGCAAATAGGTTGTATTCATGATGACAACCTGACAGGGAAAGTGAATGGGAATCTTTTCCATTATTACACTGTTGTATCAATTTTTGTTTCCTCCAAGGGAGGATGGGTCCATTTTGGGAGATATTTTGATGAATTTCATTTGAGGAATGGTCCCAAGCAGAAGCATGATCTAGAGGGTTTCTTTTCCTTATTTAGGCAACAGATTAAGGGTGGCAAGTTTACCCATGAGTTTAATTTTCTTGAATATTTAATCAGGAATGATTTTGATTTGAATAGAAAGGAATTGAACAAAGAGAAGTGGATTGCGTATGAAAAATTGTTGGTTGCATTGCATAAAATGGATCCTAAGTATGATCCATTAATGGAATTCACTCCATTCCACAAGATGATTGATTTCTTGATGGATAATTTTAGAGAGATCATGGGCACTCTGATGACCAAGAAGGTAAATTTGGATTTGGATTGTGGTATACAGAGACTAGAGGTGAGGCCTGAAGAAACAAGGCCGAATTATCAACCCATAGTGAGTTGGCCTCTTTACAAGAGAAAGAGGAGTGACAATAGTAATGAGGAAGAATAGGATAAGAATGGAAAGAAAAAAATGAAGACCTCATCTCACCCAGGGATGAAGATCAAAGCACCTAGAGGAATAAAAATAATTGATTTAGATTCTCCACCACAAGTTGATCCTTCATTTCCTCCATCAGAGCCAAGCCCTAAGAGGAAAAGAGTTGAGGAAACACAAGAAGCTTTGATGGATGAAATAAGTTTTACTGATCAAGATACGTAGTTTGGTATTCCATACCCTCCTAGATCAACTCAATTAGTACTATCTAATATGGATGTAAAAGGCCAATGTGTACAAGATTCCAGAATGGAAGTATTCAAGGCATTCTTGGATGATGATGCATTTTTTAAGACTCCAATTTTCTTGCAACTGGTGTGGAGGATGAAGTTAGAAGAATACCAAGCCAAATGCAAGGAAAGAAGAGAATCAAGGCCTGATAGGTTTGATCAGGAGAATGATGATGAGGTGAAGGATAAACTCATGAATGAATTCAAAAGCACCACTCTTGAGGAGGGAAGGAATTTGGTGACCCAGGTTGGTGTTATGATTTTATCTGAGTGGAAAATAGTAGATGTAGTGGAATTTAATGCTATTCTGAAGTCCAAAAATCCCATGCAGAACACCAAGGAGGAGGTCAGGGCATCACTCTAAGATTTTTCTTTTAATGAAGAATATGAGACCCTGGCTATTTAGGCATTGGCACCCCAAGGCAGAAAGCCGAATGTTATTGATATTAGCCTAAACCTAAGGGGGGGTTAATCATCAAGAGAGATTTTGAGACCTCAACTATATAAGCTACAAACTTGATTGTAAATGTGGCCAAATTGGCCCAAAAGACAGCTGAAAGAGAAGAAGTTGAGAAGAAAAGTTTGATGGAGAAGTATAACACCATTATTGGAGAATATAGTAGAATGCAGGAAAGGAATGTTGAGATGAAAACTAAGGTAGATAGGTTGAAGTACAGGAAAGTGGGGGAGTCTTCTAGTGCTCCTGGTACCTTGACCTTACCTTGTACATCAGGATTGGTACCTCCAACTTCTCCAATTGTTTTAATTTCGGGATCCCCCATCTAGAATCGTGCTCCCAGTCCTTCATTAGAGCCAGTTGAAGAGGAGGTTGAGTAATTTGTAGATCCCACCAAGAAGCAGATACTAAATAAGATTACAGAGCTCCACATAGCCCTAAAAGAAAGTGAGGAGGGAGAAGTTGCCAAGAAGAATGAAGTTGTGGATAATTTTTTGAGGCATTTGAATGAGAGAGTTGATGGTAGATTGCCATCAGTTTATTCATTATATTATTTATTCTTGAATTTATTAAAAAAAATTACTAGGGATCAAGAAGTATTTTTTCCTATAGTTGAGAAATGGATCCCTAGGGAAAATGACTGAGATGTTATGTATAAGGCATCCAGATTTGATGCAGGTAACAAACCTCAATCATTAAGGCCTACTCAATTTTTTGTAAAGTCACTGCAAGGTTTCTTGGCCTTACCTGATGATTTGAGTAGGAGGATTAAGGAGTTGGTAAAGAATTTTAATGACTGAAGTGACACATCTTTACCAGATATTGTAGATGCCCGAGGAAATGTTAGATCACTGCAACGAAGGAAGGATATGGTAGATGAGGTCATCAATGCACAAATCAAATTGATTTGTGATGAATCATATTATGACATGTTGGTGAGTAGTATGGATAAAATCATTAGTACTAATACATTTTTGGAGTCATTTGAAAAGGAGGCGAATCAAGTGGTAGTAAACTATACACCTTATAGTGCTAAGGTGAATGAGGTGGTAAATTTTGATTGGCCAACGGATGAGGAATATCAAAGATGGGTGGAAATTTTTTTTAACTAAAGAAGAATAGGATAGAGTTTGCTACTAGTAGTTAACAACTCAAGGGTTATGGTTATAACTGTTTTTGGTATGTCTCGAAGGCGGTTCTGGGGCAGGTTTTGAGGTTTGGCCAACACAACAACTATTATCTAATGAGTGGGATTAACAAGAAGATTCTCCAGGGACTCGGTGGTTGTAATAATTTTTTGAAATTTTATAGGGCAGTCCAATTGACCGGTGACATGTGTATTTTCTGGCCCAATGCTTGTTGCTCCTTCATTCTCTATAAGAAGGATTTCAAGGCTAGAAATATGAGTTAGCAAGTTAGATATCTTGACGTCAAGTCTAAGTAATGTTGCAGAGTGAATTTTAAAGAGCCTGATGTTATAGTGGAAATTATGCTCTTAGGTTTTGTGTTATTCTTTTGTAGGTTTTAGTTTCATGAATGCTTGATGTTTCAAGAAAGTACTAGCATCTGAATGAAAATTACTCATTTCGAGCTCATGTTTCTCCATTGTATGAATATATCATTATCTTGAATAAAATGATCATGGGTTATTTTGTTCATCTCACTGTTGTGGTGTGTATGATTCTTATTGTAGCGTTAATTCAAGGAATTAATTAAAATGCTTAAGTGAGGTTATAGATGGATATGTTCATGTAAGGATTTGGTAAGTAGTAATTGGTTAGAATATTGATTGATAGTATTTTAAGGCAATAATATCTTAGATTTTATATGCTATGTGTCTGAATCTGTCTTGGATCCTTAAATGCTTATGAATTTGACTCCTTCAATAGTATATGGCACTGGTCTAAGTTGCAATTTTTTGTGAGGTTTTGTATTCATTTGTCTTTGCTTAGAGCTTGCTACAAATTGCAAATTGATAATTATCTTAATTTGTGCAATATTGTTGTAGTATCTCATGCTCCAAGTAGTTGATATTATTGATGAATAGACAATTCATTTCAATCTTATCCTATTGTGTTGAGTTATTAAGTGAGAGGATCTATTATCATTGATGTTTTTTACAAGTTTGGTGCAAAGATTATAAACACATTAAGGGGATCACCCTCCCAAGTTTTGAATAGCCCAAAGTGTAGGAGGTTTATTAAAACACTCGTTAGGTGGTCCAAGTCCTTTGATCTACCCCTAATTGGGATTGGCAATTTAGGAGCTAAACTTGGTTACAGTTAAAACAACCAACAAAATTGTTGGTGTCTTGTTGAGCCAACAATGCAACAAGAGCATGGGAAGAAGCAGCTATATAAAGGATGAAAAGTTGGTTTGGTATACCATGTTGTAAAGCAGGTGGAGTTGCAAGGTATTCTTTCAAACTCTCGAAGGCCTATTAGAAATCATCATTCCAATTAAATTTTACATCATTTTTGAGGCGATACATAAAGGGAAAGGTACAATCGACCAAGGATGCAACAAAAGTACGATTGGCCTAGATCCTTCCTTGTAATGTACACAAATGGGAGATGTTATGAGGAGGTGGAATATTAATTATAGCATCAATTTTCTTTGTGTCCACCTCAATGGCTCTATGAGATATGATAAAACCTAAAATTTTACCACTATCTACTCCAAAGACACATTTTTGGGGATTTAAGCACATGTTATATTTACGCATGTTCTCGAAGGTTTGTCGAAGGACATTCACATTATCTTGGCATGTTAAGGATTTAGTGAGAATTTCGTCAACATAATCTTCTAAGATTTTATGGATGTAATCATGATAGATTAATGTTATTGCACATTGATAGGTAGCACCAACATTCTTTAAACCAAAAGGTATCATAATGCAACAAAATTTTCCCCAAGCAGATGTAAAGGCCTTCTTGTATTGATCTTTTGGGTTTATGAAGATTTGATTATATCTAGAATATCCATCCATAAAGGATAACAAAGCATATCCAGCAGTGGAATCCATGATCATATCGATGTTAGGAAGAGGAAATTTTTCTTTTAAAGAGGCTTTATTCAAGTCTCTTAAATCTGTACATATCCTAATATGATTATCAGGTTTGCCCACTGCAACAATTTTTGATATCCAAGGAGAATAATCAATAGGGCTAATGAAACCTGCATCAAGGAGTTTTTCATGCTCTCCTTTAACATGCAAGGATAACTTAGGATTCATCTTTCAAATATTTTTTGTGAACGGGCTTAGCATTTTTCAACAAGGAAAATGTTATGAGTAACTATCTTGGGATCTATTCTAGGCATATCAAAATATTTCCAAGAAAATAGTTCAGGAAAGGCATGAAGCAAGGTTGCAAGATCTTGTTGTTCTTCATCGTCCAGACACTTCCCAAATTTAATGAATTTTTCCTTATCATCTACATCCATGGGTATGTCAAGGGTATCTCCTATAGGGATTGCATTGGACTTAGGAACTTCAGGATCACATGGTTCCATGTTTTTGGGAGTGTCATGAATTTTTCTAATGGTGAGCTCAAAATTTATCATAACACAAGAGGCATGGCTCTTGGAATGAGAAGGCCTATCTGAAGCACCTAACAAATGTTTCAAATCTTCATCGTCATGAACATAGGTGAATAGAGGAGACTCCACATCAAGGAATTTAGGATTCTTAAGCATGAGGTTGGTTCTTGATGTGCATGTGATAGTGTTGATGTTGAGAGAGGGTCGTTGATTGGATTTTTAAGCTTTAGAAAAGGAAAACCATAGACCGGTTTTAGCTCCTTGCGTATTAGGTTCAATGGGTACACAAATACCTTGCTCATTCTTGGCACATCCTTTGTCATTGTAGCCTAATTGTTTCACAAGATCATAACCACTTTCATAAAGTCTTTCCATTTCTTGTGGGTTAGGTGGCTGTTGAAAATCTATCTCATCAAAATTTGTAGTATTTCTTGGATTTTCTTCCAAAAGAGATGGGGTAGATGTGTGTGAAGGGTGTTCTTCCTATTGGGTAGAGATTCCAATTTATTTCTCTTGTTGTTCATCCTCTTTTCGTGTGACAATACACTCACCCATAAAGGAAGGGGTGAATTATAAAGATCCCCAATTGTCACCAAGGAAATTAAACTTAGGTTTATCTTCTGGTTGATCCTTCTCAGAAGGGGCAATATTGGAGGTGGGAATTAAGGTATTGAAAGGAATTTATGTTCCCTTTTTAGGTTGCAAGGAACTCTTAGGTTTGGGGTCTATTTCAATTTGGTAAACTTTGTTATTATAGACATGTTTCATTTTGCGATGAAGGGTCGAGGTATTGCATGCATCTCATGTATCCATGGTCTTCCAAAGAGGATATTATAAGAAAGTTCATAGGGCATGACATGAATAGGGGCTTTCAATGTAATTATTCCAACAATAATGGGTAAGGTGATAACACCAAGGGGTTTCTTGGTAACATTGTCAAATCCTCTAATAGATAAGGAATCAGATTAGATTTGTGATCTATCCACATGTAACATATCAAGAAGCTTCGTACTACATGCATTTAAGCTAGAGCCATTGTCAATGAGGGTCCTTTTGATACCTATCCAATCATATTGGGCTATTATCATGAAGGCTTCATTTGTATTTCTTAATTCTAATGAAGAGAGCTCATGTTGATAGAAATTAATTTCCACATTAGTTGTGTTCATGTCTTGCAAGAGAGTTGCCACATCATTAGCGTTTGTACCAGGAGGGAGAAATATATGTTGCAAAGTCATTTGAAGCATAAAATGATAGTTAGGGGAATTCTAAAGAAGATCCCAAAGGGATATCTTGTCGGGAGTGTTCTTAATTTGTTCAACCAAATCATACTCCCTAAGTTGTGAGTTTAAATGGGGTTCCGCAAGTAAGATGGGGTTGGGAAATGGTAGGGAAGTTGAGGGAGTTTTTTGTTGGGGATGTGGGTTACTGCGAGTATAATGACTGTGGGAAATAGTATCATGCTTGGGAGGGTAAAGGGAAAACTTAGGTTGGGATGGGGTTGGAGGTTTATGGGAAGGTGGGTAGACAACAAGTCGAGGTTGGATGACATTAAAATATTTTATGTGGGGTTGTTCACAAAAAACCATAATGGATGAATTAGGGGAAATTAAATCCTATAGGACTTCATCTAACATACCCATATCATCACAAACCTTACTAAAGGTTTGGAAGGCAAGGGAGGAGTGGTTTTGAATCTATCATCGCAAACCTTAGTGGATGAACTTAGTGAGAGGAATCCTTGAAGGGCTTCATCTAACTTATCCAAATCATCACTACTAAAAGGTTTGGATGATATAGTTTTCCTAAAGTGAAGAATTGTGTGCATTGTATCATGTGAGGTTTCTATGTTTTTATTTTCATATTCTACTAAATTTTATTTAAAAGAACTAGGAACTAAAGTAGAAAATGAAACTTGTAAAGATCTAATGCTACTCATAAATTCCATTATAATAAAATATGTTTAAGCTAATGAAAATCCAAATAATAGAAAGTAACTTAGTTAAAATAAAGCATCAACTGTAACAAACAAAAAGTGCAGAAACTGGCAATTAAATTCAGAAATTACTGATAAAAAATGTTTATTGGGACTAGGTCACCCAAGGTGGTGAATTAGTCCCAGTATAGGTTTTTTGGATGAAAAATATAGTGTTCTAGATTGCAATATGCAACACTTTATGGTATATACCTTTTAAAACAATGCACCATTCAATGCAATGGTAAAAGAAGAAGTTCCTAGGAAGCAAATGTAGACTAAATTAGAAGCAAGATGTGTCTAAATGTAGGTTCACCAAAATGAACCAAAAAATTTTATGCTTTTGAGGTGGTATGGGATGGATCCCCTACAACTTTCTACGGCTTTCACCTAGAAGGAAGAGGATATCCCCTTGTGGGTAGCATAAATTTTTTGGTTCATTCAATACTAGGGATTGAAATGGGGTTGACTGTTCTTATGATGAATTGTGCTAAGTGTTGTAATCTTGTAAATGAAGCTAACTATTACATGCAATCTAATGAAATATATATTGCTAGAAAACACATGATGTAATGCAACAAAGACAAAATAAAGACTATTCAAAGCAATATAACCTAATAAATCAGATGAGTGCTCCTGGAAACTGTTAAAGATCAAAGAGTAAGTTTTGGAAGCCTTGGGAAATCTAAAAAATCTAATTTTTGAGCCCACCGGGACACTTACACCAAGCTAGGTGACCTAGTTCCTTTTTCTGACAAGTTGTTCCAGACTCCAATTTGGCCAACTAGGTACTCATATCTGCAAAAATCTTTGTCGAAAACCTCTGGTGGGACTAGGTCATCACTATTGGCGACCTAGTCCTTTTCAGCTTTTCTAAGAAATTAAAAATGGACATGGAGGCCTATGATCTGCACTTTGCTTCTTCATGGGAATTTAGACTTAGACTTGCAAAATAACCTACAAAATAGAGTATATTTGGGTTTCTAATGTGGGTTTTTCCTTGGTCAAGCCCGTAGTTCATATTTAAAATTGTAAAGAGATAGAAAATCTGCATAAACCCTAGCCCTAAGTGTGTCTAGAACTAGGAAAACCTGAAATAAGACAAAACCCTATTCTATTGTGCTAGAATAAGATGCATGCAAGAGATTTGTATGATGTAAGGCTTCAATTCAAGAAACCCTACAACATTAGAAATGAATGTGAAAGGAATGAAAATGGGATGCAAAACTCAAATTTGAAGATGGGCTGAAAATGGAAGATGGAGTCACTTTGAAAATAGTCTTTAGGTGTGATTTGGTGGCTAGTTGCACCTCCTCAACCTAGATTTCTCCATGATTCTCCATAGTCATCCATGTTCAACCTTTGGCAATGTAAGATCTTGAATGGGAGGTTAACTTGAATACCTACAAAAGCCCTAGTTTGTTGTCCAAAAGCTTCAACATTGTTGTGAAGGAGAGAAGAAACTTCTTGAGGAAGATGTTTTTCACTTGATTCTTGAAGTTGCTTGTGAAAAATGACCAAGAGAGAGAGAAAAATGACCTAAAAAACATGTATTATAAGCAATAATACCTAATTGTTGGTAATTTTGACCTAGGAGGCTGACACCCATCGATAATTTTTAGCAAGATAGACATTTTCCCGCTTAAAAATACAAAAATCCTTAAAAAGGACTAGGTCGCCAACTTGGGTGACCCAATCCCACCAAGAGATTGTGAAGTGGGATTAGTGATATTTGAATATTTTTGATGTTTTTTGTTAGGGTTTACATAATTCCTTAGGTAAAATAGGCCTCAAAGTAAAAAATAAGGAACCCTTAGGGGCCTATAAGTGTTGTTTTAGGGTGATTATTGATGAAAGGGGACCTAAAGTAGGACCAAAATGGACACAAAATTGTCCTTTTATTCAAAGGTCTACAATTTTGGGTGACACAGTTACATGGATGGATGTGAAAGCTAGTGCATATGAATGTCCATGGAAATGGAAGTTGATGAAGGTGTATGGATATGAATGGAGGACTCAAGTATCTCTTTGAGGAAGATAGTACCCCATTGACTAAATGTTTCTTATAGACCATAGCTAACATGTTCCCACTTAAAAAAATTGGTAGGAAAATTGGTAAAGATAATGGAATGGATAGGGGTAGGTAGAAGGGGGTTAAGGATTCATGCAAAGGATTGGATTAAAGGTATGTAATGAGGGATGAAGGTTGGATGGAACTATAGAATGGAGTCAATATTATGGAATGTGGGCAAGAACAACATTGGAACAAACCTTGAAGGGTTTTGAAATTTGAAGGATTGAGAGTGGGTTGGGATAATAAACTTGAGCATATAAGGACCCAAAATAGATTTGGAGGATGAGGAAAGACTTTTGATTGGATTATGAGATGGAATATACTTAGATGGAGGAATGGATGATGGTGGAATAATGGATTCTTTTGGATTAGCAAGTTGGGATACTAATTTGGACTTTTTATTTGAATGCATGGATTATTTTGCTTTGTTTGGAACCCACATTTTTTTCACTTTTGATTTTTCTTTATAGCGTTTTGAAGTTTTCTTAATTGACACCTTCAATTTTCTTAGAAATTTTTTTCTTTTGATTTTGGAGCAAATTTTTCTTTATTTTGGCATGTCTTTTTAGTGAGACATGATGATATTTAGGTTTTTATGGATTCTTTGATTTATACATTTCTTGCTTGGTATACCAATTTCTTGTATGTGCCATAGAGGGATTATATGAAAAAAAGAGGATTTTGAAGTGGAAGGTGTTGAAATAAATTCAAGGGTATGTACCTTTTTTGTTTTTGAAAGGGCACGTAAGGATATACATTAGGAATATATGGGCCCAAGATGGATGTAAGGGTTGATGGATATGGTCCAAAAAATATATGGTAAAGATGATGGAGGAGGTGGATGTATTGATCTAAAGGGAGGCCTTTTGTGTTTGAAAGAGCTACCAAAGTTTTGACAAGGAGGTATGTAGCCAAGGCCATAAGAATTTAGATGTTTTTTAATATTAGGGTTTTCAAGTAAATAGAACTCATGAAGGAATGTGGTATTGTAGGAGAAAATTAGCTTTTATAAAGGTGTATGAACCAAGCTTATATGTTTGTGGTTAATCAGGGATCTTGTGAAAGATTAGGATTATCATGTGATGTGAGGGAAATTCTTATACCTTGGGGTTCTTGAATTTATTGAATGGATGGAAAGCTTTATTGAATGAATTTATGGACTAGGATTATTTTACGGAGTTGAGAGACTTGGATCATGACATGTTATGGTTTCATGACATGGAATGGAATGATGATCTGGACTAGGATCATGAGAGGGAGTACTTTGATCTTCACATAAAGGGTGATCTATGATGCCATGCTTTGGATCAATGAGGTCAAGTGACTGACATGATTAACTTTCTATAGCTTCTATGAAGGTGGAAAAACATGGGATGGATGAGGTGAAAGTGGGTGGAACTAGAAGAATAGGACTAGAATTTTGTGAAATATGATTTTGCATTGGGTATTGTATTCCTTTTAGGGTGACATTTGGTGTTCTTTTGGTGAAATAGGATGGATGGGTGTTGGTTGAACATGGAAGACATTTTGGTTTCCCTTGTCAATGGAGGAAAAGGATGAAATGGAGGGTGAAATGAGTTGTGTATAAGTTTCAATGGTGCCTTGGATGGCATTTAGGATCCTTTGGAATCCACTTACATGACACATGATCATGGATTTTATGTGATTGTTAAAGCAGTTGGCAGGGAGAAATTCAAAAAGATGTTAAGGTATGAGATGAAAGATGGAGGATATGTTAGGCTCATCTTGATCCATAGTTTTAGGTATATTTTGTTGGTGTAATTAATTATTTAATTACACTTTATTAAGTTTACTTAGGTAATAATTAGTTTACTTAATTAATAAGTAAGCTTTATTTAGTTGAGCTAATTTTAGGTCAACATTAGGTTTTACCTTTAGGGTTTTCAATACTTTTCTTTTATAAAGCAATTCATATTTTGTAATTTCTTAATTCCTAAATATTATTCAATTGCCACTCTTCATGAAAATTTCTCTTGATTTTTCTATTTTTCTCTTGTGGAAGGTATTTTCTGGTTTGCATGTCCAATCTTGGTTTCTAATAGATTTATGGTTTTTATTGCTTTATTGAGATTTAGATCTTGAATAACCCATCCCACTATGAAAGATCATACACACCTCCATGAATATATACATTCTAATCAAGTATGGTCTTCAATTGTATCTTTGGATGTTTGATAAATACATAAACACAAATAATTTGTATGATAGTGAAACGGCTTGTTGCAATGAGCACTTTCTATTCTATACAATATAACAATGTATTGAAGTTCACCTTCATATTGCAGGTTGGAAAAAATAGTGGGTTGTGACTCACTTTTCAATTCCTATTATATAGACTATAACAAAACAATGTATTGAAGTTAACCTTCATATTTTACAATAACCCTTGGTTTGAGTAAACATTCTATTTGAATATCTCCATATGTTTGGAACAAAAAATGAACATAATAGTTGTAGGTTGGAAAACACACTAAGTTGTGACTCAATTCTCAATTCTTGTTGAATGCTCAAGGGCATAGAGTTTGGGGTGGATTTGCAATGTGGGGGATACATAAAAGTAACTAGATGGAGGTGAGGGTTGACTAACTAATTGGTTTTTTGCATGTAGAGGTTCATGCAAGAGTACGTGGGTTGTAGGTTGTATAGAATGTAGTATTTTCCAACATATAGTTCTACGTAGACAGTATGGTTGTAATGAAACTCTTGTGTTTTTTAGACATTAAGAATTTAATGAAATTCACCTACAAAATTTATAACAACTCTTGGGTGGACTAAATCTTGGGTTTCAATTTCATCATATGATGGTAAAAGAAAATGCACTGAATAATTATAGGTTTGAAAACATAGTTTGGGATGTCAGTTGATGGTTTTATGAAACCTGCACAGATTCCAAACATCTACTCATTTATTCAATATGATGGAAGTTGAAAAACTTCTCCCTTCTTTTGGTACAAGGGCCATGGTAGAAAGTCCCAACTACTCCTCTCTTATTCTTATGTAAAGCATTACCTTTCATATATGTTAATTCTAAAACTTTATAAATATTAATATTTAAAATGAAACTATAATCTTGCATTGCCTTTTGAAGGGAAGTAAGTTGAGGAACAAGTGTATTGTGATGTTCATCTTTTGGTAACACTTCTATCTTGCACATTTGCAACCTTTTTTCCACTCTAGCAACCAATTTAGTCAGTGTATGGTGGTCATTTTTGTGATGTATATTTTCAAAAGGAGAAATATCATAGGACTTCAAGTGTACATGAGATTTTAAAAGTGAAATCCTCTTTTCCAATGGAAACCATGTTGCAATTTCTACTTCAATTATTGCTAGCATGTTTTGATGAATAACATTCTAAGACTCTATCTGAGACAATGCATGAATGCACCTTAACAATTCACCTCCTCACCTATGACTTCCACCACTAAGAAGACCACTTGTCTGAAAAACATCCCCTTTGCAACATCTAAATTGTTGCAAACTCATGCACTACGAAATAAAAATTATATAGTTGGTTCAACTTCATCTTCATATGCAACAAGAGATAGTGGGAGCCATGCATTTCCATTGCTCACCAATTTGGTTGATGACTGTTGATTTATTGAGGAAATGGTATGGGCTTGGATTTTGTTTAAAGGGATAATTGTTACTGTTGTATGTAGATGTGCTATTTGAACTGGGGTCTTTCTTGTTTGTTCCATATCCACTACCGCATTACACAAATTCCCTCCTCCACCAACCTCCAATGCAACTATTTTTGTGGCATCTTAAATTTTTATAAGTTGTGCAACAACACCTTTGAATTTTGACCTATCAAAATTCTTTGCAAGACCATTATAGGTAAGTTGAACATTTCCTAATCGAGCCTCGAGGATCCTAATATTATCCTTCAACTTGGGAACTATGTTAGATTCTTGGAACTACTCATTTTCCAATGTCTCCATGTGCCCTTCTTCATGGGAAACACCTTCCATTGTTTTAATTTTTTTATTAAATTCCTATCTTTTAGATTGAAGCTCTCTTCGAACAACGTTAATCTCCTCTTCTTTTGACCATGACAATTTCTTCTTGTGTTTTAATTCCTTTTTCTAATTGGTTAATTTTAGACTTCGGTTGTTTTGCTACACTTTGAGAACATACAGCTATTTCTTTTGCATTTAAAAATTGATCATCGATATGTTTTTCCTCATCACCACTACTCTTACCTCTTAGCAGCCCTTTCTATTCCTTTTCATGATCTTCTAATTTCTTTTTCATATCTTTTGCTTCAAAATTTAGATAATTTGCTCCCTCATCAACCCTTAGGACAACAACATCCCTTTCTTGGATAGAGTTTGGAATTTTGTTAATACTTTAATGTGACTTTTCAACTTCTTGTATGTGAGTTTTTGTAGTGTCTTTATCATTAGAGTATGCAAATGTTTCTTTTGGAAAGCTCGTTATGGAGCTTGTCTACCTTTTCAGATAAGACTTTCATGCCTCCACCCAACTAATTCTGTTTTTCTGCACTTAGATCTGGTTTTTCCTTTTCCTTATCATCCATTTCCAATTGTATTTGTTCTATGGATTTTCTAACTTCAAGAATGCTTGGCTTCATCTGTTCAACTCCACTCATAGCATCATCTCTCTCCTTCTTTTCTTGCACAAATTCATATGCAATACAAAACCTTTCAATTTAATCCACTTTTGCATTGCCATTTGCCCCTTACACATATGGCACATGCTCCTTCCTCCATTTCTCATGAGCAGGAACAACCTCTTTATTCAATAAATTATCTATCTCATTCATTTTGGTCTACTTCTTCCCTATTTTTTCTAGAAAAGATTCCTTTTTCATTACACACTTTCTAGTATGTCTTTTTTTTTTATTACTAGCATGTCAGAATTATCATAACAAATATTTTTGGAATTTTTTCGTATTTGTTGCAGGAAAAGGGATAGATTTTTGAATTTATTGAATAATTTTATGTCCTTTGAAGCTTCTTTTTTCCCAACTTTGAGAGTATTTATGATTACATAATCCATATGTTTCTTTTAACAAGTTATTTACAAAATATATATTTATGATTACATAATCCACATGTTTCTTTCAACAAGTTATTTGCAACAAGTGTATTTATGATTAAATAATTCATATGTTTTAGATAATACTTTCATATGTCTAACTAAGTGATTCTCTTTCTCTGCACTTAGATCTGGTTTTACAATAATGAGTGGGTTTCAATTTTTATGACACCCAGTATTTTCCAATCTATAGTTTTAGAAAACAGTATTCATGTAACAAATCTAAGAAAGCGAAAACCTTCACTAGAGGGTGCTTAACAAAGAGATACAAACTCTCCACTAATTGGAATGACAATGGGTCACTTCCAAATAACCACATGCTTCCCAAGATATCTCGGTGTGATGTGACATCACACAATTGAAAGGATAGTACAACACCCCATGACCTAAGATTAATTTAGAGAACATAAAAAAGGTCAATTGTGAAGGATTATAACCTTCCCAAGTCTTAACAAGAGTAGGTGCACAATCTCCCTAACCCTAGGTTTGACAATCAGACAACTTTAAAATAGTACACACAAAATGATGGAGGAGATACCACAAGTCCTCAATGAAAAAACTTAAGGAAAAATTTAGAATACCACTATACCATTAGGACCATGATGAATATATTGATTTAACATGGTTTACCCATATGAGGTCCCATAACCTAGAGGAATGAACGAGACCTAAGAGTGATATTTTGACTAGGTTTTTGAAGGTCTAGTTGACAAAAATGGTCATCATGGGAAACATATATGGCATAAAATTTATCTGATAAAGGTTTAAGCTAGGAAAACTACTAGATAACTCTAGTAGTGAGAATTTACATTCCAGTTTTTGTATGGGGAATGAGGCTGACCCGACATAGAACCAAGCCGCCCAACCAAAGATAATTGATTTTGAGTTTTCTAAACCTCAAAACCATGTCACCCCACTATCAACTAGGTCACCTAGGTACAATACCAAGCCACTTCATTACTGAAAATGTCACCCAAACACACTTGGGAACTTTTTGAGTGAGTTTGATCACTCCTAAGTAGACCAGGTTGCCTAGATGTAGTACCAGGCCACCCAAACTCACTATAAGACACTTAAATTCATTTTAAACCCAGAATAAATGTTCCTTATTTAATTTTAACTTCTCCAAGCATAATAATAACATCATTGACTTATGATCATTCCCAACACCAACATTGATGTACATAACTAAGTCTAATCCACTAAAAAATTTAATCAATTACAATCCATCTCAAAAGACAAAGATTATTTTTTAGATATTACAATTACACAAGGAGAGGACTCAGATATCCTTGAACAACCAAATTACATTGAATTGATCTAACTATAATCATAAGGAAAATGAAGAGGAGATATAAATGCCACTTTTACTCCTTGATTCTTTGACCCTAAATGGTGGTTTCCATACCACTCTACCACATGAAGCCAAAATTTTCATTCCCACCATGCTAGGAGATGGTCACAATGCCCAATCACACTCACACAAGACACTTGGGATAGTATTACACATATTCTATACATGAATTATACATGTATCACACATGTGAATCAAGGTTAATCAGCATCACATCATGGTCCAAAACACATGACCCATTGGTATGAACATAATGGAATAATTAAGCACTCCCATTGGGCACGATCATCAATGTAGTATGCAAAGGAGTCCTCATTGGGAATAGTCACCAACGAAATAACAAGCAATCACATTGGACATATTCATAAATGGAGGAAAGAATTAAGAGCCACAAGGCTAAAATGATTAGGTCTAAATTTTAACACATTTGCCAAAACTCAAATGTGGCTCAAAAATCAATGCAATAATTCAGCTCAACAAAAAAATTGAACATAATCTTAAATGAACTAAAACAAGAATTTATGAAGGATACTTCAAATTGTCCTTGGCCTACAAACACCATTTTTTTGCATCAACCCCCCCTTTCATCCTTAATCATTAAATAATTTTAATTATTTGATTATTGTCTAGTGTTGTATTTCTACTATTAATTAAATAATTGTAATTATTTAGTTAATTCATTTCGATCCTTTCATTTCCTCTTTTGATTAATTAAATAAATTCTATTTATTTAATTACATCACTAATATATCCTTTCGTCTACAAGTAAATAAATTTTATCCATTTATTTAATTATTGTCACTTTCTACTATAATTAAATAATTATTTTAATTATTTAATTATTCATTATCCTTTTCTGCCATAAATTAAATAAATTTTATTTATTTAATTGTCTACTAATTCATCCTCTCTTACCACTTTTGAATTAAATTATTATTTAATAAAAAATTCAACTTGTCACATGTCTTCTATAATTAAATAATGTTTTCATTATTTAATTATTCATTTTCCCTACCAAATTAAATAATTTTATCATTATTTAAAGTCCTCCAACAACCTCTTTTTTTGTGCCAACCTCCTTATATGTGTCATCCTTATCTCTTCACATCTCATTCAACTATCACCCTTGATTGAATTATTTTATAATTCAATCTCATTCATTCACCCTTATCTTTGCCCTAATTTTTCCCTAACCCTATTTCATACTACAACTTTCATTTTTGGACATCGATTGTTATGTCATATTGACTTTTAATCTCAACCCTTCATTCCAATCTGAATTTCTACAAAAGACACCTATCATTGTCATTTGTACATATTATGCAACCTAGACTATTGCTATCAAAGGAGATAACTACAATCTTCAATATTTTGCTATCATTGAAAATTGGCTATTATTGCATACTCAAAATATGAGGGAAATCAAGCATATCAAGCAAAATCGAGAAGGACAATGGAGGTTAATCAACCATGGAATTGGTAATAATACTTTATGTTTTATATTTATATGTTTTATTGTGCTTCATTGTTGGTTTAAGGCTTTATGATTATAGTTTTAATCTTTTATAACCTTAACCCTGAATTTTACCCTATTATACATTGGTGAACCTGATGTGAAATAACCAGATTTGGAAGAATTTTTTAGAAATTGTGAGTTGCAGATCTGAACCACAACTCTGAGCCCAAATATCACATTCAACAAAAGCCAATGCACCACAGTCGCTACCTTGAATGCCACATCTATCCAAAATTAGGGAAAATCATTCTATTGAGGCTATTTTTGGTTTTTATGTTATTTTTAGCTCTCTGGTTTTTAGGCTAATATCTTGACATCATTATTGCATCATATTAGTTTCTGGTTTTGTTATTGTAGCTTCTAGTTTTTTACAATGCAACTGTTGAGGGATTCATCACAATCTATTCGACCATTCACCATAGTCGTCCCTTTTTGCATCGCATTTGCCAAAGCCAGAAAGCCACAACTCTGATTTCTTGCACCACATTTGCCTATTTTTCAAAATTATGGCTTTATAGTAGGAATTTTCAATTCATGTCTTTTTCATTCGATAGATTAGGGTTTTTTTTGTTACTAATCTCTAGTTTATAGCACGTAGCTTGGGTTGGAGGAAACATTTTTCATTTACGATTGCTAACTTATTGTTTTTTCATTTTTTTTGCAATATCTTTTAGTTCATTCACACCCCATTTGGCTTAAAATGAAGAACAATCTTGCATTTTACATTCATTTGGGCTAAAAATAACATGGATTTTCACACTCATTTTTTCTTAAAAAGAACAAAAAACTTGCGTCAAGTGTCTTTGCAACCCACACATTTCATTTTTGGGACTTAAAAAGAACCATTGTCTTCATTGTCTTGTGATTTCTTACTTGGTTTTTAGGTGTGTATGCTCTTCCCTTGCACCTTGGGTGATATTAGGAATCAAAAGCACTTATTGACATTTGCACTATCAAACCACATATTTGGTTTTGTTTAAGGTTAATGAACTCTTGCTAGTGTAAGTAATGTACATTGTGTATGCTCTCTCCTCACACCTTGAGTGATCTTGGAGATCAAAAACATTTTACCTATTTTTTTTTGTTATACCCCATTAGAGTAGGCCTACCAAAGTGAGAAACATCCACATGGATAACTCCTTGGTGACCCCAACTGGTTTTCCCTTGGGCTGGTATGTAAAACGATAAGGCAAAAGCCAAATCTAAATTGTCTTGTTGCCCAACCATTTATCTTGTTGGAAGCTAAGTCCCTAAGTTGCGACTAAAACACAAACTAGTTAAAGGCCCGCCCTTTATGGTTTAGTTTTTAATGGTGTTATTCTCAATACAAGGGATACACATCACACCCCAAAATTTACTCACCATATGGCTCCCTTAAGATGAGATGAAAATCCTTGACGTTGGATAAGTTACTTGTTTATACTTGAAGCTTTCCGAGGAGAGGGTGATTTGGGTTTTCCTTCCATTCCAAGAGGCCCCTATCCATCCTCTCTCTAAGACAAGAGTGCAAATGCCTCCTAAAGGTGTCCCTCCACTTACGTTGATGAAGATTCCAAGTTGTGGGCCCTAGGGTCATGCCATTGGCCATTGACCATAGGATAGGAAAGTGTTTTATGTGTGTGAATTATCTTTGATTTATGTTAGACCCATGGAAATTGAGGTGAATAACCTCTAAACATACACATTAAGATTAAAATTTGACACTTAGACCAGCCAAGACATTGTTTTTAGACTGTTTACTTTGTTTGCGAACAAATTTCATAAAAAATAAAACAAAAATCGATCAAAATTAGTCAAACTAGGACAAAAAAAATTTGTTCACTGTTAATTGCAATTTCTTCTTAGAACACTACATTTGATAAGCCTTTCATTGAATTTTCTAGTTGAGGACTTTTTTAGGGAATTCTGGTACAGTCTTATTTTTGATCAATTCCTAGCTACATTCTTGTTATCAATCAATAGACTTTTGATTCTTATATCTATCATTTCACCCCATTCATTGGCTCACCTTTTCATTATCTACATTCATCATAGGTCAAACTCTAGGTGACCTTTTAGTTGCATGCACCTTTACAGACCTTGGATTGGGAAACTTATCAGAGTTCAAATCAGATCATAGTCACAAATTCGTATTATCTTGACCTTGTCTTCTTATCATTTAAGTCCTTGTCCTTTAGGTTGGTTCTTTAAACTCGCAAGTCTAATTTGAGACCACCTTGTAAATTTTCATTTTTAATCCTTATCCCTCTGTGATATAAGGGGAATTCAATGCACACAAGTCTCTTTCTTCTAAAGAGATCACTAGGGAACGAACTGCCCTTATACACCTCAAATTGAATAGATCGATGGAATCATGAAGAGAAGCGAAAAAGTAAGTCTAGGATTTGAAAGAGTGAGAATTTTAAGTTTTTATCCCCGGTTAAGAAGCTCTTGGCCAAAAGACGTCAGTGGGGTTCTCAAATGCCAGCATGGTGCGCTATCATCTACAAGATGTGCTGGTGTACTAAGTTGCAGAGAACTTGGGACCTCAAGCAGACAGACTAGAGTCTCACTTCTAGACTTGGATTGAAAAATGCAAAAAGTCAAATAATCAACAGAAACTAAAGAACTAAAAGAGAATACAAGAGAGCTTGAAATGAGATCACCTTCGTGTGTTCCAACCTTCAGTCTAACTTTCCTTTCGCAACCTACACAAAAAATATCAAGGGGAAAAGGTTGGGGCTGTACAGAGGCTTGCCTCATTCAGACCCCCGTATTAGTGTTCCCACCTCCACAGAGAACCAGGTTTGATAGAGAGAGTAAAGGAAATGAAAAAGTAGGTGGTGAAAATAAAAATTGCTTTAGAGTAGAACCTGCACTACAAAACAATAAATGATCTAGTAGGAAAGAGTGATAGGGAAAGAGCGCATTACACATGGGTCAAGACCCTTTTTCGGATCACACGGGCGCACCGTGATGTGCTTGCTTGAGAGTTGGTAGCTGTTGGAGAGCCGATAGCTGTTGGAGGGACCTCTGTCTCGCATGGCTTTGCCAATAAGAACATTGTTATTCAAGAGTAAATTCTTCCCAATACTAGAGCAAGTGGTGAGAACGCTTGAATTGATGGCTTCCAAGCCCACAATGAGGGCCAAAGGGATTTTTTAATGCATGCAAGGGTGGCATAGAGCCATTTCATTTGATACCTAACCATCAGGACACATGTCGCAAGGGTCAAGGTTCTAGATTCGTCAGTTCAAACTTAAAAAATTGCCAGGTTGCTAGTGTACCACATGGATGTCCACATGTCGCGTAGGTGTCCAGAGCCTAGATTTTTGCGAAATGCCTTGTCAGGATTTTTTCATTTCACTATGCATCTGCATGGAGCCAGAATTATGAAATTCTGCCTCATGGCACTTTGTCATAAATACTCTTAGGTGTCATAAATTCTAGGAAAGGTGCTAAAATGTGGAATTTCCCCTAGGATGTGACATTACATTTTTCCCCCACTTTAGTGGGCTCAATTTTGGAAAAAATTAGCCTCACTAAAGTAGAGAAGTAAAAATTCACCCAAATTTTGAATTTTACAGAAATGCGTGCTAGAAAGAGGGATCACAGAGTTCACTGAGGTTGAGCCAAATGATAACGAGGATGCCCCCAGCTTCTGAGCTCAAAAATCAACAATACCATGGTTGCGGATCATTGTGCAAAACTGTATCCTACAAAACTAAAATTTTGAGTCAGTTTCAAAAAATCGGAAGAAGCTACCAAGGATAGAAGAATGATCAAGAAAAAGTCATTGGTTTGGAGGAGAAAAAATGATCAAGAGTTGTCTATATGCCCCCTCCTAATTTTCCCCCAATATGGTGGGGTAAAGTTAGGTTAAATCGAGGAGCCACGAGCTCTAGGAAAAATGGGCCCCGAGGGGCCTATATATACCTAGGTGGGCCCCCAGAAGGGTTATTTTCACTATTCACTGAGCAGATTGTTGAATTTTGTGAGAGAAAAGTCAAAAAAATGTTGAGAAGGAGAGATTACGAGACACCGAGGCTTGAGAAACTACGGGATGACATCACCAAGGGCAGCAAGGTCGACCAGGTAGGCTTCTTAGGCTCGATTTTTTTGCCTTTTAGCTTATTTTTTAAGGTTTGTAATACTCTAAGGTGTACAGGCATCCAAAATGTGTGCCTCTGTCCTCATTTTCTCTTGATGTATGAGACTTACGCTAGGGTCTTGGATCGACGCTGGTATCCTCTGGGCGACTATGGTAGATCCAGGACATAGGCACATCACGCAGACATCTATGTAGCGTGCATGCGTCCGTTTACATAGTTTTTCAGAATGATCAAGTTTTTGACTAGAATCTTTTAACTTTTTTGTAGGATTATCCGAAGATCCATGAGCATCCTAGGGGGCGAGTGTTTCACCTCATCCAAGAGAAGAGAGATCGGCTATCTCTCGACAAGGTCACACACTTAGAGAGAGTCGGTCTCTGGCATGTGTTTATTATTTCAGAGATGTGCTATCATGATAGGATGATCATCGTCCTAATGCAATGGTGGGATGCTACCACCTCCTCTTTTCATCTGCCCTATGGGGAGATGACCATCACACTGAAGGATTTTTATCAAATCCTCGGGCGCCCATTTGTGGATGACGAGTGGTACTAGATGACACCCAGTCAGTGCGGGAGTAGAGCGAGGGCATCCGCTACTTCACAGGGCAGACCAATGACGGTGATGAAATTGGTCACATTTATACGCATTGGTATGACCATGTGAGGACAAAAATGTCACTGCTATGTCGGCTGATGGTGGTGACCGTCACATTCAATTGCCATAGATGGGCGAGGCTCACACCTTCATGGGGGCCTCGTCCTGATTTTTAGATACATGGTGGAGCATATGACTATTTTTTCCTAGGGGTGCAGTAGGTTAGCACACCTCTACTAGGAGTTGGGGCGGTACACACACTATGAGTATCATAGCCTTATAGCATGCACATTTCTGTAGGTGTAGGAATTTGCACACATTATGTGCACTCATTCAGTCATTTTTTATTAGTAATGGTTTTATGATGTCCCGATGGTCCACTAGTATCATATGATAGGCCAATGGCGCTTCGAGAATTTACAATTTTGGAAGCTACAGTTTGACACAAGTGTCATGGGAGAGGTTTGTTGGAGGCCTCACCACTATTTTAGGTGGGTAGATGATAGCAGGTTCCTAAGGAACCTTTAGTGGGACTGTTTTTTAGTGGGTAACCATGATTTTTTTATCATACCATATTACTAGAGTCGGGTCATGTGGCAACATGGTCATGTACAAACCATATCGTCCGACATGCCCACATACACCAGGGTGCATCTTAGTGCAGTGAGGGTTTGTGACCGCCCTCGCCCTTCCATCATGTACATCATTTTTTTGGATGATGATGAGCCCGACCATGATCTACCAGCTATGGTAGTGATAGATAATGTCAAGGTGGTGGTTTATTTTACTTGATGGTGGGAGAAGCATCGCTCGACTCCCATCTTTGATGAGGGTGATCGAGGAGGGGACCTAAGCCCACACCAGGAGGAGCCTCAACAACCATCACAGGGTAGGAGGAGAGCTCGCCCATAGGGAAAAGTAGAGGAGGAGGAGGAGGATTGAGCACAGGTGAAGGAGATGGAGGAGGTTCCCATGAGGCTGCGATGACGAAGGAGGTCAGCTCCCCCCCAACTACTCCTATCTCATCAGCACCACCAACCTCCACCATTCTAGTGGCAACAACACTGGCATCTCTTGGGATGACCACTGATGCCGGTGGTGCTAGTTTTAGTGTTGATCTACACCTCGATCCCACGTGGCATCCAAAGGATCCAGGTATATGTAGTGCATTATTTTTATTTCCCCACTTTTTGTATTTATGCTTACATTTTTTCATTGTTATTTACATACAATTTCCATGTGATATTGATCCCCTTCTTTCTCTTTGTGGTTGCAGAGGATGCACAAGTATGGATTGAGGTTATAGCTCAATGTGTTTCAGAGGTGGCCCTTGTTGTATAGGTCCAGGGGATGGTCCTAGATGCCTATCAATCTATTTCAGTGTGGAGACATGCCCCCACTTTTGAGCCAGTGGTACATTCGAGGACCACGTACGACGAGTGAGGTGGTGAGGTGGTGCAGCTGTTTACGGAGCTGACTGCCACTAGGGGCAGTGGGACCAGTTATCAGGGGAGCTACGAATGGTGTTCACTGAGTGAGATGTGGCTGTGATGAGGGTTGATTTCACCAAGGTGACACATAAAGCCCTTTAAATCTGCATTAATGAGCTCAACACATAGCCGACCATTGTGATCCTGACAGATGTTCAACGGTTATAGCAGGAGCTGATACATGCAAGTATGGATATCTGCTTGCTGTAGGGGGACCTCAGAGGGATACGGGTGGGTTTATTACGTCATGCTCACACTAATCTCGATCTTAGACCACCGTGCAACCTCCTCCTAGAGCACCAGAGCGGTTGTCAAAGCTAGAGGGATCGAGGAGCCACATGCCCCGGGGATAGGACCCCTATTTTGTACATCATTCTTGTAGCGAGATGTACATATACATACATATATTTGTAGATCTTTTGTATAGACACATATTCAGTGGCCACTCATTTTTTTATAGCAGTGGCACGATACATGTATATGACATTTGATTCATACACTGGACATATATATATACATTGGTTTCAATGTCATGACTTTTCTTATGTGTATGCTTTTCCATTTTCATATATGCTCATGCTATGGATGGTTTTTACTTATATGGATGTATGTTTTTATTAGATGCTAATCATGATTTGATTTAACATGTTTATCCGTATATTAATTAATTGTTATGATGATCTAATAATGCAATGTGATGTATAGATGTTTAGCATAGTGAGACACATGTATGTATGTTTTTATATGCACACACACATGGTCATGTCATAATAAAAAAAAATTCATGATGTGAAAATGGGTAAATGTTAATATATGGAGTATCACTACCTTTCAGGGAGGACACCACCTATATGGCACATTAGGACACTATGCATAGTATCGACAAAGATGGAGCGTGTTAACAGGTTCTTTTAAAGGTGTTCCATCCATAGATGATAATCCATAGGCACCTGAACCATACATAGAAACCATAGTGTAAGGACCTAACCAGTTAGGACTACATTTCCCTTTCTGGTTGGGTGGCACATTCACATTCCATTGGTTTTTGTATAGGACTAGGTCACCTATCTTGAAGCTCCTAGGGAGAACTCCTTTATTATATCATTTAGATAGCGATCGCTGATAAGCTTTAAGGTGTTCAAGGTCCTATAAACGACACTCGTCGAGCATCTCAAGTTTGTGCAAGTGGTTGACCCGATAGGTTTCATCATCAATCACCCCCCTAAGGGAAACCTATAAAGATGGGATTTTTAAATCTAAAGGCATGATAGCTTCAACACCATATACGAGGTTATAGGGTGTCATTCCTATCGTCGTGTGAACACTCATACGATAAGCCCATAAAGCATAGGTTAACAAAATTTACCAATCCTTGATGTGTTTATTAACTATCTTACAAAGAATTAACTCAAGAATATTTTTAGAAGCTTCTACTTGGCCCTTGGATTGTGGATAATATAGTGTAGAAAATCTATGTTGAATATGAAATTTTTCAAGGAACTACTTTACTTCCTTGTTTTTGAATGGTGTGCCATTGTCAGAAACAAGTGTAGCAGGTAGTCCAAATTGGGAAACAATGTTATTCAATAGGAAGCTATAGATAGTTTAAGCACTCATGGATTAGAGTGGAATAGCTTCAACCCACTTCATGAAATAATCTGTAGCAGTGATAATAAAGGTATGTCCTTTGGAAGAAGGAGGTGATATTTTCCTGATGATATCCAACCCCCATATTGTGAACGGACAAGGAGATGTTTTATTCTGCAACTCCTGAGCATGAGCATGGATAAGGCGGCTATGTTGTTGACATTCAAGGCACTTTTTGACAAAATCGAAGAAATCTTGTTCCATTATATGCTAGTAGTACCCCATATGTGTCAATTTCCTCACCAGGGATCTAACACTAAATTTTCCACCCTCGAAGCCTGCATGGTCTTCTTTAAGGGCAAGGGGTATCTCAGCCTTAGTGAGGAACCTTAAGAGTAGGTCGTTATACAATTTTTGATAAAGAACGTCAGATAAGAGTACATAGCGGGCTGAAAGTTTTCGTCTATGAGTGTGATCATTTTTTGTCACAACATTAGGAAAGTTTTTATTTCTCAGGTAATTGTATATGCTAGAGAACCACTCTCTCGAATCTGCATGGAGGCAAACCAGAGATTCAGGCACAAGTTGATCAGGAATTTCCAGGGTTCGCATGACTTGCACCATGAAGTGGTATTCCTTTGTGTCTTCCTCTGAAGGTATCAAGGAAGTCGTGCTTTCCATGTCATCTGCATCCCTTTTTTCTCGCCTAGGAATGTTGTTTATTGTGAAGGAGGAAAAATTATTAAGCAAGGAAAAAGAGAGGTCTCTATATTGGGAAAAATTACTTTTTTTAGCTTGATAAGTTCCCATGATCTGATTCACAATAAGCTCAGAGTCACCTAGTATACAAAGATTTATAATTTTCAATGCAATCACAAAACACAAACTGCTGGCAATGAGGGCTTTATACTCGGCGATATTATTGGTACAAGGAAAGTCTAGTCGAGAGGATAGGGGGACTGATTTACCTTCGAGGGAGGTTAGGACTACACCTACTCCAAAACCGGTTTGCACCTCGACCCATCAAAGCACATTTTCCATTTGAGGTCATAGTTGATTGTGAAGATGTTCTCATTAGGGAATAAGTCAAAACCAAGGAAGGAGCGAGGTGAGGGAGCATCCGCCAGCTGGTTGGCCACCGCTTACCCTTTAATTTATTTTTGAGTGACAAATTTTATATCAAACTCAGACAATAGCATAACCCACTTCACCAATCTCCCCACCAAGTCAGTGCTAGAGAATAGATGTCTCAAAAGATCTATATTTACTAAGACGTGAGTCTCAACATGGAGGAGATAATGTCTCAGCTTCTGTGTAGCGAATACAAGAGCAAGGTACTACTTCTCCATGGATGAATAACGAGTTTCACAATCGACCAAGAGGTGGCTAATGTAGTAAACTTCTCTCTCTCTTCCTACATCATCAAACTGGGCTAGAAATGTTGTTAAAGTGTATGGTGAGGTGGCGAGGTAAAGTAGGAAGGGTCTATCTTGCATAGCTGACATCAATATGGGAGGATTGGTCAAAAAAGATTTGACGGATTCAAAAAATTTCTGACATTCTTCATCCCACATAAAGCGAACATCTTTCTTCAAGAGATGAGTAAAAGGAAGGGTACAGTTAGCTAACTAAGATATGAATCTGCAAATTTCCTGAATCTTTCCTTGTAAGGTTTGCAACTAGGTAATGTTCCTTGGAGGAGACATGTTGACAATAGCATCAATCTTATTCGTGTCAGCTTCGATCCCATGATAAGAGACTATGAACCCGAGAAGCTTGTCGGCATCAATGCCAAAGACACACTTCTAGGGATTGAGTCTCATCCTGTAAAGTCAAACCCTTTGAAAGATAAGATGAAGATTCTTCACATGATCTTGATGATTTTTGCACTTTGCCAAGATTTCATCAACATAATATTCTAAGATTTTATGGATGAAGTCATGAAATATCAGGGTCATCGCTCGTTGATAAGTCTCACTTGCGTTCTTTAATCCAAACGGCATGACCACATAGCAAAAATTCCCCCAAGGGGTAGTTAAGGCTATCTTGTATTGATCATCTAGATTAATACGAACTTGATTGTAACCCAAGAAACCATCCATAAAAGATAATAATGTATGGCCAATGGTCGAGTCCACAATCATATTTATATTAGGTTACGAAAATTCATCCTTAAGAGAAGCCTTGCTAAGATCTTGAAATTCAATGCATATACAAATACAACCATCAGGTTTACTAACAACTATTATATTTGAGATCCGGGGAGAATAGTCAATGGCATGGATAAATCCTACTTTCAATAGCTTCTCTATCTTGGTTTTGACCATTAAGGCTACCCTAGGATTGATATTTCAGATTTTTTTCTTAACAAGCTAACGATATTATGGACCACTAGAGATTCATCTATACCAGGCATATCCTCATATTTCCAGATGAAGATATCAGATTAAGTACGTAAGAGATTAGAGTGTTCATCTGCTTCTTCGGGAGAGAGACACTTCTCGATCTTGATTACTTTTTTCTGAAGATCTTACATCAACAAGGACTTTGATATTATCCCCTTTAAGGAGGGAACTAAGGTCCTTGGGATGAGATATTGAAACATCATCACTGATGTTAGATAGAGGGTCCTCCTCGTCAATGTTCAGAATGAATTCTCTAAAGTATGCTTGTTTATGTAAGTGATATGAGAATCATTTCTTGTGATGATAAGGAGGTAATGGATAATAAGAACCTAGAAATTCCCCCAATACTTCATCCAAAGAGAAGACATCTACAAGAAATTTCTTAGCTTGTCCCCTTTTGTCTATCAATTCAGGATGGAGTAGATTTAACGGTTCAGCCGAAATCATGTTAACACCCCCACCAGGGTTTTTGTTTAGATTGTTCAACAAGACATCCCAAACCCAGATTCTTCTTTCATTGTTTAAAATGAATAGGGATTTGTATCCCTTGCTCGATAAATCCTAGGCCTTTGTTCCCATAAATATACCAAAAAGAAAGTTTATAACCGAACCCATAATGAGCTTGTAGAGTTTCAGGAGGGGGTGGCTCTACATAGAGTGTTTCATTCCACCACTGGACATCAAAATTTTCTACTAGAGCACTCCCACTTCCCTTATTAGACTTAAAAACATTAACCTCCCTTATAGGGGTAGAGTCACTCCCCATAGGAGGAGTGGTTTCTCGGATAGGGTCACACTTCTTCTTCTTGGTAGGAGGGTCACTTTTTACCATGGTAGTGAAACCTGGAAAATCCATAGCAGAGGGGTTCAACTTATACTCTGCTATGAAGGATCTCGATAAATTCAAAGAACCCCAATCATCGCCTAAGAGAGCATTCACTTTAGGTGATGAAGGAGGAGATAGAGGGGATTCACATCCTTTGGTCTTAGACGGTTCATCTCAGTTGATACTTTCTTGGGGAACAACTCCTGTAGTAGGTATCAACAAGGAATAGGACATAGCATCAATGGTTAAGGAAGGAATGCAATTATTGAGAGTGGGAGTTGCCGAATTATGACCAACAACGGCTAGCGAACATAGGTGCACAACCTCTAAATCTTCTTTAATCATGACCACTCGATTGTTAGGAACGAACTTCAAGGAACAATGTAGGGTAGAAGTCACTACCCCCATATATTGAATCTAAGGTCTTCCTAAAATAAGGTTATATGGTAACAGGTCAGGCATTACATAGACCAACGCATGCAAAGTAGCAGGGCCCAACTGCAAAGGTAACGTAATCATACCTAGAGCTTGGCTACCAGTGTTATCAAACCCACAAATGTATAAGGAAGAAGCCGCCAAGGAAGATGAATCAACCTTGATTTTAGGTAGTAGATCTAAACAAACAAATTTGAGGTTGAGCCAGTGTCAACGAGAGTATACCTAGTACCGATGTTGTTAACATTTACTATGATCATCAAAGGTTCTTCTTGTTTCTTCACATCTAGAGGTGGGAGTTCCTACGGGTGGAATGCAATATTTAGAGAATCCACTTGAATATGAGCCATCAACACATCAACGTTCCTAGGCCTAGCTGAGGCAGACAAGAGAATATTTTGTAAGGCCTCCTGTAGCATCTCTTAATAAATTGGAGTGGTCTGAAGCAAATCCCAAAGCAAGATCTTGGCCAGAGTAACATGAAGTTTCTCGACGAGATCATAGTCGCCTGGTGCTTTGATCGTGGGTTTAGGAGTTGAAGGAAGGTTAGGTTGAGATGGGGGTAAAGAAGTAGTAGTTTGGTTTCGCTGCGATGTAGTAACAACAAGTAGTTTGGTCTGGCTGCGATGTAGGAACAACAACTTGTTATTCTAAGTTTTGTAAATTTCTCCTCCTAGGGTAAGTGTGCCCTATGGCATTGTCATAAGTAGAGTCAGTAGCTTTTGCAAATCTCGAATATAAGTCTGGTGGATTTCTATGACCTAAAATCCCATAGACGGAATAGTCCTTTCTAGGGAACGACTCAACCGAGGTCACATAAATGAAGGGTTTCTTAGGGCTTGGAGGAGCCACAAAAACTACTACCACATTTATTGACTCCTCAGTTTGTGAGGAAAGAGTATTTTTAGAATATTTAAAGATAGGGGAGAGTGATTCTAATAAATCATCTAGAGTATCCTCCAACATATCAAAATCTTGTTCGGAAAAATACTTAGTCGACATTATAAAAATGGATCTGATGGTTCATGTCGGGTTCACCAAAATGTGATATAAGGGGGATTCACTACACACAGTTCTATTTCTTCTAAATAGATCACCGGGGAAAAAATTTCCCTTATACACCTCGAATTGAATAGATCGATGGAATCATGAAGATAAGCGAGAAATTAAGTACAGAATCCGAAAGAGTGAGACTTCTAAGTTTCTATCCCTGGCTGAGAAGCTCTCAACCAAAATATGTCAGCACAGTTCTCAGATGCCAATGGGGTGCGCTATCATCTGCAAGATGCATTGGCATCCTAAGTTGTAGAGAACTCAAGAGCTTAGGTAGACAAACTTGAGTCTCACTTCTAGACTAAGATTAAAAAATGCAAAGAGTCAAATAATCAGTAGAAACAAAAGAACTAAAAGAGAATACAAGTGAGCTTGAAATGAGATCACCTTCATGCATTTGAGCCTTCAATCCAAGTTTCCTTTTGCAACCTATACACAAAAAATCAAGGGGAAAAGGTTGGGGTTGTATAGGGGCCTGCCTCAATAAGACCCCTATATTAGTGTTCCCACCTCCATAGACAAACAAGTTTGGTAGAGATTGTAAAGGAAATGACAAAGTAGGTGGTGAAAAAAAAAAACCGCTTCAGAGTAGAGCCTGCACCACAAAATAGTAAATGAACTATTAGGAAAGAGTGATAGGTAAAGAGAGTGTTACCCATGGGTGAAGATCCTCTTTCAGAGCACACGAGCACACCACGATGTGCTTTCCTGAGAGCTAGTAGTTGCTGGAGGGACCTCAGTCCGGCATGGCTTCGCTAGTAAGAATGCTACTATTCAAGGGTGAATTCTTCCCAAGACTAGAGCAAGTGGTGAGAATGCTTGAATTGATGGATTCCAAGCCCACAATGGGGGCCAAAGGGAGTTTTTAATGCATGCAAGGGAAAAAAATTTTTATTTCATTCGAGACCTAATTGCCATGACATATGTCGCAAGGATCAAGGTTCTAGATTCATTGTTTCAAACATCGAAAACCATCAGGATGCTAGCGCATTGCATAGATGTTTGTGCGTTGTACAGGCATCTAGAACCTAGATTTTTAGGAAACACCTTGTCAGGCTTCTTTTGTTTCGCCTTGCATCTGTATGGAGCCAAAATTGTGAAATTCTGCCTCATGGGACTTTGTCATAAATACTCTTAGGTGTCATAAATTCTAGGCAAGATGCTAAAATGTGGAATTTCTCCTAGGTGCAATTCTGTGACATTACACCCTCTTAAGGTCATTGATAATCAAATTTGTTACTTTGGTTATCTTTGTTTGGTTCACAACCTTTTCTTAGGTTTACCAAATGTGTTTAATCTTTATGTTAGGTCATATTACACACTTCATCACCACATCATATTAGCATTGCTTTAGTCATATGCCTACCATAGATTTTGATCATTGTGACATTATCCTATTTACATTTTGACTATTATCACTTTGTGTCTTTAATCTTGGTACATCATCATTTGGCATCCCTTATATCTTGAAATTTAAAAAACACAATCTAGTTGCATATCCTAGTCATAGTCTTACCTTTGCATTTCCATTCCTTAGGCTTCATTACACTTTCAAGTCTTTTATAGTCCAAGCAAGACTACAAAGGAAGAGAAAAGAAATGGACCTATTCCAAGAAGATGACGACCTTTACAACTACACTAGCAACATGAACATTGGATCCTCTTCTAATGAAGCACTTAGACCTCATAATCCTTTTGAAAAATACATGACCAAGGACATAACTAAGGATGAAATAGAGGGAGCCTCCCAAGATGCCAAAATAACACGATTTATGGATGAGATAGTGTCACTAGACCCACAAATATTCCTATCCAAATTATTACATAATGGAGCTAACCTACCCCATGGCTTTGGAAGTGATTCCAACACCAAATATTGCACTACACAAATCCAAGGATATGACACACATACTCATAAATGTTCTATCCCATAAATTAATGCTACTATGCCATTAGGAGGCTCAAAATAAGACTCTACCATAATTCTCAAGACACTATTTGAAACACAAGCCATGACACAACCAATGACACAATCAATGACAACCAGTGACACAACCCTTTGGCACTACATTTAATCTATTTCTATTATCATCTCATGCCATGGGTGCATCATCATCTTTTCCATTTGGTAGAAAAAAAATGTGTAAGGTTCATATCCATGGGCTCAAACAAACAAAAACTTTAAACACCCTCACTTCACAAGGTCCTAACACAAGCATTCCTCAACAAACCAACACACAAGGGCCTTTCGACCAATATAGTAACCAAAACACACAAGGTCAAAATACCCCAAACCCATTTCAAATGCAATCCAATATGAACACCTCACATATCCAAACTCAAATAGAAAATTTTCAAAATCAAATTCCTACATACACCCATAGCATCCCAAATCAAAACATACCATACACACCTAGATTCAAGACCAACTCATCCAATCAAAATATTGGATTGCAAAACATGAACATGGGCCCCTATCACAGTGCAATCAATAATGCAATGGGCACATACCTCACTCAAGTTGATGCCTTAGCTAACCAAATTCTTTCCTTTCAAAAACAAGTGGAAAATATACAAATATCAACCAAAAGAGACTTACTCAACACAAGAGTTATGTCCATACCCATTTACCAGAAGTCTATACATGCCTCCATTTTCTCATAACTGTGTCATGCCAAGTTTACCAAAATATAGAGGAAAAGGAAATCCCATTGAACATGTAAGATAATTCCACACAACTTTGATAGACATTTCTTTCGAACAGACATATCTCATGAGACTATTTCCTAGGAGTCTTATAGGACAAGTGCTTGAATGGTTCACCCATCTACCTTTTAACATAAGAACATGGGATGAACCCAACAAATTTATCACTCACTTTTCTTACAACATTAAAATTGACATCATGATATCCAAATTATGTCACACAAAACAAGAATAAGGTGAGTCATTCATAACGTTCTTCCAGAGATGGAGGAGCTTGGGTAGCCGATGTCTTGTTGATATTCTTGAGAAACAAAATATTTTCATGTTCATAAAAAACTTGACTGCAAACCTAAAATATCAACTACAAGCCCATTGTTGCACCACATTCGCTGACCTATTGGAAAAGGCACCATACTTGAGAAATCCCTTATTACAAAAGGGGAACTAAAGATATACAAGACTCCAAATGTCTAAGTAAACTCAAATGAAAAAAGTAAATATTGGGCCCGCGATAAAAATGTCACAAATGATGGAGTTGTCAATGCAAAGGCTGCACATGTTAGTTCTTCAATCACACTTAAAGTACCTAATACATCAAACAACCCACCACATTCTCCTGAGAAAACATTAAATTCCCTTCAAAACATTCAAGAACAAAGACCTCGAATGAATTTTTAACAAGACACAAGTATAATCCCTTAAGGGAACCAATTGAATTAGTCCTAAAACAACTTTTGTAGTCCAAATTCATATAACTTCCTTAGGATAAACCTTATGATCCTAGGAAATTCAAACCTTTGGGGTGGGACGATAATGCCTTTTATGATTACCACCATGCTAATGCACACAAAAATTTCTCATGTAAACAACTCAAAAATATCATCCAAGACCTAATTGAAAAGGGTGCCATAGAAGTGGAAAATCAACAACTAACCTCCAACAATGATCATACAATTTTTAAGAATCCAATATGAGACTATGGGACAAGTAGGGCCTCTAGTTCAGGTAATAACCATGCCAACTATACCAATGCCACTTTTGACTACACTACAATAAACCACATCCAAGCCATAGAAAACCATGTCAACACCATTACCATTAAAAATCCACTAGATTATGCAGTAAACACACGATGGACCAAGGTGACCATACAAGGTTCTCCCCTAGAAAACAACCAAAATCCTAATATAACCTCTTGGACTACATGGGGAAAACGCTTTCTCAAATATTCATCCTTGAGTTGCTTTGTCTCTCCCCCAAGCATAGAGTTTTTCTAGAAAAATATTTACAAGATACTTTTGTTCCAATTGACCTTGATGTCAATCAGTTCTAGGAAATGGTGGGATACTTAGTCAATACCCATCATGTCACTTTTTCAGATCAAGACTATTCATCCAAAAAAGACCAATCACAATTATCCTTTGCACGTTGAAGTCTTCGTTCATAAACATTAAGTCATATGAATCTTGGTAGATGGTGGATCAGGGTTAAATATTTTCACCCTTAAATTGGTTAAGGCATTGGGATTCTTCGAAGCTTGTGTGGACATGAAAAAAATTACTATCATAAAATTCTATGATGATGAAGAGCATTCCTCCAAAGGTTTTATAACAATACCAATCAAAGTCGGGACCACAACATTGGATACCACATTCCAATTCTTTGACCTAGATCTCCCATACAATATTCTCCTTAGCTGACCATAGATTCATGACATGAAATCTTTACCATCCACATACCATCAATGCCTCAAGTTTCCCCACAATGACACTAAAATTACAATAGCTGGTGATCATGACCCCTTTCAATATTATAGCAATCTAAGAGGGAATACTAAATTCCAAGCGCCCATCAATAAAGAATATTCATACTCCACTTCGTCACATTACATTGGTCCATCTTCCTTGACCAAATCATCTACTTCATTTACTACATCGTCAAATACCAAGGTCCAATTCCACGACATGGGATGTGGAGAGTACCATATGGATAGTTCACCTATATGATTTTTTTTTTTAAATGCCAAAGATGTTCAAAATTCCAACAACGATGTCAAGTCAGTTTCATAAGGTAAGCAAAAAAATGGCTATGCTTGGATTGAAACTTTCTAGGATCTTGAAAGCACCTCTGTCTTTTCCATATACACTCATGATCCTATTCAAAATCATTCTTCACCATATAAAGACTCTTCCACTCCATCTTCTGAGCCATCATCCTTCCATATCAATCATCCTTGGCTAGTGTATGCATTTCCTACTAACGCCTCTACTAATTCATCTTTCCAATTCAATAAGGACATGCAAGCTTCCTTTGATGTTAACAATACCGAAAAGGACAGCCTTAATGAATTTATTGAGTGCATCACCAATATCTTCCATGAACCTAGACTCTTTTCACTCCATCCATATCATTCAACTTGTCCATCTCACTTATGTCTGCCCACCATATAGAAATTGATCAATAAGTCGAAAATAACAAGGATAAAGCTCAAGAATCAAAGGTGAAAGTGCCTTCTTCAAAAGGAGATATTACATCAAAATAAAGTAAGTCAAAAAATAATCACAGTACAAGTCCTCTAGTCAAAATCAAAAGCTATTGGACAAATCAAAGATAAAAATACAAGTCAAGGATGAAAATAAGGAAAATTTGATCTCCAATTATGCCTCTCTATCAAAAATCACTAGGGGTACTCAATCCATCAAATTTTTCCCTATCTATGCGTCCATCCTATCACTCCATCTCTCTTACTGATGTTTCCCAATGGACCTTTGATAATGACCCCTTCATGTACTATAACTCATTGGTCACCCAAACTCCTCGTCTGAAGCCCGATGCCAACCCATGTAGTGTGCACAATAGGAATCATATTCTAGCTCCCTTCTCTCACCACATCAGTCACCCTCTGCATTATTCTTTCACACATATTAGATCCTTTCATCTAGAAGGATCATCCAAATTTGAACCAAATTTTTTAGGTCCATACATCATCATGAAAGTCTATGGATCAAGATCATATCAGCTTTAAACTCCTAAAGGTGAACGTTCATCAGAGCCTATCAAAAATTTGCACTTGTGAAAATTCTAAACTTATCTTCAGAGAGCCATGTTGAAACTTGAAAAATATGAAATAATCAAAAAAATCATCACCTTGATGAAAACTTAGCAAACAAGCATCTTGGTGACACCAAAAAAATAAAAAAATCAAGAAAATAGTAAAGAGAAATAATTCGTCCAATAGTGAAAACCACTTTGGTGGTGCTTTGGATAAGTACCATGGTTAAAACCTGGAAAAGAGGTGCCATGTGTAGTTGGTCTTAGATCTATTTTCTACCATTATTCTATATTATTTTTCACCCATCACTCATAATAATTTTATTTCACACTTTTCATCTCACCCATTGTAACACTTTGTTGTCCTTCCCATATCCTTAAATGATTGATATTTTGCATATTTTTCCTTTCATACCCTCCCAAAATAAATCTTATTTGATTCCACCCCTACTAAATTGGCCTTATACCTGATTGTGGCAAGTACCTAACCTACACCTTTATTGGATCCTACACTTGTCATTGGAGGTAAAAAAAAATTAAAAAGATAGAAAAATCAAATAAACCTCAAAAAGACAAAAAAAATATCAAATACCTCCAAAATATAAAGAAAATTTAAATATTTTTCAAAATCCAAAACATGAAAAAAATGTGAAAATCCAAAAAAATCAAAACATGTCAAAATCCAAAAATATCCAAATAACATTCAAAAATCCCAAAAATAGAGTTAGAGTCAGTCAAAGCTCAATCGAACTATGTTGCCTCTACATGTATAACAGAGGCAAGGCCATCAGTTGATGAACCCCTGAGGCATTAGGTTAGTCCTTTAGGGTTTGTCGAATAATGTCAATCATGAGTTAGTTTACAACACAAAACAAAAAAAAGTCATGTCAAACTAAGAGGTCTCTACGCATTGTTACGTAGATAAGGCCATCAGTCAATGAGCGCCCAAAGCCCTAGGTCAGTCCTTTAGGGTTTTGTTGAGTCAGTCAAAACCAAATCAGACATTGTCATCAGACACAAATAGTCATCAAAACCCCAAGAAGTCCTGAATTAGATAGACAAAAAATCCAACAAGTCTTCAAGTTAAATTGATCAATTACCTAATCAATCAAACCTCAAATGAACATTAAACATTAAATCCATCAATCATTTGTCTTTTACAAGATGTGTCCTTTTGAAAACAAAAAAATATCACTATCAAACTCTGTCATTTGCCTTATATAGGTGGTTACATGGTCAAAACTAGACTTTATTTCTTATACATCTTTCCTTTCCTGAAACTAGGCATTGTCAAACAACCAACCCACCAATCAACTGGTCACTGAAACATTGGAAAGAAATTGGAAAAAAATATGAATGGTTGTGGACCTTGGTCTAGTTTGTCTTGTCTTTTTATTTATTTGGCTTTGGGTTATGTTACTAGATACCTCGAGGATTTCCCATGAAGGATTTAGAGGAGAGATGACATGTCTCATGACCTATATTCGTAACTTTTCTCTTAGTATGAGTCAAGACATTCCTTTTCTGTTGACTGTCTATTTTTGCAACTAGATAAATATGCACCTTATTCTATCATATCATGGTGGTTATTGTTCATTTTTCATATTTTAAAGCTTAGTGATGATTAAATGCAATTCCTAGCATCTATTAATAAAAATATTTATCTTTCATTGTCTCCGCTAATTCCATGCTAACATCCATGTCCTCCATGTTAACATTTCTTCTATCCACATATTGATGGCATCTTGTGACACACAAAAATATCCAGCATACATAATCATGTTAAAAGAATATAGGAATCATCATAAATGCATATTAATTCATCCATATTGCATTAAGAAAATGCAAAAACATAGATTGTATATATGCATTCCATGACATCTTGCATCCATATATCATTGCATAATACCCAATATAATCATCACATACATATCCATAGGTCATCATACATTGCAATACGTTTAACATATCATTACATCCACATCCTTTCATAATCATAATCATTATCATACATCACATCGCATATACATTGCATTTGGATTTTATAAGAATTGCATAACATTGCATTCATAGGTCATAATAAACATCACATTGCATAGCCACAATCACATCATATCATTTTAGATCCATAATCCATTAAGCATACATCATAAGGCATATACATGAAATTCATAATCATCACATCATATCCATAACATTATGAAATTAAATGCATCCATCTAACATCTAAGAATCATATATAAACATAAAACATATATTAGTCATCCATAATGCATCAACATATAGAATCATCACATAATCATATAAAATGCATAAACATCATACGTCATAATAATCCATCACATGACATCATACATTATAACATAATAATGCATAGCATCTACTCACCACCAAAATCATGTATCATATATATATATATATATATATATATATATCTTGAAAAATGTCATAGTACAAAGTCAAGATGTCTCCCAAAAATAGAGCTCATGGGCTTGATGGTCAAAAATATAAGTGTATTCAAACAATGTCAAAATATGCTCTAGCTAGAGCTACCCTGATCTCTTGAGGGTGATGGTCGTGGTGATGACTGCATGTCCTATCGATGCAGAGAACCTGATAACCTATGCTTGGATGGTGGTCTTTCATACAATCCCAATCATCTTAGACCCAATACACTGCCACTACTCTATGAGCATCAGTTGTGGGACTTGCCACTGCTCAAAGCCTTTGTAGCTTTCAGCTCTCTCCTATTGGGTGGAACTTCCCTCTCATATAGATCTCTATAATATTTCTCTCCCTTTCCAGATCTTTGGATCTCTCTATCTATTTTTTTAATCGACGGACTAAGAGTAGCTATGAAGTCTGTAGGAGTTGAGAAAATACAACACCACAAACCTCGAAGATCACCTGCATGCAAATAACCTGTCACAAAAGAAGAGATGGAGACAAACAAGCAAGGGTTCTTTGAAAACTGAAAATGTATATATCAGAGAGAATGAGAGAATGAATTGATATTAAAATACAATGGGATCAATCCTTATAAAAAGGAGATCATGCAAACCCTAATAAAACCCTAATAGGAAAAACCCTAATAGAAGCCCTAATAGGATAACATTTAATAATTAATATAATTATTAAATGTCACTTTATGCAAACTAACGTGAAATCTTAAGAAGGGAATAAAGGTAACTTAATCAACATAATTAAGTTAAAAACTTTACTCTAACAGCCCCCCTTAAGATAAACAACAGTGCAGCTACAAACAAATGTAGAAAAGCAAAGGTAACTACAATGCAAGAAGGCAAACATGGGTCCCGACAACTAGGCCAGATCAGGTACCCAAATACAACCAAATTTCTGTAAAATGGAGAAATAGAGAAAACCTCATGGGAAAAAGCTCTACTCCAAAAAAAGATGCAGAAAGCCAAGAAGAAGAACATCACTAAAGTAGAAGAAGTTGTAAACAACTGTCGAAAGATGACTGCTATGGTGCTGAAGAACCTCTGCTGAAAATAGGATGATCAGGAATAAGAAGACAATAATCTGCATAAGTGCCCATACGACACTACTCGAATCAGATGGAAAACAAAGGCAAACACCTGGAATGAAGATACAAATGGCACAAGAACCAATAGTTTGAAACACTGATCAACTGAGAATGGAAGATTCTTTCCAAGGTGAAACCAAGGAAGAATTAGCATGAACAGTATAATAACCCCCCCATAATGTTGCACTGGGAGAGCTTGATAGATCCACTGAAATGATGTGAAACACCCTATAGTGCATGAAGGAGAAGAAACATCTGAAAGTGTGCAAGATAGTACCTGCAACTAAAAAAGTGGTGTGCAAAACAAAACACACATGCATGAGGCTGGAATCATATGGATCCATGGTCGTCATGGAGAGACACTCACCAGACAAAGGTGTGATGGCAAACAAAGGAAAACTACACAACCCCCCATGGTATGGATTCAATGTCGTCATGGAGGGATACTCACCGAACAAAGATGTGATGGAAAAACAAAGGCAAACTACACAACCCCTCATGGCACTTTATAATATCAGTGCGATTACAAAATGTGGCACAACCTTGTGTGCAAAATCCCCAAAAGATGCATGTACAATAGTGTGGCACTTTATCTTAGTGCGTTTACATAAAAGATAGCTTACAAATGATGTTCAAAATGACTCAAAGGACAAAATGCTGAAAATACATGAAGAACAGCCAAGAACAAAGCATCCCATGTGAACAAAAAGTTTCCAAGAGCAAATATGTCCAGGTAATCCACTAGAGTGTGAAAACACAAATAACTGAATAAAATATACCTGGAGTGAAATCTAGAAAAATGGCATGGATGAAATTGAAGAGCTCTGAAATACGGTTCCAACGCCGCTAAGATTGCGAAAAAATAGAGAAATTGATCAGAAGTTATGAGTTTGAGACTGAAAATAGCCCCTTTTTCTTCAACTAGATGTAGAATGCACCGACGGAAAAAAGATGTGATAAGACCCACACTACTGGAAAGATGAGAAAACTAGCTTTCCGATGATATCTCGTTTGCCAAAAAATGATATCGTATGCCCAAGTTATGGCCTCTGGAATAAATCAGCTCGAAAGAGGAAAAAAACCAGTGCTGGGTTAAACTTGACAGTCATACGGCCGTCGCAGCAAAAATATTGGGTTAAATTTGACGGTCGGCACGCCCTTAAACTGCCTTTTATTTTTTTCTTGATTTTTTTTTTTTAAATCTAAAACATTACAATAATTTTGCAGAATAATAATTTTTTGACGAAATTTTTTTTCCGAAACAAATGCATAAAAATATCTAAAAAAAATAAAATAAAAAATTACCAGGTAGGTGGACGGCCATACGGCCTTACCAGCAAAAAAATTTTGCCTCAAATTTCGACTTTGTCCAAAATGGACAAATGAACAGTAGATTTAGGGGTTTTGGACTGCTGTGGATGCAATGGCAATGTCTATTTGAGCTGAAAATGCTTCAAAATTGAAAGTATGCCCTAGATCAAGATAAAAAACCCCAAACCCTTGAAGCTCCAAAAATCTTCAAAACAAGAACAGGAAGCAGTAGGTGTGGAGCTCTGATACCATGTAGGAGTTGAGAAAATACACCACAAACCCCGAAGATCACCTACATGCAAATAACCTGTCACAAAAGAAGAGATGGAGACAAACAAGCAAGGGTTCTCTGAAAACTGAAAATGTATATATCAGAGAGAATGAGAGAATGAATTGATATTAAAATACAATGGGATCAATCCTTATAAAAAGGAGATCATGCAATCCCTAATAAAACCCTAATAGAAGCCCTAATAAGATAACATTTAATAATTAATATAATTATTAAATGTCACTTTATGCAAATTAACGTGAAATCTTAAGAAGGGAATAAAGGTAACTTAATCAACATAATTAAGTTAAAACCTTTACTCTAACAAAGTCCACCACACATTGATATGCCCATTGATGAATAACCACCATTGCATCCCTATCCATCCTTAGTGCATCCCTCTTCATCCTTAATTCCCCCACCTCTGCCTCCAACACCTGTATTTTGGCTATTTCTACATCCAACCGTGCCTATGAATCTGTTATCCATTGATCCATAGATCCATCTCCCCCACTTATCATAATCTCCTCTAGTCCCTCTCCCACATCCATGCCCATCATGATCCTCTCTCGGAGGACTCACTCTACCTTAGAGATCTCCTCCTCCTACCTCTCCTCCTCCATCCTTGCCTCCTCCTTGGCCACATTATGTTGACCAACATATACCAATGGCTCCTCCTCCTATTGCTCCTTCTCATGCTCTCCCTCCTCCCTGATCAATGAGAGAGATATCACCACTCATTGTCCCCTTGCCCTCCTTTGTTAGGCTTGACTTCCTCTCCCTCCTTGTCCATCACCATAATCATCACCTCTCCCTCTATCTCCTTGTTTTCCATCTCCCCTTCATCTACATCCCCTGAACCGACCTAATAGACCCCAACCTTGACACTCTACTGGAGCCAGTTGATTTGGATCTATGAAAGGGTCAGGCCTATGAGTGACCCACCACACATAATAATCTATTGTGGTAGGTATATATGCATCACCACCTCTCCATCCCCACTACACAAGTTGTAGTCCATCTATCCCCTGCTTACCCACTAACACTAGTATCATTTTTTGTCATGGTTGTACCTTTTATGATGATTGTGAAAACATTATTGTCCCCCCTCATGACACCTTGCTTCTCCCTGAATTTCCTTTGCACGTGATCTGGTAGGTGCATCTTTATGATTTGTTGTGATTGGATTGTTTATCCAATCAAAAACCTCTCCTGTTTGCACCATGGAATATTCTCATTCGCATTCAGTCAGTGCTAGCAGTCCCTATATGACCTCCATATAAAAATAGCAAGTAAATCAATGCCATGTCTCCAATAACTGGTGTCCCCAACATGGGTCTACATCAAAACCTCACTATAAAAATATACATAACGCATCCCATGACCTAGTTGTCTGACCACTAGAGGACAAAACATGGCAATGTGCTCCCATGCCCATGCCATCAATAAGGCCACACTACAGATCATCAACTGATTGTCATAGTAGGTAATTTTGTGGAACTAGAAATATAAAATGGCTAGTAAGCAAGGTCCTCAAGCATAGACTATACCCCTATGCATCATCCCCATGAGCACCTCACCCCATTTGACTGGAAATCCATCCTTTGTGATCTAGAATGACGATCCTAGTGATGAGTGTACATAAAATATTGTCCCATCTCTTGTATCGCTCTGCTAGGCACTCCAACCTAATCTCATACTCCTGGAAACCTAACTTTGTGATGTCATCATGCACATAATGCTCCTTAATAGCTGAATATAATTGCTCTCGATCATACCTCACCCTCTCTCTAGGGATCGACAACCTCAAAATATGATAGATGTCCTTTAGTGTCACCATCACCTCCCCAATAAGAAACTGGAATGAGCATGTCTCTGAATGCCATCTCTTGGTGAGTGTGGTCAGTAATCCCCTGTTTTCCCATATGGTGGGCATGTATGCCACATAATATAAACCAAGGTATGTAAGGTAACAGTTCTCAATGTTAGAAAATTGATCCCACAAAGTGAATATCGAAGGTGATTCTCATGTGTAAATCAAGGCAAGTACAACCTATGGTAACAAGCCAAAGCATTGTGTAAATCCAAAACCCCAGTCAAACCTATCAGAATCAAATTGCAAAGAAATTTTTATCCTAAATTGGGGTAAATCTTTAATTAGGCAACCTCGTCGCTCTATTGAACACATGCATCACACATAACAAATGCGTCACACTTTATGCATATGCATCAACTGTACAATTTCACTTGTTTCACATGCCTCAGCACATGTGTTGCTAGGATCACTTGTGATCAACCACCAAACAGTTGTGTTGCACTTTTAACATGCATCATTTCATTTAGCACATGCAGCTCACCTTTGTGAATGCATCGTTCTTGACCACAGATTTGGTGCAGGAAGCAAATGTGGTGCACTTTACACTTGCATTGCACCGTATTCATTAGAAATCCCTACCTACACTTGTGGTTCACCATGTGATTGTGGAAAAATTCCCTCACATGGAACACTCGTGATCATAGTTGTAGTGAACGATGTCCATAGAATTATATTGCTCTCATTCAAAGCCCTAAATTTATGCAAGAACAATAAATTGACAAAGTGGGATTAATATACTCACCGAGTTCTCCAATCCCTCTGGTCGTCTATATTTTTGAACTCTAAATTCATGTTGAATATCGTGTGGAACCGGTGACATTTTGGCAACAAGTCTCTCCAGAGCTCTCCAAATCTCCAAGTTTAAAATACATAAATGAGGATAATTTACCACACAAATCCTATTTATACCCACTCAAATTTAGGATTAGGGTTAGGATTTTCTATTGGTTGTACTCTATGAGAGGTCCTAAATCTTAATTTGAGTATCTCGAAGGTCCCGAAAGTCATTTCTTTTGTCATAAATGCATTCCTGGCTATCAAATTGACTTATCAAAATAATTTTTAATTTTTTTGAGATTTTTGGAAAATTTGGAAAAAAAATTGAGGGGTCATAGGTCCATCCTGTTTATGCCAAGGCATATTTTGAACTTAATTTCTTTGACACAACGTGATAAACTTCATTGTATCAAAGAGGGGAAAAATGTAGACACTAAAAATTGTTCTTCACCTGCAAACAACATTTTTCTGCGTCAATCCCCCCTTTCGTCCCTAATAATTAAATAATTTTGTTTATTTATTTAATTATTGTCACATTCTACTATAATTAAATAATTATTTTAATTATTTAATTATTCATTATCATTCTTGCTATATATGAAATAAATTTTATTTATTTAATTGTCTTTTAACTTTTCCTCTCTTCCCACTTTTGAATTAAATTATTATTTAATCAAAAAGTCAACCTATCACATGTCTTCTATAATTAAATAATGTTTTCATTATTTAATTATTCATTTTCCCTCCCAAACTAAATAATTTTATCATTATTTAAATTCCTTCAACAACCTCTTTTTCTATGCCAACCTCCAAGTATCCATGTCATCTTATCACTTCACATCTCATTCAATTGTCACCCTTGATTGAATTATTTTATAATTTCATCTTAGTCATTCAGCCTTATCATTTCCATAGTTTTTCCCTAAACCTATTTCATAATACAACTTTCATTTTTGGCCATTGATTGTTATCTCATATTGAATTTTAATCCCAACCCTTCATTCCAATCCGACTTTCTATAAAAGAGACCTATTATTTCCATTTCTACATCTTATGCAACCTAGACTGTTTCTATCAAATGAGACAACTACAATCTTTAATATTTTTCTATCATTGAAATTAGGCTATTATTGCATACTCAAAATCTGAGGGCAATTAAGCATATCAAGCAAAATGGACGATAATGGAGGTGAATCAACCATGGCATAGGTAACTTTGCTTTATGTTTTATATTTCTATGTTGGATTGTGCTTCATTTTTGGTTTAGGGCTTTATGATTATATTTTTAATGTTTGATAACCTTAACCTTAACCTTGATTTTACCCTATATTACACAAATTTACTATTCCAATTCATTAAACATCACATTAAAAGTATAATTTTCTAACTTTTCTTCAATATCAAAAATGAGAAATTTACCCAATCCACCATTAAAATAGCTTGAAATGTAACTTTCTCTAAAAATCTCACAATTTGAAAAATGAAATATACCCTTTGGGTCTATATATTTCCAAAAACCAATTTACACTATCAATTTCACATTTTGGACATTTCCCAAATATTTGGGCATCATAACAATGTATTTTGCAAAATTCATAAAAGATGTACATAGCAATACATCAATTAACTAATATCCAATATAGAATTTATTAAAATTATTTTCCTATTTCAATGGTCACATACAAACCATTCAAAGATAGGATCCAAAAAAATCGAGAAGAAATGAGGAACTTACCTCATTTTTAACCAAAATATTAAACTAGGATAACTTTAAACACACCTCATGAATGCATGAATCCACACCCATGCATAATCTCCTACCAATTCCTATCTGAATTCAATTTATCTCACTTAATTTGACCCAAAATTTCCCTCCCAATCACAAAAGAAAAGAATTTGGGACGGAAGAGGTTTTCTTTTGCCTTCACAATTTCTTGAAAAACCAAAAGATAGCAAAATAAAATCCTTTTTGCCTATTTCAACCCTTTTCCTTTTCAAAAATAAATTAATAGAAGATCATTTATTTTCCAAATAATTACATTGTAATCCCTGATTTCACCCAAGCCCGCATAAAATATTTAAATATAATCTAGTTTTGTATTGCATACTTAATTTATCATTTAAGTCTATATAATCATATAACTAAATTAAATTGTTGAAAATAAGAAATTTAACAAGATATCAAACAAAAATTCAATGTACGTGACCCAAAAAAGGGTATGGTATCTAGAATCATACCAGTGATAGTATCCAAATCGACCCAGGTAAAATAACTAGGGACTCAGACTTAGATTGGGTATGATGAGTAAGGTAAAAGGATAAAAGGTGAATGTGACATCTCCTTTTAAGCACCGTCAGGGTATACTTAGACCTATGGAGCTAGGTGGAGAAATACCTAGTATCTCTAACCACTAAATGCACACATCAAGTGTATTTATTCCATATATATAAATAGTTGAAGCATCACATAATTACCCAATAGTGCACAACATCCTATCTATAATTTCATTATGTTTAAATGATAAAATTCATGATAGAATTTAATTATAACATCAATATTAATGCATATTTTCATGAACCAAAACATAATAATAATCACTCAAGAAATCCCACATCAGGCATGCATTTTAAAAACACCTCCAAAATAAAAACATTCATCTTCATTCAAGGGAATTTGAAACATAACACACACACACTTCAGTGTCATTTACACCAAGAAGAACACTAAAAAACCATAGAGAAAATATCTAATCAAAAGATAGAATGATATCACAAAAATGTGATCATCTAGCATCACAACATATACACAATATAATGCTCCCACTAACATCATGTATGCTAGGAATAGTTAGCAACTACATTCTCCCCCACTAGAAACTCCTAGAATTCATGAACGTCAAGATGATCACACACCATAAAACAAACTTCCTTTTACTAAAATTAAATAAATGGGTAAGTGCACCAAGATTTGATACAAAAAAGGGGTCTTAAGATGCCACTTTTTTCTGAAATCAGAAAAATCTGATATTCAACAAGAAAATGAAAATAGTTACGCTCAAAATTTGAAGATGCAACAAGAACAAGATTGTAGTGCTTTGAATCTACTTTCTAAACTACTAATTATTTTTTAAAATGGTGATGATTAAGGGTTTCAAAAAGGGGGAGCACACAAATTCCTCCTATTTTTTTCAAAAAATATTACATAGTGTCGGATGTGATTCCCCTAAAATGTTACTTTTTATTAGATTTTTAAAAATCACTTTAGAGAAATTAGCTAGCACCATGTAGTTTATGTCATATTTTTTGGCTAATTTTTTAATTAATATATTATTTTTTACTAATTTTCGAAGTTGACAATCGTGAAAAACAAAAATTGGAGCATGCTTCTCCCTAAAGTTTTTAAAAACTAATCAAAAATTATTATTTTGAATATGTGTAAATGGAGTCTAGTTTATAAAAATGTAATTTGTTTCAGAATTTGATGAAAGAGTAAAAAACTATACCCAAACTACCACATGTTGGTTTTTGACAAAAAATACACACTAACAAAAGAAATTAAAGATGAAATCATTAACATAATCAAAACATGAAAATTTTGATATGGTTAGATAACTAAGAAAGAGTGATAAGGCTTAAACCTTCCTCACAACTCACAATTCCCAACATATTCCTTCCCTTCGCATTATTCTTAATCTTTTCATCAAATCTTTTGCTTTCATCCTTCTCTTCTTCCAACAAGCATCGAGCCCGACACCTGATGTTCAACAAAATTTCTCTTTCAAGGATCATGTTTTTAACATTATTCATGATATCTTCTTCATCGACATGGTATGTGTATGTGGTTGGCCTGGCATCTGATCTTTGATGAATGTTTTTCTCATTAGATTTTTTGGTTCATGGATGTTCTTCTCACTGGCTCTTTTAAAAAGTAGTTTCATGTAGGCTCGACACTTGGCATTGATTAAGGTGAAATTTTGGGATGGAAAACCATTTAATATTTAATCCAATGGCTGGTTAAGGCCTGAAACTTTAGAAATACTCTCAAAGGATATATTTTCAGCCATAAACTCCATTAATGTTGTAGCTAATTTCTCAACTACCAAATTTTATCCTTGAGGCTATAGGGGTGATATTTAATGTATTTCTTGACAACTGCATGTGGGACAAAGAAACACCCTTGTTTTTATGGTCCATAGGCCTCATTTTTGTTAGAGATCCATTCCTAGCTGAATTTTACTATTAATTTCATGGGGGTTTTCTCCTCTTTTTTGTGCTCATTAATTTAAGGGCATGGCTTCATACTGTACGACCATGTGAAGATGATGCAAGCAAGCTTGGGATTCCTATACAATTTCATACACCCATGGTTCTTCCCACGAGGGTCTCTTCATGATAAAAAAGGATATATTTTTAAGTGATTTAAGCGAGAAGAAAGGAGGATAACATTTATTTTATAAAGAGAAGAAATTTTGAATCCAATAGAAGAAAGATATTCATTGGAAACCCTAGGGTTTTGATTTCTAGTTTTGGGTGTAGCTATTTTATATTGTAATGATATGGGTTTTCTCTTGAACCTACAATAATATTTGTAGGCTTTGAAAATTTATTTATTAAAGGTAGAATCAACCTTAGTTGAGTGTCTCCTTATGTATGGTATGTATTTTTGAATGTATGTTGTTTAGTTTTTCAACTCAAAGTTTGTAAGACCCTTGCTAAGTTTTTGTATGGTATCTTTTCAATATAATGAAGGAAATGTGTGGATATAGTTGAGTTTTACGAAGTAGACTCTCTTAATATTTTTTAACCATTTATTATCTTTCTAAATGAATATGTAGAGCCTAGCTTGCATGTGCATTTTGAAAGGCATAGTCTTTCATGGTGACTTGATTAAGGCATCACCTTATTTTTAGTTATTGCATGTTTGATTGAATATAGAGACTATGTTTCCCTATAGATAAAGGAATTGACCTATAAATCGATTTATCTCCTATTATCCTCAGTACACTCCAAATACATCAACTCAAACTCCTTTTAAGTTTTATTTTTTGTGTGTTATATTACAATGTCTAAACGAATATAGAAACACAATGGTGTATAATAAACACATTCTCAGACACTTATATGGTAGATATTTTTTTAATAAGGTACTCATCCTTACATATTTATACTAGCACATAAGTATGACATCAATATTGGAATACACTCTGCAATGGGTTATTTTATTTTAAGGTATTGTTTAGTGTTTCAATCATCAATTTGACACTTTAGGGAGAACCCCCCTTACTCTTGCAGATCCATAAGTGAAGGAGTTCTTACCCACCTCAACCATTGGTCCTTAGCTACCCAACTTAGAGATAGGTTTGTAGAAATTTTCCTAAGTTTGACACCCCTAGCACCTGGAATATTATAAAACCTTAGGGATTTGGGGCCTACAACTCCAATCACCAACACCAATCATATGTCATTTTGTTACATTACATCCTTGTGAGATTTCATCATCCAAAATTTACATCCATGCAATCCAATCTAATCATCCTAGCGGCATCAATCAACATGCACAATCCTTAATCCATGATCAATCCTATATTCATGGTATGTACATCATACCAACATGATTTCTCTCAATTCAACTTTTATCCTTTATGACACATATTTTCATCACTCATTTTCTTTTCAAGATACCTATTAGGTTTTATTTCACCCAACAATTATCTTGAGGGAGCATCTCTTCCATCATCATCCCCAAGTTATTGGGGCAACCTACCACCAAATCTTCATTCCATCCCATCCTACTTTTTATTCTCCTTTGACACAACACCACTTAGTTTCATCGTATCAAAGAGGGGAAAAAAGTAGACACCTAAAATATTCCCTAGTCATCCATCACCTAACCCTAACCAGTCAATTTCATCACCTAGTCCTAACCAACCTAATCACCTTCACCTATTCCCAATCGACTAATACCATCATCTAGGACATTTCCCCTTAAATTTCATCACTTAATTAAATAATCATATTATTTAATTAAACATATTTTTCTATATCCTCATAATAAATTAATAAATAATTACCATTTTCATTATCCATCTCACAGTGGCTAAAATAATTAATAGTATTATTATATAATTAGGCCTATTTTCCATCAACACATTAAAAGAATAATGGAAACCTAAGAACATTTATCCTTATGGTCCCAATATTCTCTCAAGAATACCCAAAGTTGTAGCCTTCTTAGGTGGACATGTCCCTAATTTCCCTCATGCTCACAACTACTTACTAAATTTGGTAAGTTAATCCTATCCATTCATAGTCTAACTGCCTTCATCTCTACCCTCCATCTTCTGCTTGATTCTATGGAATTATTGTTAACCCCTCTCCACATTTGATCTCATAATAAAATCCTAGCAATCAATTCCTTCTCCCAAAAGCCTATAAATTCAAGCACTCTCTCACCCATCATCAATTATCATTTATGCTAAGTATATGTTGTCAAATTAGTAATATTGAAGTAAGAAGCATCCATGTCCCAAATTCATTTGAGAAAAGCAAATCACAATGAAGGTTATGATAAAATTTACTTTTTCTTATGTTATTCTTTGTTTTGATATCTTTTGTGAGATCTAACAAGAGGTGTGGCATGTTTTGAAATAGGAGCTTGCATGCTTTTTTGTTTTCGTTTGCATTTCAATTATTTTTCATTACAGGTTTGAACATTTTCCCAACATGTTAGGGTGGGAATTTTAATTCTGTGGGAGGCTATGTTCATTCCCCTAATATATTGATCCTTGCACTCTACATTATTATGGGTTGGTCTCTTAAGAACCCTAAAATAAAAAAAATATGATGGAGTAGCTCTCAAAGTTCATGAAACATATGAATGTTTTCTCTAGAACTTTATGTGTATATGAATTCCCTTCATAATAACCTCTCTTATTTTTGGTCAACTCAACATTGTTTTACCACACCAAGAACAAATGTGTTCTTGCAAATACAATCATTTGGGAGTAGTGTAAACATGCCAATATGCATATTTTGTGTTTTGTGTGTTGTGGGGCTAAATCAACTATGTCAACATGTTGGGGTGGATTGGTGAATTATAGGGGTAGCCCCAATTCATTCCATTTATATCTTGATCCTTCCAGACTACATTATTTTGGGGTAGTCTCTTAAGAACCCTAAGAGAAAAATATTACCAAACTATGATGGAGTATTTATCAAGGTTTTGGTACCTAAAAATTCTCTATTTGGACCAATAGGTGGATATGAGGTCCCTCCATAATTATATCTTTCAATTTTCATCAACATTAAAAAAATTGACCTTGCCCAGAATGAATGCATTTTTGCAAAAAAAACCATTTAAGAGGAGTGTAAACATGCCAATAGGAATCATTTAATTTTTTCTTTCCATGGGGCTAAAACAACTACCCCAACACATCAATATGGGTGGGTAAATTCTAGGTGAGGCCATGGCGTTTTTCCCTAATATTCCCAATCCTTCTAGGCTACATTATTTTAGGACAACCTCTTAAGATCCTTTAGAGAAAAAAATTTCAAATATGATGGAGTAGTTGTTGAGGCTCATCAGCCTATAAATGTTATATCTAGACCTATAGGTGGATATGGGGTCCATCCCCAATGACCTCTCTCAATTATGGTCAACTCAACATTGCTTGACCACACCAAGAACAAATTCATTGTTACAAAACTATCATTTGTGAGTCGTGTAAACATGCCAATAGTAGGTTATTGATGGGATACCTGAGGAAAGTAGAAAGAAAGACTAGTGAAAAAATACAAAGGGAAGAAACAACTACAAAGTGATTCAAAGGGACCAAGATCTAGGACAATTGGGAGAAAAAAGAAGTATTTCCAGGAAAAAATAATGAGTTACTAAACTTGGTTAATCTACATCAAAACTTCTACAACTAAGAGCTTGAGGTGGAAAATACACTTAAGAGTATGAAATAGTTTTTTGGTTGTTTTTTTAATGATACTATTCAGTTGTGCTTTATTTTTATGGCACCAATTTTCTTGTAAGGGTTTTGGGTCCCTCCAAAACCTATTTTTCATGTTAATAAAAAATATACCAATAGGTAGATTTGTTTCCATCTATCATGAGGCCAAATATACCATGCCAAAATATCAAGGTGGATAAATTAATGCTAAGGAAGGACCCATATCATTCCTATGATATCCCAATCTTTCCAAGCTACATTATTTGGGGGTAGTCTCTTAAGATCCCTAATAAAAAAAATTCCAAATTATGATAGAGTAGGGACCCATGAATATTATATCTAGACCTACAAGTGGATATGGGGTCCCTCCACAATAACCTCTCTCAATTTTTTCAACTCAAAATTATTTGACCATGCCAAGAATGAATGAATTCTTGAAAAAACATGTTATTTAAGAGTAGTGTAAACATTCTAATAGTCATATTGTATGTTTCATGCATTGTGGGGCGAAACTGAATACACCAACACATTAGGGTGGATGGGTGAATTATAGAGGAGGCCCCAATTCATTCCCTTGATATCCCAATCCTTCTAGACTACATTATTATGGGGTAGTCTCTTAAGATCCTAAGATAAAAACTACCAAACTATGACAAAGTAGTTCTTAGATTTTTTGGCACCTAACAATTTTTTTCCTAGACCAACAAGTGGATATGGGTTCCCTTTGTAATAAAACTTCTTTTTTTTTTTCAACTCAAACCCATTTCACCACACCAAGAATGAATATATTCTCATAAAAAAATCATTAGAGATTATTGTAAATTGATTATACCAACACATCAAGGTGGGTGGGTGAATACTATTGGAGGCCCCATATTTTTCCCCTAATTTTTAGAACACGACAATCTACAAAGAGGGGGGTGAATTAGTAGATCACTTAAAATATAGCTCAAGATAATTTATGCAGGTTAAATCCTTTTATCCCCTACTGTAGATTTACTAAACAAGCAAAGAGATAGTCATATACACACATAACATCACATAACACATGATATACGTGGAAAACCCAAGATGGGAAAAACTACGGTGACAAAGGCTACTTTAGTCTACTACTCAGATCTAGCATCACAAAGAAATATTTTGTTACAATATTTAAGTGCACCAAACCTAAGAGACACCAATCCCCTGATTTAGGAGCACCAACTCCAAGGAGACACTAATCCCCTGCATTGAGCACCAACTCAGTTATCTAATGACACCAACTAATCAGATTTACAATGACAAATACAAGTGATTCACATGAAACCAGTTCTTTGTTACAATTATGATCTATAACTACTCAATCTTTGTTCTACAACTATGAAAACATTCTCTCTATTATTGATGCTATAATCTTAGCAACACATTCCCTATGTTTTTCACTCTCTTTCTCCTCTGCACTTAGAACATTCATTATTCTATTTTCTTGTATTGCACCTCTACACCTTGAATATTAACCCTTAATCATATTCTTATTTTTGTTTGGTTTTCACTCATTCATAGATTGTGCATACTCTATCTACTGCACTACACTCTCTTGACTCTCAACTATGTTGCATACTCAGCAATACATTACTTTGTTCTCCACTTTCTACAACTGTGGACTATTCTCTCACCATCTACACTTGTAGACAAAAAACTTAGATAATTAAATTATTATCTTCTATCTTCACCGAAATACAATTACTCCCTCGAGATGTGCACCAACTATAAAAATCATCTAGAACACTCTATTAGGGTTTCGTTCACTTGCTATCTTCACCAAAAAGATTCATGTTCATCTCAAGCCTTGCACCATCGTTCAACTTAGCTTGAAACACCTGCTAGGGTTTACCAGATATCTTCTTCGACACACAACCTCTACCTTGAGCTACATCCACCTTAAAAAAAATTATAGAGAATTTTCCCAAATTGGCTCTCTGTCAAACCCTAGAATCAAATATGCATTAAATTTGTTCTTCTGACTATGTGATCTAATTCTAATCTTCATCTCCTTTACAAAATGTGTCATCACTTTGTTGATCAAATCTTCATTCATATTTATCGTTGGTGTAGTTGGACCAATTAAATTTATCCTTTGTGTCAATTACTAGTCAAAACCCTCATTTACATGAACTTAGTCGTTTGTGATATTCACATTCAAATCTAGGTTGTCGATGTCTTATCTTAGTGCCACAATCCTTTGGCTCTCTGTTAATCTAGGCATCTTTAAAACATGATCATTAGATCATCTTCTTTAAATGTGTGTCATTGATCTTAGGGATCCTTTGTATTCATACCCATCGCGTACCTTTAAATACTAACCATTGGATGAATATTCCATTAATCTCTACCACCAATCTCCTTTAACATGACTTGTCATATGCAGGGTCCACTAAAACATGCATCTTAAGAATGTTGTTCTAAGAACTCTAATAATGGGCCCATTGATTCTCAATAGTTTGGCGCACTATCGCCTTTTGTTGTCCACATTATCACCACTTGATTCACAACAACAATGTGAATTGGTCTATCACTCAATAATCCTTTTCCATCTATCATCACAAGTCACCATCCACTAAATTTTTCACCTCCTAATCAGGTCCCACTAGAAACATCTATGGTCATCACATATCTTTCATTGTATTGAAGGGACCAACATTTTGGTCCTACCAATGTTTGTCTTTCTCCTTGATGAGGTGATCTTACTATCTGATCATCACCAACTCAATCATAACCATGATCAAATTCATCATTGATATCCCTGGTCAATGCAATCATTTTTTTCCACCTTTCAACATGGCGTCACCTTCCTTTTTTATTTTACTTAATCTGGTCCCACCAAACTCTACAGCAAGTAGCGTCTGATAACCATCAATCAATCCCCACTATACTGCTAGTTGAAAGCATGGTCCCACATAAACATAACAGGTTGGAAGCTAATTGCACCTGACAATCTATTGTTTCATCTGCCACTAGCTTTGTATGTCGCCTTCATAGGTCCCACCATAAATACATCATGCATCGTTTGATCAAATTCATTCAATCTCTACTATTCCCTGTTGTCCCACAAGACTTAGTTGGGACCCACCATAAACTCAGTAGATTGGTGGGCATTTTTCATCTCCAAGGCTTTATCTCAACCATTGATCAAGCTTCATCATTATGTTGAAGGGACTCAAAGTTACTCATTCTGATATGTTGAAATATCTTCGATAAAGGGAAAAATATTTGTCACTCAACTTAGGAAATATTAAAATTGATAAAAATTAACACAACCAGTAAAAACTAGGGAAGGGGGTTGGTTCTTCAAACAACTCCAAAGGCTTAAGTCACAACTTAATAAACTAAAAAATTGTGATAGGAAGTCAATGAAAAAATAGAAATCATTTTCACGCCATGACTGCAACCCTAGGGTTTAACTAGTAAACCCTAATTCTGACCAAGAGCAGACATAAATCAATTCTGAGCATTCAACGCATCAATTGAACCTATAAATTATATATCTGGAATGTACTAAAAAATCCCACATCAAATCTATAGTATTTTTTGACCTTTGTTGTCTGGAAGAACCCTCTACAACAGTATTTCAACATTTCATGATATTGTTGCAATATTTGAGCAACTTTGCAACATTTGTAGATACATGCTTCTGTCTTGATCATTCTACACCATCTCTTCTATAAATTGATTCTATGGTATTCAAGACATCCAATAACACCATTTTTCTACCTTTTTACCTCAATGAAACCTTTTTTCATCATTCCAACAATCTTCCCTCTAGGATCAATTCCATCTCACTTCTAATCTCTTCGTTGAAATCAATGAAACTCTTACATTAATGCCAACATCCTCACTTTTAGGATTAGTTCTATCACATCACTTATCCTCTTTTGACATTAATGAAAACAATATGCCAAAAATTTCCCCCCTTGTCATTGATGGAAAAAATAAATGCTCAACCTGCAGCCAATGGTTTGATACCAATTATGGATAATATATGAGCTCAGTTCTCCTTTTCTCACCCTTATGATCATTTTCCTAGTTTTATCCCATGCTCTACTTTGAGAATTTTCTCAAATTTTTCCCCCTTTGAAATCAATGGAAAATTTTCACACTCCTAAACAACTTTTCTCAAGCCTACATGCTTATGTAGCCTCTATTAATCATTAGCAATAATAAAAAGGGACTTTTCTCCCCCTTTGACTAATACCAATTTTTTATCTCCTCCTTTGAATACAATGTAAAAACCAAATTATCCAGCCGCCTTGTACCAATAAACACTATCTGATGCCAGTTGAAGTTCCATTTCATGTGCTAAACCAATCAAGTCTGATACCAATTAAAGATGTTCTAATTCATGCATTGTGTCAGTTAACACTCTAGACTACATTGTATCAAGTATAACATTGATTTGATACCAAAAGTAGATCCCCCTTAGACCTTGCTCCATTCTCTCTTCCTACATATTTGATCACTTTCTTCACATTAGGATTTGTACCAACTAAGTTTTTCTAAACCAATTCACAATGTTCTGACACTAATTTGAACCACTCAATGTCAATTATAACAAGACAAATTTTTGAGTGAATTTACAGAACAACTCCCATTCAGACATATCTCTTCTTGTATACAAGGAGCATTTCTCTCAATAGAGAAACTACACAAATTTTCTCCCAATAATAGATGGTATTCCCCTTTGACAAGCATTTCAAAGAGAAAGAGTGTAACCATAAATCTGCAACCATCAAGTGGTTAGAAATTTGTAAAAAAATAAATCCTAACTTGATATATATTTTTCATTTCCAAGGATGAATAAGATGCCAATTTAGCCCCCCCTGGACTCATTCCCTATCACTAAGATTTAGTGATGTAAGGCAAGATCAGCCCAATTGAGTGTTGATTTTTGACCTTTCACTCTCCATAACTTCTTGGGCTTCTTCTTTTCCTTGTCATCCTTCTTCTCAATAATTTGTGTACCATTGTTCACTCTAGGGACATATTACTTTTTTCATAATTTACTATTGGTCTTACATAGTTTAATCTACAATTCTTAGTTATGTAACCAAATTTTTTACAATTATAGCACATTACATTCATGTTTAGTATAGGATCAAATGAATTTATATCCATATATTGTATGCTCGTTCTAGGTGCAACTCTATATTCACAAGCCCTATGACCAAAATGATTACAAGTATAATATTAACCATAAAAGAATGAGGATTACCTATTCATATCTTTTCTTTGTGCAGGATGGCATGGTTTTCCTTGATTTGACATCTTGGCATGTCTCATCCTTGTGAATCTTTCTGCATCCCTTTGTATGCTTCTTCTTCTTGAATTTCTTAGGGATTGATTTCTCCAACTTCTTATCTATTGTAGGCTTCTTCTCCTCTTTTTCTATCTTCACCGCAGTAGTGCCTTTATTTGATTTTCCATCTACAAAGGTCTTTTCTTTAGAACAGCTCCTCCAATATTTCTCTTCCTTTGTGCAACATCTTTCTTCTGCTCTAAATCTGTCATATAAATTTGCAAAAGCACTAGTAGAGGAACTCTTTCCTTTCTCAAACCCAAGGCCAAAATTTGCTTTAGGTTTTGATAGCGTTTGTGATTTTACAAATTCATCTAATATCTCAGAGCCACCTTTCAAATTTAGGCCCTTGACAATCTTCCCTTTATCTTTTTCTAAATCTTTTCTCAATGCCACTATTTCTACCTCTAGCCTCATGCACTCATTAGATTTAGTCTGTAGTTCAGATTTGATTACATCTTATATCTTCTTGGCTTCCTCTAACTATAAGTTCAGATACCACATTTTGGGTAGATTCTTCAAGATCCTTCCTTAGTTTTTCTGACTCTTTTTGTGCAATTTTCTTCTACTACTTATTTTCCATCTTCAATTCCTCAATATCATCTTTGAGTTCATTAATATCATCTAGAGCATAGCCGAGTTCTCCTTCAAGGTCTACTTCAAGATCCTCTTCACCACGATGTTTACCCATACCATGCATGTATTTTGTAGAGTCTTTGGTCATGAATAGGGATTATTTTCCCTTAGCTATCAAGGCACAAGAATTCCTATCATTTGAGCTATTACTAGATTTAGATGAACTACTTTCTTTACTTGTATACAAATTATTATTCTTCTTATTAGTATCCTTTTCTTTCTTAGAGTTATTTTTTTACTATAAGTACATTCAAAAACAAGATAACCACTTTTACCATAGTTAAAGCATTTAAAGGGTAACATAACTTCATATTTTTCGGTGCTTCTTCTTAATCTTTTGATGAATTCAGCTTCCTCCTTATCATCCTTCTTAGATCTATATGTAGATGCCTCTATCATCTCTCCTCTAGATGCACCTTCTCTCATAGATGTATCTACACTCTTCTCATATTCACTTAGCTTCAAACATGTAGACACTCTTTCATGTTTTTCAATCAAGGCCTGCACCTCATTGTCATCCTCTTCATACATCCTCTTTAACTTGTTCCAAAATTAATGTGTAGTTTGACAATGCATGACTTTGACAAACATAGAGCTTGATAGTCCATTAAGAATTGTGTCCATTTCCTTAGTATTTTCCTTATATGCCTTCTTTTCATCCTCATTAGTTGGAGGTGTAGCATGAACTGTATATCTATTTATAAGTGACATCAACACATCAAACCCTAAGTATTCCAAATATGCTTTCACTCGAAGTCTCCAAAAAATATATTCTGATCCATCAAAGGGAGATTCACCATATCCAAATAATTCTTCTTGATAATCAAGTTTTGTGTTCACTTATCCAAGATCTATCCAAGATGATTAAGCTTATCCTAGGGAACCTAGGTCTCTAATACCAATTTTTGGAGCACAACAATATACTAAGAGGGGGCTGAATTAGTAGATCACTTAAAATCTAGCTCAAGATACTTTACACAGCTTAATTCCTTTTAGGCATTTTTACAGATTTACTAAACAAGCAGAAAGATAGAAATATACACACATAACACATGATATATGTGTAAAACCCATGATGGGAAAAACCAAGGTGAAAAAGGTTTCACTTGATTCTACTACTCAAATCCAGTGTCACAAATAAATCTTCTATTACAATGTTTAAGGGCACAAACCCTAAGGAGACACCAATCCCTTGATTTAGGAGAACCAACTCCAAGGAAGAACCAACTCCAAGGAGACCCCAATCCCCTGCACTGAGCACCAACTCATTTATTTGATGGCACCAACCAATTATATTTACAATGACAAATAGAAGTGATTCACATGAATCCAATTCTTTGTTACAAGTCTAACCTATAACTACTCAATATCTATTCTACAACTATGCACACATTATCTCTAATACTGATGCTACAATCTCATAAAAAAATTCCATTTGTTTTGCACTCTCTTTCTCCTCCGCACTTATAACATTCACTATTCTATTTTTTTGCACTACACATTTGTACCTTGAATGTTAACCCTTAATCATATTCTAGTTTTTATTTAGGTTTCACTTATTCATAGATTGTGAATACTCTATTTTTTTCACTACACTCTCTTGACCCTCAACTTTTTTGCATACTCAACACAAAATTACTCTATTCTACACTTTCTACAACTGCAAACTATTCTCTCACCCTCTACACTTGCAGACACAATACTTAGAAAATTACATGACTGTCTTTTATCTTAACCAACCTACAATTACTCCCTTGAGATATGCATCAATTGTATAGATCCTCTAGAACACTCTTTTAGGGTTTCCTTCACCTACTATCTTCAATGACAAGCTTCTTGTTCATCTTGAGCCTTGCACCACTATCCAACTCATCTAGAAACACCTACTAGGGTTTACCAAATATCTCCTTTGATACACAACCTCTACCTCAAGCCATATCCACCATAAAAAAATTTAGAGAGAACTTTCCCAGATTGGCTCTTTATCAAACCCTAGAATCATATATGCATTAAATACATTCTTTTGACTATGTGATCTGATTCTACTCTTCATCTCCTTTGCAAGTTGTGTTGTCTCTTTTCTGATCAAATCTTCATTCATATCATTCGTTGGTGAAATTGGACAAATTAAATCTATCCTCTATGTCAGTTACTTATCGAAACACTCATTTACACAGACTTAGCAATTTGTGATCTTCACATTCAAATTTGGGCCATCGATTTCTTATCTTTGCATCACAATCCTTTGACTCTCAATTAATCTTGACATCTTCAAAACATGATCATTAGATCATCTTATTTAAATGTGTGTCATTGATCTTAGGGCTCCTTTGTATTCCTACTCATCACATACCTTTAAATTTGTACCCTCAAATGACGGTCCATTTAATCTCTACACTAATCTCCTTTAACATGACTTTCCATTCGTGGGGTCCACTAGGACATGCATCCTAAGCCCGTTGTCCCATGATCTCTGACAATGGGCCTGCTCATTCTTAGTAGGTTGGTGGATAGACATCTTTTGTCATCCATATCATCGTCATGCAATTCACAACAATGATGTGAGTTGGTTTATCACTCAATCATCCTTCACCATTTTTCATCACACATCACCATCCATGAACTTCATCACCTCCCAATCAAGCCCCACAAGACACATCCACAGTCATCATCTATCTTTCATTGTATCGAAGGTACCAACATTTTGGTCCTTCTGATATTTGTCTTTCTCCTTGATAAGGTGATCTTACCATCTAATCATCAGTAGCTCAATCATAATCAATGATCAAGTTCATCATTGATATCCTTGTTTAATGTAATCATTTTTTGCCACCTATCATCGTGACATCAACTTTCATTGCCACATTTTACTTAATCTGGTCCCAAAAAAAATTGTAGTGAGCACCTTCCAATCACCATCGATCAATCTCCATTATTCCCTACTATATCGCTAGCTAAAAGCATGGTCCCACATAAACATAGTGGGTTGGTAGGCTAATTCCACTTTTTAATCTATTGTGTCACAATCCAATAGATTTGTATATTACCTTCGTAGGTCCCACCATAAATATATTATGCACCATTCGATCAACGTCATTCAATCTCTAGCATTCCCTATTGTCCTACGGGACTTAGTTAGGACCCACCATAAGCTCAATAGGTTGGCAAGCATTGTTGATCTCCAAGGCTTCATCTCCACCAGTGATCAAGCTTCATCATTGTGTCAAAGGGACTCAAAGTTACCCTTTTCATTATGTTGAATTTTCTTGGATAAAAGGCCAAATATTTATCACTCAACTTAGGAAATATTAAAATTGAAAAACATTAGTGCAACTGGTAAATTCTAGTGAAGGGGGCCAATCCTTCAAATGACTCCAAAGTTTGAAGTCACAATTTAAGCAATCAATAACCTGGAATAGGTAGTCAATGAAAAAATAGAAATCCTATTCACAATGTCATGACTGCAACCCTAGGGTTTAACTAGTAAATGCTAATTCTAAATGAGAGTAGACATAAATCAATTCTAAGCATTTAACACATCAACTAAACCTATAGATTATATAACTAGAATGTACTTAGAAAACCCACATCAAATCTGCACTTTATTTTCACCTTTCTTATCTAGAAGAACCCTCTACAATAATATGTCAACATTTCATGACATTGTTACAACATTTGAGAAACTTTGCAACATTTGCAGATACATAATCTTTTCTTCATCATTTTGCACCAACTCTTCTAGACATTGATCCTCTGGTCTTCAAGACATCCAGGCACACCACTATTCTACCTTTTTTACATTAATGACACCTTTTTTCATCATGCCAACAATCTTCCCTCTAGGATCAATTTCATCTCACTTATGATCTCTTATTTTACATCAATAACACTTTTACATTAATGCCAACATCCTCACTTTCAAGATTAGTTCTATCACATCTATGGTCCTCTTTTGACATCAATGACAACAATATGCCAACACTAATATCCCAATCCTTTTAGGCTACATTATTTTGAGGAAATCTCTTAAGATACCTAAGTAAAAACTACCAAACTACGATCAAGTAGTTCTTATATTTCATGGCACCTATGAATTTTTTTTCCAAATGAACAAGTGGATATGGAGTCTATCCACAATAACCTCTCTTAGTTTTCATCAAATTTACATCATTTGGCCATACCATGAATGAATGCATTATTATAAAAAGTGTCATTTTGAGAGAAGTGTAAATGTTCCAATGAGCATATTTTGTTTTCCATGCATCGTTAGGCCAAATTTATTGTACCAATGTATCCGAGTGGATAAGTGAATGATAGGTGAGGCTTCAATTTGTTCCCTTGATGACTCTATCCTTTCAGGCTACATTATTTTGGGGAGGTCTCTTAAGGGCCATCAACAAATAACTACCAAAATATTATGTAGTTTGATCTCATGACATCTATGAAGATTTCATCTATACTTATAACTGGATATTGGGTCTCTCGATAATAACCTCTCCTAGTTTTGGTCAAATCCACATCATTTGACCATAACAAGAATTAATACATTCTTGCATAAAATATTATTTGAGAATAGTGTAAACAAGCTAGGCTAAACCCATAATATAGTGAGTCCCAAACTTGGGACATCACATTTATAATTCGAATGAAGGTAAAAAGTAAGAAGCACCTTCATTTGAAGGTATTTCTTCCAATGAAGGTAATTCAAAAATCACCTTCATTTGAAGGTGGACTATTGGTGTAAATAGGAGTTTTACCTAACTATTTCTACTATTAGGTCCCTTTTGCATCTTATCACTTAAGTTTACTTCGGATAAAAAAAGGATCTTATCACTTTATATCTCATATCATAAGATTAAGACACTTGTCATAATCTTATGGTGAATTTTTTCATTTAATTCTTGTGTCCTATGTGATTTAATATTAGCTGTCTCATTTCATAAGATTAATACAATTTTCATGATATTTTCTAATCTTATGTATCACCTTTCTTATATAATCAAGGGTCTCTCACACATTGTACATCTAATTATATTTACATTATTTGACAAGAATATAATTTATTCTTATCGTATTGATATTCTGAGTATTTTGTGCTTTCCATAGGCCTTTAGATCTTGGGTGGCTATCTCCATAGCCAAATATTACATGGTATCAAATCAAGTTGAGTACCCATTTTTAGTCTTTTAGGATAACTTGACTGCAAATCTTGTATTTTCTTGAGTCATTGAGTATGCTCTTCTCTTGCATCCTTGAATGATCTAGAGAATCAAAAAGGTGAGATAGAAATACCAAATTTTGGGGGTTCCTCTTTTGGATTTTTATTGTATGTAAATTTAAGGAGCTTGTTAGATCATATATGAACTCACCATTAGATCTAGAGTGCCTAAGAAAGTCAAAATTTCCTTTTGTTTTGTTCCAGTTAGAAATTGGAGGCCAAATATGTAAGGGTTTGAAGTTGGGTGGTTGTTGCCAAATCCAAAATGTGACCATATTTTCAAAGCATTTTGGGTCAAGTCCAACCCTTCCATCATGCTCAAACAACCCAAGAAACTATAGATCGACTATCAAATCATCAAAGTTGGAGCACTTTATCGACCATGGTCATCAAAGAAAATTTATACCCCTTGATTGTATGGATTCACTGCATGGAATATTCCGTAGAATATTCCATAGCATTATCATCTATACTATTCGGATCTGCAGTAGGAATCAGATTAAAAATATTAATTATTTCTCTTTTTTGGTTAAAAATTAAAATTATTAAATAAACAATAACAGAAGTGGAAATAGAACCAAATAAAATAATAGAAATAGAACCAAATCAACACCATACATAAAGGAACACTAGATTTATGTGGAAAACCCAATATGGTAAAAACCATAGTGAGGAGTAGCTCACAATATAAAGTAATTTCAATGTGTTGAATACAATAGGGCTCATTGTTGGAGGGCTCACTACCCAAAAGAAAGAAAGGCTCACTACCAGAATAGAAAAGAAGATAGAGAAGAGTGTTACAATGATAAATTCATCTGAATGCAATAGAAAAATCCACCACATCATCACCAACACCTTCATAATATTTATGAAGAATTGTAGACACCTTCTATTCACTACATTCAGTAATCTAACACATGAAATCTCGCACTACACTGCAAAAATTTGCACTCTACAACTCTACAATTTGCATCATCCACATCTCAAACATTTATCTCAACATCCCTTAAAAACTAAACACCCACACAATATTCAACTTTGAACACGCTCTCTAAGGTTGTATATGCACCTCAACTATGTAAATTCAAATTAGGTTGGCACCAAAACATTCCTGCAGTGGGAAGGAATGAAGGAAAACCATGACACACCTTAGCTAGGACCTAAATCCACTCATACATGTCATAACATGCTTCCACAAACACCAAAGAATTTTTGCAATTAGTGTAAACACCCAAGGTTGGTTGAACCTATTTTAACACCATTAACACTTAAGTACACTCGTCCTCAAATCCAAAGATGACTTGTGGACACCATATATCACTTGAACATAATCTAGAATATTCCACAAACCCCTTGTAAACCAACAAATTCCTTTGCAACAAATTTCACTTGAATAATTTACAAATCCAGTACACTCAAATTTTTTTTTTCCATAAATTGCAACTCGAGAAATTGACTTCCATAGAAAAAACCTCAAACAACTTCAACAGAAGAAAGATACAAACACTATCAGCACCCTTCCAAATCTGCAAGACCTGAAACTACTTTGTGAAGAAATATAGAGAAAAAACATTTCTCCTAGACAACTCTACAATGCACAGTTCACACATTGGTGAACACACCTTCTTCAGTGCAATGATATAGCACACCAAATTATGGATACAACACGTTTGATCAACATATCTAGACTGTACAAGTAGATCTTCAACCTAGAATAATTATAGAGAAAAACTATCTAACACTACTCTTTAACACATAATACCACTACAACACACTATTTCCTCTTTTTATTTAATTTTCTCAAAAGCACTTGGAAACCAAGAACTAGAGACACATCTCCAATATCTTTAGTACTTCCTCATCACCATCAAGCCAACTGCAACATAGCAACTCATTTATACATCCATAGACATGATCTTATCAAAGAAACACTAGAGGTTGACACCAGTAGCTTACTAATGACAACATAATGAAACTAATCAAAGCATCATCAAAGACAAAAACAACTCAATACCAACTTCCCACACTCTTGCAATAATCTCTTTCCCATAAATTTTACACCAATGACACCACCAAAGCTTGTTGACATCAATGACAACACCAACTACTCATACTTCCAACAATCTCCCCCTTTATCATTGATGCAAACACATATAAAAAACATCAAAAATAAACACAAGAAATTTGATCATCAATCCTCTAATCCATACCATATCATTACTCTTTTCTCTTACACAACTAGCTCATTACTTTGTCTCTTTTATAATGTTCTCTCCCCCCTTTTAGCTTGTCTTCTCACATGACTCTCACTCCCTTTTCATAAATGAAATTTTTACACATTTCTCTCTCTCCCCCCTTTAACATCAATGAAAAATGAAAAAAATATTTGCATCACTCATTATCCCCCTTTGACATTAATTATATTGTTTACCACTACACTGCAATTTATTTTCCTTTTCTGCTCTACATACTCCCCCTTAGGAGCACACACCAAACTGAATCAATCAGCAACTAATGGATAATGACAAAACTCACTCATCCTTATTGCAATAATCAATAATTCCACTACCTACTCCCCATAAGAGGTAGGTATCAACATTAGTCCAAACCAAGGAATGAATCTCGATATCCACTAGACCGATGCATCTCCTTATGCATCTAGTTCAAAGGAGCGGAAATAACCCCCAACTTCTCCTGGAGATACTCAAAAGTATCCTTAGGAAGAGCCTTAGTAAATATATTAGCAACCTAATCTTTTGTAGATACATATTCAAGCTTCACTTCATTCTCTACAACCTTCTCTCTCAAAAATTGATAATGGATTGAGATATGTTTTTTCCTTGAATGCATTACCAGATTCTTTGAAATATTGATAACACTTGTATTATCACAAAATATAGAAATTACTTTATCATACACTACATATTTTGATTGTGAAATAAAAATACCTTTATTTTTCTAATTTATTTGTAGCCCAAAGAATAATTTCATCAGCCCAAACATTAACATTTCAAACTCTTTATGCATCTCTTCTAAAAAATTCTTACACACAACTTCATTTCCTCTAAAAATTATGTCATCAACATATACAACCACAATCAAGATTTGATCTTTTTCAACTTTGAAGTATAGTTTACTATTTGTGGTACCTTTATTGAATCCTTGATGTAATAAGTACCTATCCAACCTTGCATACCAAGCTCTAGGAGCTTGCTTCAATCCATATAATGCCTTCTTCAATCTACAGACCATATCTGGTTTATCTGATAACTAAAATCCTTTTGGTTGTTCTATGTATACTTATTCTTCCAATTCTCCATTCAAGAAAGCATAATTAACATCCATTTGTTATACTTTGGAATCCTTATGTTTTTTAAAAGCTAAAAACATCTTTATAGCTTCCATTCTTTCCATTGGAGCAAATTTCTCCTCAAATTCTATCCCTTCTACTTGTGAGCAACCTTTACATATGAACCTTGTCTTGTTTCTTACCACTTCTCCACTCTCATTCAGTTTGTTCCTAAATACCCATTTATTTCCAATCACATTCTTATTTTTTGGTCTTGGGATAAGTTCCCAAGTCTTATTCTTCTCAATCTACATTAGTTCTTCTTCCAAAGCCTTGATCCAATACTCATATTTGCATGCTTCAATCACCATTTTTGGTTCAACTTTAGAAAATAAACACAGATTTACCTATTCTTCAACAAATTTCCTTCTCGTTAGTACACCTTTGCTCTTATCACCAATAATATATTCTTCAAAATAATTCTTTGGCACATACTTAGGTGTTTTAGGAATCTTTTATGAAGCTTCTTCCTCTTCAATGTGTACTTTTTCCTTAGCTTTTCTTCTTCTCTACAAGAAGACTCGTATGATTCATATTCGTCCATCTATTACCACTAAACTTTTATGTATATCTTCATCAACCTTGACACTTGTACTCTCAACAGTAATTCTTACCCTCTTTTTGTAGCACTGGTAAGCTTTTCTTCTAGTAGAATATCTAAGGAAGATACCTTCATAAAATCTTGCATCAAATTTTCCTAAATTTTCTTCATCTCTTTTGATGTAGCATTTTCTTCCAAAACTTTGAAGTATTTGACAGTAGGAATCCTTCCATACCATAGCTCATAAAGAGTATTTGTACTATTTTCCCTTGATTGGACTCTGTTAAGTATATAAACAGTAGTATGAATTGCTTCTCTCTAGTAGACTTCCAATAGGTTTTCTTCTTTCAGCATTTTCCTTGCAGCTTCTTGAACATTTGTATTCTTCTTTCAACCACTTCATTCTACTAAGGATTCCTAGGGGAAAATAAATGCCTCTTTATTCCATGATTCTCAAAAAAATGCATTAAACTCATTGGAGTTAAAATTTTCACCTCTGTCAAACCTCAAAAATTTGACTTTCATATCCATTTCATTCTTAACCATAACTTTGAATTCTTTAAACTTATCTAGAGCTTCTAATTTTTCTTTGAGAAAAGTAACTCATCATTTTAGAATAATCATCATTCAATAGCATGAAATACTTGTCACCTTGAAGGATTCTTACTCTAGTAGAACCACAAAGATCTATATGAACCTAATTCCAATAGTTTAGTAGAAGATTTTTCTTTGACTTTGAAACTTCTTCTTGTTTTCTTTCCAACTTGACATTCCTTATAGATAGCATTGATAGGATTTGTAATATTTGGTATATCTATCACAACTTGAACTAAACTTAATCTCACTAGGCTATCAAAATTAATGTGACACATTCTTTTATGTCATATAGCCAACTCTCATTGATCTAAGTCATGAAATAATAACCATCAACACCTTTGAGCTGATAGACATTTCCATATGTCCTTCTTCCAATAGCAATCATAGTTCTAGAGCCTTTCGTGATCTCACAACCATCATCTTGAAACATAATATTATAATCCTTTTCTACACATTTTTCCAACACTCAAGAGGTTATGTCTTAAACCCTCAACATAAAGAACATCATCAGTGTTATTATTTCCATCAAATTTTTATTGAACCTTTTCTACATATCTTAGAAGATTTATCATCACCAAACCTAACTAGTCCTCCATATTTTTCAAGTTTAATAAACTTACTCTTATCACCAGTCATATGATTAGAGCATCCATTTTCAATGATACAATAGTTCTTCTCTTGTATAGCATGAAAAGCATATACCAAGGTGCCTTTAGTTTTAACACTTGCTTTTGGAGCCCTTTCCTTTACACACATCTCAGAGTTAGTAGAAAAGATTCATATTTTAAAGCCATTAACAAGCATTCACCATCCTCATCATCTCCATAATTAGATTCATCATCAAATATGATTGCATCTTCTCTAACATAATATTTTTTCTTAATCATATTACCTTTGTTATCCCTATTTTTGTCATGCAAAACTCTTTTTGGACATCTTGAAGAATAATGACCTATTTTTCAACAACTGAAACATTTGAAAGGAAAATTATATGTGTACTTTCCATTACCCTTTTTTCATTCTCCTTACAATTTTTTCTTCCACATAATCAAGATCCTCTTGATTTGATTCCACAATATTCTTTGATTTGCTAGCCTAAAAGGCAGTCTCAACTTTTGCACTACTTGTACCAAACTCTCTCATTTCAATGGTAGTTGAAGAACCATACAATTGATCTCTAGTAGATTGGTTCAAATTTTGTATTTCTTCAATAGAAAAAACTTTATGACTATAGGAAAGAGTTATGAGTACCTTTTTAACCACTTCTTTTAGTTCTCCACCAAGACCTCTGGTTCCATTGACAACTTCATCCACCCTTTGCAAGTAGCTTGTATTTTTTCATCTTTAGAAATTTGTACGGTCTCAAACATGATCTTCAAATTCTACATCTTAGCTTACTTGATCTTATCATCTCCTTCAAAAATACTTTCTAACTTTACCCAAATTTCTCTAGCAGTTTTTAGATTCATAAATTTCACCAATTCAGAATTAGGAAGACTACTTAAGAGAGAATACATTTCTTTACAGTTTTTTCATAGGCCTTGATCTCATCATCATTTCTCAGACCATTTTAAGGAATAGTATATCCTCTCTCAACAGACCTCTAGATTTCAGATCGAAGAGAAACTAGAAAACCTTCCATCCTTGTCTTCTAGAATCCATAGTCTTATCCATAAATAATAGGAACGTCTTTCTTGTGTTCCATCCCAAATCTACCTCAAGTGGTTAATATTTCTTCCAAGGAACCTTGTGATAATACCAATAATTGAATGCATAAGACAATTGAGAGGAGGGTGAATTAATTGTACCTTAAAAATTCAAAACCCTCACAAACATTCATATCCACATTAATCCAATTCACCCTTAATCTATTAGAATTATTTATCATGAAATTAAAATAACAGAAATAGAACCAAATCAAAACCATACACAAAGGGACACTAGATTTATGTGTAAAACCCAAGATTGGAAAAACCACATTGAGGATTAGCTCACAATATAAAGTAATATCAACACTGAATACAACAGGGCTCACTGCCCAAAAGAAAGAAAGGCTTACTGCCAAAGTCTCATTTCCATAATATAAAAGAAGATAGAGAAGAGTGTTACAATGAGAAATCCATCTCAAAGAAATAGAAAAATCCACCACAATATCACCAACACCATTGCAGTCTTTTCAAAGAATTATAGACACCTTTTGCTCACTGCATTCAATATTCTAACACATGAAAAATCGCACTATAGTACACAAATTCACACTCTACAATTCTCCACTTTGCATCATTCACATCTCTCACATCTATCTCAACATCTCTCAACAACTCAAAACTCATTTATACCATCTTCAACCTTGAACATGTTCTCCAAGGTCGGCTATGCACCTCAACCATGCAAAGTCAAATTAGGTCGACACCAAAATATTCCTACGATGGAAACGAATGAAAGCGGGCCACAACACACCTTAGCTAGGACCTAAATCCACTCATACATGTCACGCCACACTTTCACAAACACCAAATTAACTTCATAATTATTGTAAACACCCAAGTTCAGTCAAACCTATGTTAACACCATTAACACTTAAGTACACACTTCCTCAAATACAAATATGACTCACATAAAACACATAACACTTGAACATGATCTAGAATATTCCATAAAACCCCTAGAAAGTAAATTTCTTTGCAAGAACTTTCACCTGAATAATGTACACACCCAGTACACTCAAACAACTTTACTATACACTACAACTCAAGAAACTAACTTCCAAAGCACCAAAACTCAAAAAACTTCAAAAAAAGAAAGATACAAACACTATCAGCACCCTTCTAGATCTATTAGACCTAAAATCACTTAGCAAAGAAATACGAATCAAAAAATTTATCCCATACACCTTCGCAATGCATAGTTCACACACTAGTGAACACACCTAATTCTAGATACAACACCTTTGAACACCTCTAGTCAACATATCCAAACCATACAATTAGATCTTCAACCCAAAATAGTTGCAAAGAAAAACCAAAACACTACTCTTCAACATAGAATACCACTACAATACATTGTTTCCTCGTTTTATTCAATTTTCTCAAAAGCACTTGGAAACCAGGAACTAGAGACACATCTCCAATATATTAAATACTTCCTCATCACCATCAAGTCAGCTCAAACATAGCAACTCAACCATAAATCCATAGATAGAAGCTTATCAAAGCAACACTAGAGGTTGACACTAGTAGCTTACTAATGACAACATAATGAAACTAATTAAAGCATCATCAAAGAAAAAAACCCAATACCAAATTCTCACACTAGTTGACACCAATGACAACACCAAAGCTTGTTGGCATCAATTACAACACCAAATACTCATACTTGCAACATCGTAGGCCTACCATGGCAATGGCAGGGAAGTACCACCATCAGCCATGATTGTTGATTGTGACAGGGGGTGGCACACATGTTGACCCACCCCTTTTTTAAATAAATATTTTTAAATAACAAAAAAAAATTAATTAATTTTTCTTTTAATAATTTTTTATTAAAGTTATAAAAAATTATTAATTAATAGTTTTAATAAAAAAATTAATATTATTTTTAAATTTAAGTTTTAATTAAGTTTTTTAAATGAATTTCACATTAATTAGAAAACCTACAAAAACTTTCTACCTACTTTTTGTGCTTCGTACTACATCAACCATTCATTCCTCCTATCGACAACCAACAAAGGCCAATTTATCCTATCATTATGGCAACAACCTAACCATGGGGCATTTTTACCACTCATCTTCTTTGGTGGAATTTTTCTGGATGAATTCATCAGTATTTCAATATTCGTATTATCATTGTTGTAGTATATCTCCTCTATGTAAATGATATGTTATGAACGCACTAAAATAAAGTGCCACAATCTTGTCACTTCAATTTACTTTATCACATTTCATGCTTCTTCGGATTGATCTATGTTTCAAGTGTTACTTCCTATATACACAAAAAAGTAGTGATTCATTACCCATGTATGTTGATGTGATGGAATGGATACCATATAGACACTTATCTTATGAAATCAATCGCCATGTATTTAGAAGGTCAAATTCTACATCCAAATACTTGGTACATGTCTCCAATTGAGGTCAAGATATACCAACCTATCATTTAAGAGTGTCCAATTTATACTCATGCAAAGGTCTCCTTGATTTTGATCTCATTATTTTTGTAGTATAGATTCATCAACAATTATTCATCAGTAGGTTCGACAATTACTCATAAGTTGACAATTTCAATTCAGTCACCATTCATGTTGATATCTTTTGTAGTAGTACACGATTCTTTGTATTAATATTTTTCATATTTTAACCTTGGAGAATAATTTAGAGTAATATCCATCATTTCTAGTCCATTCTCTACATTAGTTCACATTGTTCTACATTATTGCCTTCTCAAGTTAAGATTGAGACTCTTCCAATCGTGACATTTGAGAAAATTTCAAAGACTTCTGTCCTTCTTCCCTCATTTCCTTTCAGGAATTGGAAGATATCTTGCATGCATCATTGGCTCTATTTCTTCCTAAGGGGAGGAATGTTGTTTGGTAACCATAGACCATCTCTAAAGTTCCATGTTGAGCATACACTATTAGTGTAGGAGATTTTACATTTAGGGGGTCACCTATCTTTCTATCTTCTTCTCTCTTATGGGGGGCTAAGAGTTTTTCCTCACATGGGGTTTTATCCTTCACATCTTCAAGAAAGAAATTTAAAATTTTTTTCTCTCTTCTGGGGAGGATTTTTGTCTCACTAGGTTTTTTAATTTTCTCCATTTGTGAGAGATTTCATTTCAAATGAGTACCTCATCAAGCCTAGTTACTAGGATCTACCCTAGCATGTGCGCATTATTATTTTTCCCTATGTTTCACTTAAGGGGGAGTGTTAGTGTGAATAGGGGTATTACCTAACTAGTTCCACTATTGGGTCATTTTTGCTGGGAAAATATGTTTGAACCTTGCAATTATATAAGTTTTATTATTGATAGGATATATATATCCTAGTTACACCAATAGGCGTAATATACATTGGTAGAACGGGGTGGAGGAGAGGAGTGGGATGTGTGTTAACAATTTCTTGCTAACAAAAGCTCCTAAATGGTTGACATACAATAACTTAATGATATATTGTAAATATGGACCATTCATTCTTAGGTTTTAGATCTAATGGTCGATATTTTGTTGGATTATCTTTCCCTAGAAGCTAACCCTATTTTATGAGGGTGTTGTATTAAGAATATGATAGTGTGATGTGTTATATTGGTTGTGTTGTCTCTGGACCTCTAGTGGTGATAATATTGTGATAAGCTTTCTCTACAAGTATATTGTAATCTTTTTTATTTTTGAATAATATATTGGACAACTTTTGGAGTGTGGGTTTTTTCTCCTCAAAGAGTTTTCCCCATGTAAATCATTGTGTTTTGGTATGCATGATACTTAAGTTTATTTTTGTTTATTTTTTTATAACTATTAAATATATATAAATTTTTTAATTATTCTCCTCTCAACATTCATGTAGGAATTTGTTCCACTACCTTAGCTTTCTTACAAGTGGTATCAAAGTCTAATCACCTTTGGTTTCAGTCATGGGTTGTTGGGTTTTTTGAAATAATCTAGATTTAAGTGGGATCTTGTGTAGAAGATACTTTGCGATATTGTTAAATGAATTTTTAGATGGCAAGTTCATCAGGGAGAATAGAGGTGGATAAATTTTCTAGAAAAAAAATTGGGATATGGAAGCTGAAGATGGAGGATTTGTTGATAGATTGAGATCCATGGAATGTTATTAATGAGAAAGTTTCAAAGCCTGTAGATCCTAATTGGATGCTCAATATGATATTATGGACCATAAAGACAAGGGTCTAATCAGATTGTGCTTGGAAGACTCTGTTTTAATCAATGTCTATGAAGAGACATGTAATGCCCTGCCAAGGAATCCCAAAGGACAACACAACTACGACACCAAAATGGAACAATTTTTTTTATAAGAAATAAAATTGAACTACATAATATAGCATAACATACAATCTAATCCTAAGTCCTCTAAGGTTCCATGACTACACTACTAACTTATCTACTATTCAAGAGCTAGAATTAATTTCATTAACTAATGTGTTAACATGATTTGTCAAATAAACAAGTACATTTTAATTCATCATATTAAATGATTAAATAATATAAATATTCATAACATGTTATTACATAAAAAAATTAAAGATAATTTATAAATAACTAACAAATATACATATATATATTCCATTACATGGGAATACATCATAATATATTACATTGTTACATTGTTTACAATAGTGCTTCCCTGAGTACATGTGGGAAATATACATAAAATTACAATAAATGGTACAACTGATGTGCAAGTCCAAAACATATACATAAAATGTTGTCTTCTTGAATTAGACCATGATCTGGAATATGCTATATAAGGTACAACCTCCATGCACACAAACAAGCAGCAGGGAAACCCAATGGAGGAAAAAGCACCAACCTCCCAACCATGTGGAACCCTAAGGTCCACCCTCATGCTAGGAGATAACACAAGGTCCCACTACTAACAACAGTCAAGAAGATAGTAGGCTAACATAAAGGGCTAAGCATCACTCCAACACAACAATACAACAATATTAACATCACATACAACACATACATTTCTTCCAGAGGCATTCACACATCAAAAAGGGAAGACAAGACTAGGGAATGCTAGACTGCAATAGGGAAGAGTTTCATCATATGGTCCTGGCATAGGTTGTCCTGATAGTCTCCAGTCTCTCATTGGATATCAGCCCCCATCTATGGTTGTCCTAGTAAAATTCTCACTAGGTCACAGCCCCATAGGGTGACATATGTGGAACCAACATTGCTTTCATGAGGACAAGGAAGTTGATCTTTCCAACTAGGCCTTCTCAACCCATCCTTAGTCTAAACGAGCACTATAGGCATGGGTGAGGCATCCAATTATTTTGCTTAATGTGAAATCTATCCTTCCCCCCTAATTTATTAATAAGGTTGTCATTAGATTAAGAAACTCTTCAATGGGTTATCTTGGTCACCACTTTGGGTTCTGGCCCCCATTGAGAGCCAACCCCCCTTCTTGCAACTAGTAAGCCCTATATAACATGCAAGTCATTTACCATCTTGCACACTTAAACTATCCACATGAATCCATACACAGTCCAAGGCATTATCCCTCTCACACACATATCACAATCACAAGAAGCTATACATAGTGCAAGGCATTGACCTTCTAACACACAACTCAAACAACATTACCAAGCACATCCAAGTGAAACAAGCATAAAACCATATGTACAAAAAAACTCCCTCCTAACCTCTGGAAGCCAAGCTTAATCCACTATGCACAAAAGACTCACACATTATGCATTTACCAAAATCATCTCAATTTCCAAAAATTAACACAAAACATATACTCTCAATAATTACTTACATAAAGGATTTATATATCAACTAGTTACTAACTATTATAGAAATCAATATTTTAAAAGATCATCTAATTTTATTCATTTAAATAAATCCCTCTATTATCTAAATATAAATAAATAAATAAATTTTCTATTTAATTTTTCAATTTACTTATTTACATTCTCAGTTAATCATAAGATAAAATTGTTCTTTTCTAACACCAAAATATAAATATATACATATATATATCTAGATATATATATATATATATATATATATATATATATATATATATATATATATATATATATATATATATATATATATATATATATATATATATATATATATATATATATATATATATATATACATACATATATAAATATGTATATTTATCAAAACAGATTGTAATTTACAAAATAGAATATCAAATTGAAAGATAGCAATATTTATGTATATATACATATATAAACATATATATTAAATCAAATGTCGAATCAAGAGCTACGTATTTTCTTTGAATATCAATAGAGAACATAGATTTTGAATACCAAATATACAATGAAGCATCAAATATTATTCATAAAGTACATGCCTTGAAGCACATGCAACCATCGACATATTTAATCAATACACTTGTTATCGATATGACACTACAGAGATAAATAAAATACCACATCTTGAAATCCATATTGTATGCCAAAGATAGGTAAATTAAAAAAATATCACTTGCCAAAGATAGGTAAATCACAATGAATTCAAAGTATCCAAAACAAAGGGATGGCGCATAAATTAAAATTTATTGTACAAGGTTTTGATTTCTAGGTGCACAGTTGTTCATCCCAATACAAGCATTAAGTGCATGCATCAAATGCCAACACAAAGAAACAAATGTGAATCACAAAGTTCAACATCAAAATGAAATATAGGGGGAGAATTGTTACAAACAACACACCAATGAGGAATGGAGGTATATGTGTTAGAGTAAAGGTTTTAACTTAATTGTGTTAATTAAGTTACCTTTATTCCCTTCTTAAGATTTCACTTTAGTTTGCATTAAGTGACATTTAATAATTATATTAATTATTAAATGTTCTCCTATTAAGGTTTCCTTTAGCATTGCACAATCTCCTTTTATAAGGATTGATCATTGTATATTCATAATTCCTTTTTGTTCTGATAAGATAATTTCTCCATTTTTCAGAGCTTCAAACCCTTGTTTGTTTTCTCCATCCATTCTCTTCCTTGTGACAGGTATCCATTTGCATGTAGGTGTTCTTGGAGTCTGAAGTTGGTTTTGGCAACTTCTACATGGTATCAAAGCATTCCTGTTGCATGTCTATTCTTGTTTGAAGAATTTGGAGCTACAAGGGCTGAATCAGGCATTCACAGCTTTAGGGTTTGCTTTTTTGATCCAAGGAATCACCTGCAATTTCAAAGCATTTTGGGTCCAAACAGACCTCACTGTTAGATCCGCAGCGGTCCAAAACCCCTAAATCGATTGTTCATTCGTCTATTTTGGACAAAGTTGATTTGAGAGGCAAACAAAATTTACCCGAACGGTCGTACGGCCGTCTGTCTACACACTAGTAAAAAAAATTTTAAAAAAAAATCTTTCTGCATTTTGTTTTTTTAGAATTTTTTTTGAAAAAAATAAATATTGTAAAAGGTTTTTTGATTTTAAAAAATCAAAAAAAATTAAAGGCTTGCTGAGGCCTGGTACCTGCGGGCCCCTCAGTATGTCAGTCGACATATTGCCAGCCGCCGTCGGCTTTACTGGTGACCGCCGGTCTGACAGTATCGCCGATGGTGGTACACAAGTCGCCCACCTTTTTTTTATGATTTAAAAAAAATAAAAAAATCAAAGTCTTTTTTTTTATTGTTTTTTGTAATAAGCCATATTGTGCATGTGTGGTGATGGCCATTTGGCCATCAAATTTAGGCTCGGATTTTTTTTGCGACAATTGTATGACCGTCAAATTTAATCCCGCACTGGTTTTTTTCCCCTTTGGAGTTGTTTTCTTCCAAAGGCTATAACTTGGGCATACGATATCATTTTTTGGCAAACGAGATATTGTCAGAAAGATAGTTCTGTCAAATTTCCAGCGGTGTGAGTCTCATTGCTTTATTTATCTTTTGGTGCATTCTATAGCTAGTTGAAGTCAAAGGAGATGTTCTCAGTCCCGAGCTCGTAACTTTTGACTCATTTCTCCGTTTTTTTGCGATCTCAGCGGCGTTGGAACTGTCTTTCAAAGATCTTCAGTTCCATCCATGCAATATTTCCATATTTCACTCTAGATATATTTTATTCAATTTTTTGTGTTTTCACACTCTGGTGAATTACTTGGACATATTTTCTCTCGGGAACTTCTCGTTTGCATGGGATCCTTTGTTTTTGGTTGTTCTTCATGTATTTCCAGTCTTTTGTCTTTTGTGGGCATTTTGAGCATCATTTGTAAGCAATATTCTATGTAAACACACTGAGATAAAGTGCCACACTATTGTACATGTATTTTTTAGGGATTTTGCACATAAGGTTGTGCCATATTTTGTACTCGCATTGTATTATAAAGTGTCATGGGGGGTTGTGTAGTGCCTTTGTTTTTTCCATCACACCTTTGTCCGGTGAGTGTCCCTCCATGACGACAGTGGATCCATATGATTCCAGCCTCATGCATGTGTGTTTTGTTTTGCACACCACTTTTTCAGTTGTAAGTACTTTCTTGTGCACTTTCAGATGTTGTTTTTTCTCCTTCATGCACTACAGGGTGTAACACAACATTTTAGTGGATCTGTCAGGCTCTCCCAATTCAGCATTCTGGGGGGTATTATATTGTTTGTTCTAATGCTTCCTTTGTTTTGCCTTGGAAGGAATCTTCCATTCTTAGTTGATCAGTGTTTCTCAGACTATTGGTACTTGTGCCATCTATATCTTCATTCCAGGTGTTTGCCTTTGTTTGCCATTTGATTCAAGTAGTGTCATTTGGGGCACTCATGCAGATTGTTGTCTTCTTGATCTTGATCATCTTATCTTCAGAGGAGGTTCTTTAGCACCATAGCAGTCATCTTTTGATAGTTGTTTGTAGCTTCTTTTGCTTCAGTGATGTTCTTCATGGCTTTCAACATCTCTTTTTGGGGTAGAGTTTTTCCCATGAGGTTTTCTCTATTTCTCCACTTTACAGAGATTTAGTTGTATTTGGGTACCTGATCTGGCCTAGTTTTCGAAACCCATGTTTACTTTCATGCATTGTAGTTACCTCTGCTTTCTTATACATGTTTGTAGTTGCACTCTTGCTCATCTTAAGGGGTGTTGTTAGAGTAAAGGTTTTAACTTAATTGTGTTAATTAAGTTACCTTTATTCCCTTCTTAATATTTCACTTTAGTTTGCATTAAGTTACATTTAATAATTATATTAATTATTAAATGTTCTCCTATTAGGGTTGCACAATCTCCTTTTATAAGGATTGATCATTGTATATTCATAATTCCTTTTTGTTCTAATAAGATAATTTATCCATTTTTTAGAGCTTCAAACCTTTGTTTGTTTTCTCCATTGTGACAGGTATCCATTTGCATGTAGGTGTTCTTGGAGTCTGAAGTTGTTTTTGACAACTTCTACAATATGGAATCACATAACAAAATACCAAATTTCTATATCATAGATCAACTGCCAAAAATGTATCTACCAATTGAGTTTTCCATAAAAAAAAATAAACACAAGAAATTAAATGGCCCATTTAACATTGAAATAGCTAAAGAACAGAGGTAATAGTGATTCATAGGGAAAGGGAGGTATCCACTATCGGTTGGGTGCGCCTCTAGAAAATATTCCCTCATAAGATATATTATATAGTGCACCAATATATAATCAAGAGGCATAATAAAACTTGCAAGGAAAGAAATGATAGGGGTATGGTATGCAGTGCATTAGCCAACAAAATTATAGGAGAAATTCCAAAATGGCAAATGGTGAAAAGGCAAAGGATTCACTAATAGAACAAAAAATTATATCAAATATTGCAGTTGCAATACCCAATCCTAATATGCAATTCGAATTGAGAAATCAAAGATAAGAAAGAAGGATTAAACAAAATACCCAAAGAAACGAGGTTTCACGACTGCAAAGGACTACAGATTATGCACAAATCAATTTACAACCAAGGGCTTTGAAAATTCTCAGACAATGCATTTGTTAATTCTTCAATCCAAAAATTAAGAAGTAAATGTTGTGTTTCCAAACAAGACAATCATTCAACATTCATTTTCTAAACATAAATAGAATTGAGAAAAATAGTGGAACCTAGATTTAATTGCTTCACTAGGCTGGAGATTGATTTCGAGCTTTGATCCCCCACTTGTGACTCCAATTCCTCCAAACCCCAACCCAATTTCCCCAAAATCCCCAATTCAAAAAAATCAACCATATTTAAATTTTGTAGACAAATTATTCTTTCAGCCAAACAAAATGAAAAAAGCCTCTGGAAGAACAATATTTACAGAAAATAAGCTGTTGAAAGATTCCATGCAAGCTTCCTTTTTAGAAAATAATTAATTTTTTTTAATAACTATTTGAGTTGCATGTTGTTGCATGCTCACTGAGATTATCATGTGCAGTCTTGTTTCAAGCAATCTATTCAATGCTTTCATGAGCCATAAACTATATTTTTTTATCATACTTTTTTTTAACTATTTATTAATTCCTCTATAGTTTTTACTTTATTTTATTTTAATATTACATCCCAAATTTGTTTAAATATAAACTATGATTATTTACATACTTATTTATATATATTTACTTATCAAGATATTCTCCAATCCATTTACAATCAATAATTAACTTTATATTTTAGCTTAGTAATATTTTATTTATTAACTACAACATTGCATTATAATTTATTCTATCATAAACTATGATTACACATTTATATTTCCTTATCGCAAGTACCTTATTAACTTAATAATTTATTTAATACCTAAATTAATCAAAAACAATATTTATTTAAAAAAATTTAAATTAAACAAACCAAATATCAACAACAATTACCTAAACCATGAGAAGGGTCAAAAAACAAGACCAACTGACCACAAAAAAATGACAATACTAGATGAGGTAACAAACCAGATACTCATCCTCTTCGAGGATGATGGAAAGGGTAGGGGACCAAATGCTATCTTTGAATAGTTGTTCCATTGAGTTAAGGCATGCTCAGACCTACTAATTTGGGTGGAGTCAATGCCTAGTACCTACAACTTGTAGTACACAAAACGGTCGATCATATACATAATCATACAATCAGTCACACCATGAAAGGAAATCGCAATGTAATAGGGTACTCACAAGTGAGTAATGTGACACTTTCCCTTTCACCCAAACATATCAAACAAGTAACCACATAAAAATCAGTTGAATAAAAAACAAGAAAAGAATAATCACAAGATAATTGTGTAGTAATCATGATCTGTTAACCAAATAATGCTCATAATAAGATTAATCCACATAATCAACTAATTCCATATACTAGTCATAACATAAACATAAAATATCAATAATAGAAGTATCATCAAAGTATCATCAAATTATCATAAAAATATCATCATAGTAGTGAGTCCAACATCAAACAAAGTGACATAATGTCTGATCCTAAGCATATCAACCATCAGTCTAACAGAGTCTAATTTAGGTGGATAAATTTTCTAGAAATAATTTTGGGATATGGAAGTTGAAGATGGAGAATTTGTTGATAGATCAAGATCCATTGGATGTTATTGATGAGAAAGTTTCAAGGCCTATAGATCCTACTTTGTCTTCTCAATATGATTTTATGCACCATAAAGCCATGGGTATAATTAGACTGTGCTTGGAAGACTCTGTTTTAATTAGTATCTATGAAGAGACCTCTACACATAAAATATGGAAGAAACTTGGTGAGATGTATCAAACCAAATCTTTAATGAAAAATATTTTATCAAGGAAGATATTTTATTCCTTGAGAATGGAAGAGGGTGGAGGAATCACAGACCACTTGGAAGGATTAAATTTTTTGGTGGATCAATTGGCATCAATTGGTGTCAAAATGGATGAGGAGGAGAAGTGTCAGATATTTATTTTTTCTTTACCTGATTCATGGAATTCTCTTTTTATGGCTATTGGGAGTACTTATGTTATATTTAAGACTTAAGATGTGGTGGGTTCTTTACTTTCTGAAGAGATGAGGAGGAAGGTACCCATCAGTTCCAAGGAGGACCTAAATATTCATGGAAGACCTAAGGAAAAAGGAAAGAAGAATGAGAAGCATGAAAAATCCAAGTCGAAGGGGAGATCTAAATATCCTCAGAAGTCCAAAGATATTTATTGGAACTGTGTAAGCCTGGACATGTTTGTAAGGGCTGCAAGTAAGAAAAGAAGAAGAAGAATACATTTGATTTAGATTCTAAGTCTAAGAAGAAATATGGTGATGCATTCATTGTGGCTTTGGAAACTCATGCAGGTAATGGAACATGGTTAATTGACTTAGGTGCATCTTTCCAAGTGACCTTTAAAAGATATTGGTTTTGTGAATATGAGTAATTTGATGGAGGTAAAGTTTACTTGGGTGATAATTCTTATTTAAATATTGTTCCCTGTGGTAAAGTTAGAATCAATTTTCTTGATGGTAGAATAAAATGGATTAATGGTGTGTTGTATATCCCTAGATTAGCATGAAATTTTTTATCTGTGAGTAAACTAATAGATGTGGGTGTGCAAGTAGCATTTTTTGATGTAGGATGAAAGATGGTTAGAGGTGCTATGATGATTGCTAGAGTTGATAGATATGGCACATTGTATAATCTTGATGCATCCACTGTTGAGTGCAATAGTACTTATGTGAAAATAAATTCTATGGCTACTTTGTTGGAAGAGGTGAGGGCTTCACCTTTAGCAAATTTTCATGGCTTTTGGGTACCCAAGGGTGCTTTCTCTTCTGAATCATAGTTATGTATAGAGAAAACTATGTTATGCCACCAGAGACTTGGCCACATTGGAGAAAAAGTTCTAAGGACTTTGAAAAATAAAAACCTTATTAAAGGTTTTTTTTAATGTAAAATTGAATTTGATTTCTATGAGCATTGCATTTATGGAAAATAAAACCATGTTTAGTTTTAATTTAGTTCTCATAAATCTTGTGGTGTATTAGATCTTATTCATTCTGATGTGTTTGGTTATGTAGATGTTCCTTCAATTATAAAATCCACATATTATGTTTCATTTATTGATGTTTACGATAGAGGGACATGGGTGTACTTTATAAAGAGTAAATCTAAAGCAATGGTTTAGTTGCATATTGGAAAGAAAATAAAATGTTTGAGGATTGATAATGGTGCTGATTTTTTCTCTAATGATTTTGATAGATTTTGTAAAGATTGTGGTATTCATAGAAAAAAGATAACTCAATATTCTCCACAACAAAATGGAGTCGCAAAAAGAATGAATAAGACTTTGATGGAGAAATCTACGAGTATGTTGAGTGGTGCTAGTCTAGAATAGAGGTTTTGGGTTGAAGCTATTGCCACTACTTGTTACTTGATTACAAGTCTCCTACATCATCTCTTGTTGATAAGTTTCCTATAGAGGCATGGTTGGGTTGTAATCCTTCATTAAGATATCTTAGATTGTTTGGTTGTGAGGAATATGCACATGTGCCAAAGGAGAAGTGAACAAAGTTGGAGACCAAGGCTATGAAATGTATCTTCATCAGATACAGCTATGGTGTGAAAGGATACAAGCTTTGTGATCTTTTTGCACAGAAGGTAATATATTAGAAGTGTTATTTTTAGATAAACTAAGTCTTCTTCTATTAAATTGCAGCCAAAATAAATTAAATAGGGAGATACTATTAAATTTCCTTCTACATCTGATAAAGTTGAATTGAGCCCATGGATAGGTAAGAAGTTGAGGAGATATCATCTAGCTCTAAATCATCAGAAGAGGAGGAAGAACCTGCAACTCAACTTGTTCATAGGTCTACAAGGAATAGACAACCACCTAAAAGGTATTCACTTGATTATTGGAGATGTATATTTGTTTTGAATACTAATTATTGTGCAGTTTTTTACACACGCCCAACTGAAAGTAGGGACCCTCTTTTGCCTGGCCTTTTGGCTTTTTCTATGGCTTTGCCCCTTTTTGAGCTTCTCTTTGTAAATCTTGGGGTTTTTATTTTGGGTGCTTTGGTCCATTGGTCCTGGATATGGGTTACTTTACAATGTTCCTAAATGCTTATCCTGCTTGTAGAATTCCCCCATTATGCTAACACTTTGAAAATTCTAAGCCTTTTGGACAATTTCAGGTTTTTCCCTATTTTCAAGATTTTTTCCCTTAGACGGATTTCCCCGACTTCCTAAAAGGCCCGACGGGGTTGGTTCTCCACTATTTTTGGAGATTTTGGTGCTCCGTAGAATTTCGTCTTCCCCAGATTCCCCTGAAGTTTCCTTCAGCTCTTCATTTTCCTGGTTTGCCCGACGAGGTTGGTTTTTCACTATTTTCGAAGATTTTGATGCTCCGCGGAATTTCGTCTTCCCTGGATTCCTCTGAAATTTCCATCAATACTTCATTTTCCCATGATGTGCTAAGTATTGCTAGTTTTGGTGATTTTCGTCCCTGTCGGATTTTTCTAAAATTTTTCTATTTGTCAAAGATTGAGGGGATTCGCGAGTTGACAATTAGTGGTTCTACATTGCATGATGGATTTAGATGGTTTAATGATATGTGTAGATATTTTTGGAGTTTTGACTAGTGAGTGATTGGCCTGGTGATTTTTGTACTTCTCTTACTAAAATCTTCCCAGCCCGAAATTTCTCGAAAATCCTTCTTGAGATGAATTCCACGAGGGGGTGAAAATCCCAAACCTTGGCAGGGGATTGCTTTAATGAAGTTTTATTGGATTCTGATGGTTGTTCTAGATTCCTTTGATTATTAGCATATTGTGTATGATTTATTAATTCATATTTTCATGCCACAATAAATTTTAATGGTGGCCACTTTGAATGCAGGTTGGATCAGAAAGATTGTTGTTGTTAAGGCTGAGAGGAAGAAGTGGGCGGGATTTGCGGGATTGCGGCCAGGTACATTTTGCGATTGTAAGCAGGTGAAGCTCGCTCGTACATGACTAAGTCAATGTGCTCAAGGGTTGTTCATCTGAGTTGGGTATGACATGGGGGAATTCAAACTAATTTGACTTGATCAAAGTCATTGGGGAGGCCTAGCTCGACTGTTGGTCAATAGCTCGTATTCACACTCGTATGATGCATTTTTTACCCTTCTACCGCTTTGCGTCGTTGGGACATTAATGGCAAAGGGACCTACGGGGTTTGTTCAATCTGCATTAGGATTTTTTGATGTCCCAGTCCCATCTGAAGGGGTGCCTCATGCATTCATTTCAGGAAGGTGATTTATTGCGGGTTGTTTGGGCCGATATGGTTTGTGTCTGACCTCCTCTATAACCCTAGCTCAGGCCAACATGAGACGGGATTTCTATAAGTGTGGAATTTTTCCTCATTTGTAAGGGTTAGAGAGAGAGAGGAAAAAAGAAGATTATTGTTGGAAAATAGAAGTTAGACAAGTTTGTAGAGGGTTAGACAATAGATTAGAAGAATTAGGAGTAAGTTTCATTTTCCAAGAAATTTTTTAATGCAAAAGATCAGAATTGTTTCTATTACTGGTGATTCAATACAAGTGAATATGTTGTGTTATTATTGGTGCCTTCTTTGAATTGATTTTTCTAGCATGGTTCTCATTCTATCTTTGAAATTTCTTAGAAATGTTTGAATGCATTTTAGGTTTTAGAGTTAAATACTTTAATGGTGCTTGTTATTTAATGCTTCGAGTGTTTTAGCAATCTCTGGTTCATACTTTGGGTAGCTTCTTGATTGTGGGATTATTGTGCAAGTTCAACCTCTACCTATTATTTATGTGTTTAGTTCAATTGTGGACACTTATCCATGCCAACTTGAAAACTAGGGTTGGCTTGGATGAATGTGCATAATCTAAAAATCATAAATTCCTTAGAAGATTGCACTGTTTCTGTGAGATTACAGGTATAACTTGGGTTAATCAGAAAATATTTTTAAAGGGATTGGTTTGTTCCGAGTATTTATTCATTGTTATTATTGATCTTAGGAGTAATATCAACCTTAGGATTTCTGAAACCCTTACCTTTTTCTATTTCTTTGAATTGTGGTTAAAGTAGGAACTCAAGTATCACCCTGTTGCATAATTTCGTAAATCTAGAGTCTCCAGCATCTATTTTGTAAGGTCCCTTTGTGATTATCATCATTTTCACATTTATCACTGAGTGGTTCCACTACATTGTCATGACCTAACACCCAAGAGACCTTGGGGTTATCTCTTTTCTCATAGAGATGAACATTTCAAGAGGGATAGAATACCATATTTTATTTGAGTTGTTGTTGTGCAGAAAACACCATCAATAGGATTGGAACTAGAAGGAGGGCCTGAATAAGCAAGTTGGAGCATTTTCTAAATGCCCTTTCTCCTAAGAGACTCAGAAGGAGAACCAAATCTACCCCAAGAGAAGAAGAAGAATTTCAAGAATTTCCACCTCCAACTAGGTCAAGAAGGACTAGAAGAAGGGAGGATTCATTGTCCAATTCATCGTTTCCACCATCCTCACCCTCATCCACCTCATCTGATTCTGATTCTGAGGCTGGTTTCATTCAACAATCCCAACCAGTCATCACTCAGCCTTTACCACCTCCACCTTCATCGATGGCTTTCTTGGAAAACAACCCATCCCCTCTATCCTTCAACAACTACAATGTTATGCCCAAGAAGTCTGAGCATTTATGCTCTAACTTTCACAAGAGTGGTCCTAATAGAATAGCAGATGAGCATATTAGGATCTTTCAAACCTATTTAAGGGAAAGAGGGATTAATCATGAATATGTTTCATGTAGACTTTTCCCTTACTCTCTGGGAGAGGAGGCCTTTTACTGGTACAACCACTTGCATGTTGCATCCATCCGTAACTGGGCTAAACTTGAGGCTACATTTCTATAGAATTTTAAAATTTCCATCAGTGCCAATGAGCTTTACATGAAATTTACCAAAGTTAAGAGAGAATTAAATGAGTCTATAGGATCATTCAATAATAAGTTCCACTATGCATACACTATATTGTAGAAACCTTATGCTATGGATGATTCCACCACCTGAGAAGTCTATTTTGAGGCCCTGGATAGTCTTACATCCACCTTCCTTAAGTGGAGAACTAATCCTCCAACTACCCTACTCACTACATATACATAGGCCATTAAGGTCATACCTGATCTGAGACAACACTTGTCAGAACCCCTACCATCTCTAAGACCAGCTACTCACCCTGGGAAAGCCCAAGCTCTTAACTAGGGACTGACTAATCACACTCTCATTATGAATCCCATTCCACAGCTGCCTTTGGTTCCACACCCAGGTCATCCAATAATTCAGGCTAACCCAATGCCTTATTATCCATAGTAGGGTGCCAGTCAATCCTTTTATCCACAAACACAAGTTGGTTTCCCTACATATTTGCAGAACTCAAAAGTTTTGAATCAATATGTGGGTCCTGGAGGAGTGTCAGGATACCCCCTAAATAACGTAAATTTGATGCCTTATGGTAGTCCTGATAAGGAAAGGTTAGATGAGCTAACCGAGCAAGTGAAAAACTTGAATATGGAGGTAACCTACTTGAGGAGCCAGAATAGACAACTCCAAGCTGCTCAGAGGAGAATTCAATCAAATTATAATAGGGAGAATCAGGATGTTGCACGAGGGTAGCACTTTGACAAAATCCAGAATTTTGAAAGAGGCCAGGGTTCTGGTCAAAAATTTGATAGAGTTCAACAAGGTGGACAAGGGTTTGAAAGGAGACACCCACCTAGGTAGATTAGGTCATGGAATACTATACCTAATAATGGAGGAGTCCCCACTCCACTAGACCAACCTTGTAATCAAGAGAAACCTTTGAATGGAGTATATCTAGTTGAACCAACTTTGTTAGGGTGGTGCAGGCTTCATAAAATAGGCCAACACTCTGAGTTGGATTGTTCTGAATTTCAAACTGTTGCTTCCATCTTTCAATATGGAGTTGAAAAAATCTCCATTCATCAAGAGTTAGTACCCTCAAATCTGTATGATTCCCTAGTTTTGGTGTTGAATCATGCTCCTTTCAACTGTTGCTTCCATCTTTCAATATGAAGTTGAAAACATCTCCACTGGTCAAGAGTTAGTACCCTCAAATCTGTATGATTCCCTAGTTTTGGTGTTGAATCATGCTCCTTTCCCAAGGGATGAAGAGAATAAACCAGAGGATGAGTCAAGTAGCCAAAACGAAGAGGCTGATCGAGTGCTCAATGAAGATGAAATCTCTCAGTTATTTAATGAGGGAGCTAAAAAAGATAATGGTCCCTTGGATGAAGAGGAAGATGGTATTAAATAAGTATAGATGTTTCAACAACCTAGAAGAGAGTATGATTTGAGGAATAGGCCTAATAGGAATCCACAAGCTGGAGGCCCATTTACCACATCTATTCCTCCAAAAACATTTACCACTCCACCGGACCCACATGCCAGTAATAATCCATCCTACCCTTAGGTGCCAACACCATACTTTGCAAAAGGAGGACAACCTGATATGTCAAAATGAAGCAATGTTGATGCAGCAAAGGATAAGCAGACTGGTCATTCTAAGGAGACCCACACTAACATGAATGTGGGACAATTAGGTGAATATGTGACTAAAGATATTAGGAAATTAAAGGTGAGTCTCTCTTCTTTTGAGTTGTTAAGGGTTCCTGAAATTGGAAATATAGTCCTAGCATCTTTCAATGCAAGTACAATGCCACAAGGATTAGCATTCAATGAGGTAGTCGACATGCCTCCTAGTTCATAGGAACCTAAAGGTCTAATTCAAGCACAACCCAGAGATAGGGGTAAATAAAATGATAAGAACCAAGTTGCACAAGTTGACACTCAATTGAGTTTTTTCTAAGGCAAGATGGAAACCCCTCCCTTCCTGATTTCTATTCATATCTTTGGGAAGAATCTGCACAATTGCATTATGGATTCGTGGGCATCTACAAACATTATGCATTTTGTTATTTTTAGGGCCCTAGGTATTACCCCTATAGCCTCTCAGAAGAAGGCCACCCAATTGGACAAAACATAGGTAAATATAGTGGGATAATTGAACATGATTCCTATGCAAGTTGCCTCAGACCCTAGAGTGCAACAAGTACTTAATATTTAGGTGCCATATATTCTTGACACTTATGGTTTGATCTTGGGTCGAGAATTCACCAAGGAACTAAATGGATATACATCCACATATCATTATCACATGTGGCTCCCTTGGAAAGGAGTCCCAGATCAAATCAGAATTGAAACAGAACCAAGAATGAAGTACGTGATCACTGAATATCAAAATACTTCGAATGAGATATTGGTGTTAGAAGTCAACCTAGGGAACTATGTCCTGGTTGCCCCTGTTTCAAACATAGAAGAAGTCTTTATGTTGCAATGCTTCTTTGATGAGTCCACATCAAGAGCCAAAAATTCTAGATCACTTCTTGAACAAACAAAAGAACTTGATGATCAGGAAGATAGACAACTTAGCTTGCTGGATAATTTCCAAGAGTTTATCCAGAAGTGTGTGGAGGATCATATTTAATTGGGCAGAAATGTGGATTTTAAGGAATTGTTGCTCCCCAATTGGTACAGAGTTCACAATGCCCCTCACTCTGAGCTGGAATTTTTCCTATGCCAAACTGTAGTGGATCAAATACAAAGATGCATTAATCTGGCCCCAGTTGTCAGGCTAGATATAAAGAGCATTCAAAATTATCTAAAAGGGAAGAGCCCAAGGCCTCATAAAGAGTCTTCGGGTAGTAGCAAGGCCAAGGTTAGTCAGAAGAAATCACAAGCTGATGGTTGTTGGACATTGAGATTCGATGGATCCAAATCAAAGCAGGGTGTTGGAGCAGGATTTGAACTAATCAACCCTAAAGGTAAAACCTATTTTGCCGCTCATAGACTCCAATTCCAATGCACTAATAATGTAGCTAAGTATGAGGCTTTGGTCCATGGATTATTAATAGCATTGAGAAAGGGAGTCGGGATCTTGCAAGTGTTTGGATATTTTGAGCTGGTAGTTAAAAAAGTAAGGAAACAATACTCGTGCCATAACAGAAGAATGACCAACTATAGGCAAAGAGTATGGGATCTCATTGAAGGATTTGATGCCTTCAACATTCAATTGATCCCCTGAGGTAAGAATCAAAATGTCAATTCTCTAGCATAGGAAACAAGTACATTGCAACCCTTATCACTCTCAGGTTTGAAGAAGTTCATTGTGGAGCTCACTCTAGTACCCTCAGTGCCTAACAATGTCACAAATTTCTAGTTATTTGAAGATGATAAGCATATTCTTGATTTTATCACTTGTTGTGATGTGCTTTCTTCTTAGGTGATTAATGAGGCAGAACCTCAAGAGGTTGAAATGGACTTAGAAGGGGTCATTAACCTGAAAAATAATACTATCCCAAGGGGGGTGGTGCAATTAGAATTAATTTTTGATTTGGATAAGATAAAAGATCAGGAGCAACAAGCCAAAAGGGAGTCTCTTAGTGCCAATGTGAAACATACAACATGGGGACCCAAGAGGGTGTCAAAAAATTATTTATTGGTAAAGTGTGCACTCCAGAGAAAAGGAGGGGAATTATTGATTCCTTGAACACTTATCAAGATGTGATAGCATGGAGCTATGATGACTTAAAGACATATGATACTTCAATCATCACACATACTATTCCCCTGAAGTCAAATGTTAAGCCATTCACGCAAAGACAGAGGCCAATTAATGCTCTGCTAGAGCCCATCATTCAGATGGAGGTGCAGAAGCTACTTTCAACATGAATCATATTCCCAATAATACATTCCACATGGGTTGCAAACTTGGTTCCAGTAAGGAAGAAAAATGGAGAAATCAGACTATGTGTTGATTTTTGGAACCTTAATAGGGCATCAGAGAAGGATAACTATCCAGTTCCTTCACTAGATGAAGTACTTCAGATTGTTAATAGGTCTTAGATGATGTCTTTTCTAGATATTTAATTTGGATACAATCAGGTTATGGTACAATATGAGGATAGGCACAAAATTGCCTTTACTACAAAATGGGGGACTTTTTCCTACAGAAGAATTCCCTTTGGATTAATCAATGTTGGAGCTACATTCCAAAGAGCAATGGATATTTCTTTCAAAGACATCATTGGCAGGTGCATTATCATTTACATGGATGATTTGAAAATCTTTTCTAAGAGGAGAGATGATCATATTGCAGAATTCTGCAAAGTATTCCAAAGGTGCCGAGAGTTTGGCATCTCACTTAATCCAAAGAAGTGCATATTTGGAGTCACTGACGGAAAAATGTTAGGGCATGTTATTTTAGAATAGGGTATTGCCATTGATCTAGAATAAGTAGAGGCTATACTGAAAATTCAACCTCCTACAAGCAAAAAGGAAATGAAGTCATTCTTTGGGAAAATCAACTTCATCAAAAAAATTATCACTGGATTTGTAGAAATAGTAAAGCCCTTGAATGTCATGCTGAAATAGGAAGCGAAGGTTGAATGGAGTTTAGAAGCTAGGGAGGCATTTGCAAAAATCAAGGGAGCTATTGTTGAAGCTCCAGTTTTGGTAAGTCCGGATTATGGCAAACCCTTTTATATATATTTGTTTGCTTCAGAACATTCTTATGATGGCATGCTAACCCAGAAGTCCGACCAAGGGAATGAACATCCCATAGCCTTTATGAGTGCTCCTCTAAAGGATGCAAAACTGAGATATCCTAATGTAGAAAAATAGGCTTATGCCCTTTTCTGAGCAATAAATAAATTCAAACACTATGTCTTGAGGAATAAGGTCATTACTATAGTACCTGATCATGTGGTAAAGTTGTTACTAATCCACAATAAAGTGGGAGAACGTCGGCCTAAGTGGGTAACTATGTTATAGGAATATGATATTGAGATCCAACCTATGAAATTGGTGAGAGGGAAAGGACTAACAAAGATAATGGTTGAGATAGTTCCTGACCTCATAGCTCAGTAATATCACCTCCAAGAAGTGTCTCCAAGAGATTGGTATAATGAAACCATCTACTATTTGTTGAACCAATAGTGTCCTGAACACGTTAATGCAATACAAAGAAGAGATCTATGTTTGAAGAGTGGTAGTTTTATGATGAAAGGAGTTGTCTTGTATAAGAGAAATCATGAGGGGTTTTATTTGAGGTTCCTAGGGAAGGAAGAATTCAGAAGGGTGATGTCTTAATTTTATGGAAAATATGGCACAAGCCATGGCTCAGCACCTTCCATTGCAAATCAGATCTTGAGGGAAGACTATTATTGGCCTACCTTATTCAAAGACACGCATGACCATGTGAGGATGTGCTATGTATGTCAAACTGCAGTAAGTAAGGAGAAATGTGCATCCCTTCCCCTTCAGCCAGTCATAAAGGTAAAACCATTTGTACAATGGGGAATGGACTTCATAGGTCCAATCAATCCACCTTCTTCTATGGGCCACATGTATATTCTTATAGTAACTGATTATTTTACCAAGTGGACCAAGGCTCTTGCATGCAAGCAATGCACTTCTAAGGTGGTAGTCAATTTCGTAGAGTCTAGTATTATTAATCACTTTGGATTTCCATTGGCTTTAGTTTGTGATAATGGTCCTGCATTTGCATCATTAAAGCTTTCTAATTGGGCTTATGATCAAGGGATTGTCATAAAATTTGCATCAAATTACTATCCGTAGGGTAATGGGTTGGTTGAGTCCTTGAATAAGAACCTTTTGATAGTCATCCATAAAATATTAGAAATGAACCACAAGGATTGGCACACCCAGCTTAGATTTTCTCTTTGGGAAGATCACACTAGACATAAAATATCCTTAGGAACCTCTCCTTATCACCTAGTATATGGTTTGGAACCTATATTTCCCATCTAGGTGAAGATCCCTACCCTGCAATTTATCAATGAATATTATGATGAAGAGGATAAGCGTGAAGCCCGTTTAGCTGAACTATTACACTTTGAAGAAAGAAGAGATGAATTCCTAGAAAACTTTGCAAAACATCAAGGTGTCATGAAGAGATGGTTTGATAGGAGAGCCAAGGCAAAATCCTTTAGAATCTCTGACTTGGTTCTATACTGGGATAAAGCCCATGGCCAAAAAGGGGAGCATGGGAAATTCGATAGACTTTGGCTCGACCCTTATCAGATTGTAGATATTTTGGGAGATAATTATTTCCATTTGAAAACTCTCACTGGAGAGGATATCCCACTACCTGTGAATGGGCAGTATTTGAAGCATTATGTCCAGCCCAGAGTTGTTTACAGCTCTTTCTTTATACATAAGTAGGTTAGGTTTCCTTTTTGTTTTGTTCTTACTTTTTGTTAGGGTAGGTCTGCTTTGGTTGGTTTTTCTTTCTACTCTACTCCTGTTGTGGGGTTTTCTTGCTTTCTTCTAGGCTTGTTGCATCTGTATGATTGGTTGCTTGCCTGGGGCTGTTCTCAGAATTTATTTTACAAAATCCAATCATCTTTTCAAAGTCAGTTGGTGGATTTCCTATGTCTGATGTTGCATATGCTTGGAATTGGAGTCACTTTATTAATTCAAATTCTAGAATGTATTTGGGTCTCATACATACACACAAATCTTAAGCTTTCCAAGGTTGCATATGGTCCTTGTGAGGTTTGATTAGGTGAAAAATCTTATATTATGCTCCAGTGTCATTGTGGTTCTCATCCCTAAGTGCAGGCTTAATTTCTTGAAACGTGAAAGAGAAGGTTTAAAATATCTCAAAGAGAATATCAAAAGAAAAGAAAAAGAAAATAAAATGTTGAAAATCAAAAGAAATGTTCACCTTATCAGGGGTATCCTAGTATCTCTACCAGGGCTATGGATGCCTGGCTGGTAGTAGAGCTATGCTAGGGAGGGTCACAGTGATAACCTCATCAGGGCTATGGATGTCTAATTGGTAGTGAGGCTCTATCTAGGTTGCTTTTGGAGTTCGAATCCTAATGTATCCCTATCAGACTAAGTTTGGTCCATGTTGCCACTGAGGGAAAAGGAAATGAATGCATATAAACACACTTTGACCTTGGTACAAGAAAGGTTTGCTTGTTTCTAATTTCCCAAACCTTGTCCATAGGTAACCTGATCCATCCATATCTGGTCTATGAAACTAGATCTTCTAGGTTGATTCCAGTTTATCATCGAAATGTTCTAGAGCATTTCTCTAGTAGATTCACTATTTGTTGTGAAATTTTTCGCACACACCCCACTAAAAGTAGGGACCCTCTTTTGCCTAGACTTTTAGATTTTTTTGTGGCTTTGCCCCTTTTTGAGCTTGTCTTTGGAAATATTGGGGTTTTTCTTTTGGGTGCTTCAGTCCTTTGGTCCTAGATTTGGGTTACTTTACAATGTTCCTAAATACTTATCCTGATTGTATTTTGCCCCCATTATGCCAATACCTCGAAAATTCTAAGCCTTTCGGATAGTTTTGGGTTTTTCTTTGTTTTCAAGATTTTCCCCTCAAACGGATTTCCTCGGTTGCTTGAAAGGTCCGACACTGTTGGTTCTGAACTGTTTTCAAATATTTTGGTGCTCCGCAAAATTCTGTCTTTCCCGGATTCCTCTGAAATTTACTTCGCCTCTTTGTTTTCCCGGTTTGCTTGACATGTTGGTTTTTTTCTATTTTCGGAGATTTTGGTGCTCCGTGGAATTCCATCTTCCTCGGATTCCTATGAAATTTTCGTCCCTACTTCATTTTCCTATGATGTGCTAAGTATTCCTAGTTTCGGTGATTTATGTCCCTATCGGATTTTTAGTTTTCTATTTGTCAAAGATTGAGGGGATTCACGAGTTGACGATTAGTTGTTATGCATTGCATGATGGATTTAGATGGTTTAATGATATGTGCCGACATTTTTGGAGTTTTGAATGATGAGTGATTGGCCTTTTGGTGATTTTTGTACTTCTCTCACTAAAATCCATCTGTCTCATAATTTCCCGAAATTCTTTCCTGACCTGAATTTCGCGAGGGGGTGAAAATCTTGAACTTTGGTAGGGGATTGCTTTAATGAAGTTTTATTGGATTCTGATGGCTATTCTGGATTCCTTTGATAATTATCATATTGTGTATGATTTATTAATGCATATTGTCATGCCATAATTAATTTTAATGGTGGCTACTTTGAATGTAGGTTGTATCAGGCATATTTTTGTTGTCGAGGCCGAGAGGAAGAAGTGGGTGTACTTTGCGAGATTGTGGCCAGGTACATTTTGCGATTGTGGGTAGGTGAATCTCGCCCGTACATGGCTAGGTCAATGTGCTCAAGGGTCGTTCATCTATGATGGGTGTGACATGGGGGAATTCAAATTAATTTGACTTGATCAGAGTTGTTGGGGAGGCCCGGCTCGGCTGTTGGTCAGTGGCTTGTATTCAAACTCGTATAGCATGCATGTTACCCTTCTTCTAATTCGCGCCGCTAGGACATTAATGGAAAAGGGACCTGAGGGGTTTGTTCAATCTAAATCAGGATTTGTAGAGGTCTCAGGATGATCTAAAGGGGCACCTCATCCATTCATTACAGGATGATGATTTATTGTGGGTTGTTTGGGTCGATATGGTTGGTGGCCAAGCTCCTTTGTAACTCTAGCTCGGGCCAACATGGGACATGATTTCTATAAGTGTGGCATTTCACCTCATTTGTAAGGGTTGGAGAGAGAGAGAGGAAAAAAATATTATTGTTGGAAAATAGAAGTTAGACAAGTTTGTAAAGGGTTAGACAGTAGATTAGAAGAATTAGGAGTTTGTTTCATTTTCAAGCAAATGTTTTAATACAAAAGATCAAAATTGTTGCTATTACTGGAGATTCAATACAAGTGAAGACATTGTGTTATTATTGGTGCCTTCTTTGGATTGATTTGTCTAGCATGGTTCTCTTTCTATATTTTAAATTACTTGGAATGTTTGAATGCATTTTAGGTTTTAGAGTTAAATAATTTAATGGTGCTTGTGATTTAATGCTTGGAGTGTTGTACCAATATTTGGTTCATACTTTCGGTAGCTTTTTATTGTGGGACTATTTTGATGTGTTTAGTTCAATTGTGGGCACTTGTCCATGTCAAATGCAAAACAAGGGTTGGCTTGGATGAATGTGCATAATCTAAAAATATTAAATTCCTTAGAAGATTGCACTGTTTCTGTGAAATTGTAGGTATAACCTAGGTTAAATAGAAAGTAGTTTTAAAGGGATTGGTTCATTCCAAGTATTTCTTCATTGGTATTGTTGATCTTAGGAGTAATATCAACCTTAGGATTTCTGAAACCCTTACCTTTTTCTATTTCTTTGAACTGTGGTTAAAGTAGGAACTCAAGTATCACCCTATTGCATAATTTGATAAATCTAGAGTCTCCAGCATCTATTTTGTAAGGTCCCTTTGTGTTTACCAGAATTTTCACATTTATCATTAAGTGGTTCCACTGCATTGTCATGACCTGACACTCGAGAGACCTTGGGGTTATCTCTTTTCTTATAGAGATCAACCTTTCAAGAGAGATAGAATACCATATTCTATTTGAGTTGTTGTTGTGTAGAAAACACCATCAACACTAACATGGATGAACATAGAACTATACAAGAGGCATTAGGTATGAATGATGCAAAATCTTTGAAGACCGTTATGGATGAATAAATGGCATTTTTAAAAAAGAATAATACATGGTATCTTGTGTCATTTCCTGAAGGATGAAAAAATGTTGGTTGCAAAGGGGTGTTCAAGAAAAAGATTGGTTCAAATGGAGGTATTAAGAAGTACAAAGAAAGGTTGGTTGTGAAAGGTTACTCTTAAGTCGAGGGTGTTGATTATGGTGAGATATTTTCTCTTGTTGCAAAAATGAAATCCATTAGATTTTTGCTTGCTATTATTGCTACTTATGATTTAGAGGTTGAAAAAATCGATGTGAAAACTAATTTCTTTCATGGTGAATTGGAGGAGGATATTTCTATGACACAACCAGAGCACTATGTGGTAAAAGGTAAAATTAATTTGGTTTGCAAATTGAAGAAATATTTGAATGGCCTAAAAAAAGAGTCCTAGGATGTGGTACCAAAAGTTTTATACATATGTGTTGAATTTTTTATTTGAGTATTTTAAATCAAATCATTGGTTTATTGTAAAACTAATGGTGATTGTTTCATGTTTAGTGCATAATATGTTGATGATGTGTTATTTATTGATAAAGGGAAAGGTATGTTTTCAGAACTAAAATCTCAAATTGCTACTAAATTTTAAATGAAATACCTTGGTGTAGATAGACACATTCTTGGGATGGAAATTAGAAGGGGTAGAGAGAACAGAAAACTATGGCTTGGCCAAAGTAAGTATTTGAATTAAATTTTACAGAGGTTTAACATGTAGGATTGTAGACCATTGTGTGTTCCTTTTTAGTTGGAACAAAGTTATCTATTTCAGATTGTCCAACATCTCCATTAGAGATAGAAGACATGATGAGAGCACCTTACTAGAGTGTAGTTGGAATTTTTATTTATGCTATGGTTTTTACTAGACCAAACATTGCCCAAGTAGTGAGAGTTCTTTCCAGATATGTGTCCAACCCTAGTAGAGTTCATTGGGATGCGGTTAAAAGGGTCTTCAGATATTTGTACAATACCTTAGATTATTCCTTGTGTTATCATAGTAATTTAATAAAATATGATATTTCCCTTGATATTCATGGTTATGTGGATTCAAACTAGGTAGGTGATATTGATAGTAGACGATCCATCAATGCTTATATGTTTACTTTATTTGATGGTGCAATTAGCTGGATTAGTAATTGATAGGTTGTGGTTGCTTTGTCCACTACTAAAGATGAGTATATGGAAACTACTCATGCTTATAAAGAATCCATTTAGCTTAAGAGACTATGTTCAAATATTGGAATAAAACTAGGTGCAATGATAGTTTATTACAACAGTCAAAAGGCCATCTATCTAGCTAAGAACCCTCCATTCCATGCTAGGACCAAGAACATTGGTGTACAGTATCATTTTTTTAGAGATATGGTCAAAGATGGCAAGGTGAATTGGGTTAAGGTAGAGACTTTGATGAATGTTTTTGATTCTTTAACTAAGCCTATGAGCACAAAAAAATTTATATGGTGTTCAGAGATTAAGGGCCTTTTGACCCCTAGCAATTAAGAGACAATGTTTACACCCTCCCATTACTCTTGCAAGGTGTTCGACAAGTGAGAGATTTATTCAGAAAATGTGTCTCAACCTTGCAATTATATAAGGTTTATTGTTGATAGGATATATATATATATAAATATATATATATTTCCTAGTTACACCAATAGGTGTAATATACAATGGGAGCATAGGGTGGAGGGGAGGAGTGGGATGCATGTTAATGTTAATATTTTTTGTTAATAAAAACTCCTAAATGACCAACATACATTAAATCAATGATATATTATAATTTTGGATCATTCGTTATTAGATTTCAAATTTAATGGTCAATATTTTGTTGAATTATCTTGCCCTAGAAGCCAGCCCTATTTTATGAGGGCCTTATATTATGGCTACGGTAGTGTGATGTATTGTGAGAGTCTAATAGCGGTCATGTTGTCTTTGGATCTTTGGTAGTGATACTCCTATGAGAAGCTTGCTCTGCAAGTATATTGCAATCTTTGTGATTTCTGAAATAATATATTGGACGGCTTTTGGAGTGTGGGGGTTTTCTCTCGAAAGGGTTTTCCCCACATAAATCACTATGTCATGGTATGTATGATATTTATATTTATTTTTGTTTAAGTTTCTATAGTTGTTAAAGATTTGTAATTTTTTGCATTATTTTCCTCTCAATATTAGTGTAGGAAGTTGTTCCACTACCTTAACTTCCTTACAATTTTCACATCTTATCATTTAATTTTACTTAGAATACACATAGTATATTATCACTTTATGTCTCATATCATAATATTAAGACACTTTTCATACTCTTAAGTTGAATTTCTTCATTTAACTCTTGTTTCCTAGGTGAATTAATATTAGTTGTCGCATGTCATAGGAGTAAGAAACTTTCCATGATCTTATATAATCATATGTCTCACCTTGGCTATTTAATGAAAGGTCTCTCATACATTGTACATATATTTTTTATTTGCATTCTTTGATAGGAATATAGCTTATTGTCATATTGATCTTCTAAGTGTTTTGTGCTTTCCATAGGCTTTCAGGTCTTGGGTGGCAATCTCCATAGCCAAATTTTTCATGTGCCTTCATTTCAAGATGAACAAAGATAATTTCCATAAATGGTAAAACAAGGATGTTCTTTCAAAGGCCCCTTTTTATTCCTTTTATGAAAATTACCATAAAAGGAATAGAAAAGAACCTTCAAATGAAGGTCCCTTTTTTACCATTTGTGGAAATTACCTTCATTCGAAGGTTTTTTATTTTTTTCATTTAAATGGCATATCTTCATTCAATATTCATTGAATACCTTCAAATGAAGGTGCATTCATTTGAAGGTCCTTGAAACAATATAAATGAAGGTCTTAAAATTGGTCTTTCCATCTTAGGCCTCGAAATTTTATGTTTCCAACGTTGTTTTTCTCCAAAAAATGGAATGAATATGATAGAATAGTTTGTATGATTGTAGCACTCAAAATAATCTTTCCAACGAGTATAATTTAAAATATTTTTAATTGGACTATTATATTTATTTTCTATTTTTAGTGAAAATAGGTTTTTTAGCAATCATCAACGTCTCTATTCCACACACATGAAAAATAGTAAAATTAATTTTGAAATTTTAAAAAAAATTGTACAATAGGTATTAATGTTCTTATTTCAACAAAAAAAAAGAGTGAATTTGGATTCATACAAAAAGGTTATGCATTATCAAAGTAACCTACATCTAAACTATAATAATCTCACTTCAAAAATATATTAAAAATGTATACGATAAAAAATTATGAAAAATTAAATGTGCACTAGATATTTGTATTATGAATCTATGTTTAAAATTTTATATTTTTATCATTTCTACAAATAATGTAATGTTTCACTAAAGTGATGCCACTTTTTAAAAATATTGTTGAGTATAAAAAATAAATTATGTAAAAAAAATTGATGCAGAGCAAGGGTGGACAACCCCAAACCAATCTCAATCAACCAAACTTGAAACCCTAAACATCACTTGGTGGGTTTTCCCTCACAAGTCTTCAATCCTTAAAGCCTAAAACATCGGGCAGAAAATTGGGTATTTTCATCATAAATTTCATTGTAGACATGATATAGAAAATATAAACATAGTTCTAGCTACCCATTTGGGCTTTATACAACATACAAAAATTTCAGGGGTGATCACTTTGTATGGAACCCTTCAAAAATTGATTGTTCTTCTGCCAATTAGACCTAAAAGGGAAAATTCAAGTTTGAATGCACTAGGGCTTGGTCACACAAAGAATTCCAGAGATCCCCCAACCACTTATTGGCTCTGATAGGGTCCTCCCACATCTAATGAAATACTATTTTTTTCCAATAATGCATTCCCCAACTCTCCAAGCACAATTTGTTACTCCTCTCATGGCTTCTTGGTATAGTACATGGAGATATTTAGACCTTCAATCCACCCTAACCCATGCTAACCTTCTTCTCTACTCCTGCAACTTTAGGAAAAATTAACCTACCCTATTCCAATCCATTCCACCAAGTTTGAACATTTTTCACTTGTGGGATGGGGAGAAAACCATTTTTGTTTGCTCATTATTACCCAAACTAGGGTTTCAAACCCGTTTGTAGTAAAATGGGCACAACTCCCTCAAAAAAAATGGAATTGAGTACAATAAAAAATAATAGAAATTAGATTCAATAATATTTCAATTCCAATCAGTCTCAATCCATGAAATGACCATACGTGTCTGTACCAATCACTAGAACAGAGAAAAATGTTATGAAATTATAGAAAACAGAGAATTTTTTATTGCTTTCACTTCAAACTTCATCAACCGACCCTCCATTCAATTTGGAGGATCAAATTTATACATATTCCATCCATTTATTCCCCTCCAACCATCCTATAACTACCCACTAAAATATTTAACAAACTTTTTGTGTGTAGGTGTTTTTACCAAGTCTAAAATGCAAAACTAAACGTAATGAAAACAATGAAAACACAAACAACACCTTGAGATTGGCCTAAGTTGAACTTGAACAAAATAAAATAAAATGAGTAATATTCCCTTGTCCAATTTGATTGGTTTTCTAGCTTTTTAGATCGTTTGATTTGTGTGCTCCTAGATCGACTTTGGCGGGATAACAGCTTGTTGTAGCTTGATTTGGATGAAAGAAGATGGTGAATTGAGTGCAAGATGATGGCTGGAGATGAATGAAGATTAATCTGATGGATTGGTTGTGAGTGAATGAATCCTTCGGGTTACAAAATGGCTAAGTGTTAGCCATTTAGCCAAGGAGAGTTGAATGAAGGGCCCATATTCATTCTTTGCCAAGGGCAAGAGATCAAGGGTGGAGATCAAAGGTTGACCAAAATAAATTAGAAATTATTTTTTAATATGCATGGGAAAGACAAAAGGAATAAAATATTCCTTGGAAAACCTTGGGTGAATAAATAGAATTTAAAATTCCATTGGAAAGTATGTGGAGATTTTAAATGGAATTAAAAATTCCATTGGGATGTGGGAAGAGTTAACTAAAGGGGGTTGATTAGACTAGGTGATGAAGGATTAGAAGAGGGTTAAGTGGCTAATGATTATTAGGAGCCAACTTGAAAAATTTAGAGGATGTGACACCTCCTAATGATGGGATTAGGAGATGAATTAGGATTAAGTGTTGATGGGACATAAAGGGAATTAAATAAGTGAGTTATTTCTTTAATTCTTTGCAAGAAAGGGATAAAGGGGTAAGGTATTTAATTATTTAGCTAAATACCTTAAGGATTTAGAGGAATTTAAGTATTTTAATTAAATAATAGAAACATTACTTAATTAATGTGGATAAAAAGATATTTAGACAAAAAGAGATAAATTTGACTAAATATAAGTTATCAAATTTAGATGTCAACATTTTTCCCCTCTTTGAGATGGTGTTACAAAGTAGCATCATTTAAAATAAGATTAAAAGATAGCACTAGGAAGAATATTATTATATTGGGAAAGATGATGGGAGTGAAGGTGAAGATTATGGATTGAGGAGATGTGATTAGATGATTTGTGCTAGATTGAATGGATTAGGATTGGATGGAGATGGTGGAAATGAATGAAAATAATGGAAGAAGAGAGGTTTAGAATAACAAATCTCTATTATACTAAGAAGATTGAAGAGAATGATATGATGAGGAGGGATGAAAAAATGCTCAAATAAAAAATTGATATTATCTTAAGCAAGTTGAAAAGATGATCAAAGAAAATAGGATGGATAAATGAGGGATGGGAACAAATAGGATAGAGAGATGAAGGAGAGTGATGAAGGATGAATGGATTAGAACAAAATCAAGAAAGTTAATGGTTACGTACTATGCTACCATGTAATGAGAACTTCATTTGATAAAGCATGAGATACTATGCGCCAGTGTACGAGGAACCAAGGTGACGTCATATCACATGCATAGGACTGACACAACAAACAAAAGGTTAGTCCAACATCCCAAAGTCATGGGAGCTTTGGTTGGGCGTGATGTTGAGATAACCACAAACAAAAAGTATTTCCTAGCGTTACACAAGACCACAAGGATCTTGGTGGGTACTACATGGGACAACCAAGAAGATAGAAGCAGACAAAAAGATCAAGATACACCCCTATGTTAACCTATCATAGCGCAACATGATATGATGGATCGTGGTGACCCTGATGAGGTATGATAGGAAGCTCAAATGATAAAAAAAATTTCCAAAGCATCAAAAGATCACAATCAATTTCAAACATCCTTTTCCATGGGATAAAAAGGGTGGATGGGATTGATGTGATTTGTTAGGAAGGATGCATCTTTTTGAGACCAAATATGGAGACTAAACTAGGTGATCGACATGAAACTCGATACTCGAAACTGATTGGATCTCATGATACTAATGAACTTTGTTTGGAAGCACCAGCTAGGATAGGGACATATTTGATGACATGAAAAATGAAAAGGAACAAGATAGACACACCCTAAAGATCTTGGGGCTCGGGGGTTGATCAAAGCTCATCCTTGCCTACATGAAAGTGTAGAGCCCTTGTAGTTCGACAAAAGACTGACAACCAACCATGGATAAAAGTGGAAAGAGGATGATGTAGACCATGATGGATGACAAAGACCAGATGGAAAAATGTCCTAGGGGAAAATCAAATGAGCTACCTTCCCTACATGAAAGCGTAAGGGAAACGTAATAAAACACAAGGCCAAAGATAGACAAAGGACAAGGGATGATGAGATGACCATGATAAATGGATAAAAGGATGGAGCCGATATGATGAGCCAGGATAGTTCATGTGGATGGGATGGTCGATATGCCTAATATGTGGATTCTATGAAGCTCAGGGATGGGATAGTTATCCAGATCATCGGAAGATGAATTGGGAGGATGAGATGGTGGATAGATGAGTGACGAAAGTGATAAGATATTAGGAAGATGTAGCAAATAGATAGGAGTGATTATAGTGAGATATAATGGCATTGGATTGCATGAGGGTAGCCTATAGCGAGATACCAATGACAAGGGATTATGAGATGGAATGAAAATAGAGATAGAGGGATGGATCAATAAAGATAAGGAGATGCAAAGATGCTTGGATGGATGGATAGAGGGATAAGGATTTAGAAATATGGAAGATATTGTTTGGATGGTTAGGGAGATAAGGATGAGGAGATGGAAGGGATTTTTGTATGGGAGGATGATGTCTCCAAGGACTATTGCACAAAGGTGGAGATGCCCCACTCTAGATATATCATGTATGATGAGGCAGGAGGGATGGAAGATGGAAGGATGGGGAAATAAAGGAGTGAATGGATATGGATAGGATGGATGGATAAGGAAGGTAGATGGATGTGGATAGGATGCATGGATAAGGAAGGTGGATGGATGTGAATAGGATGCATGGATACAGAATGTGGATGGATGGGGATAGGAATAGGATAGTGCATGGATGAGGGGAATGTATGCCAAGAGGTGTCCAAAGCATGTATATATGTTTGCCTCTATCTAGGTCAATATTGCAAGGAATATGGAGGGATTGGATAAAAATGGGATATGATGGGTAGGATGTGGAAGATAGGTGGAAGTAGGAGATGGAGGAAGAGGATGTATAACATGAAGTTGCCTCCAAGTGTGGAAGATAGGTAGATGTAGGAGATGTAGGAGATGTAGGAGACAGAGGAAATGTGGGGATCTACACATGACGCTTGTTTTCTAGGTTTTCATGATGGTACTTATCGAAGGTGCTTGTTTGTCAAGTTTTCACCATTGGACAAATTATTTCTCTTTACTATTAAAATTTGGATTTTCACTTTTTGGACTTTTTTTTAAATTTTTTGACTAGTAAGTGGGTGGAGATGGATGAAGAGAGGGATATGGATAAATGGATTTAGAAGACATGTGGTAAGGTGATGGAAGAAGGACTCAAGAATAAAGCACCATATGAGGTAATAAGAGCCCCTGTGTAAAGCGACTATTGGATGTTGGTACAACCTTATTAGAATGGATGGATTATGCAAGAGGATGGATTAAAGGGATTTGATGGGGGAGATATGGGGTGGGGGATATTGGCTGCGATGTTGGAAAGTGTATGGATGGAATGATGGAGTGGATGTGTGATGGGGGAATGTGTTCAGGAACAACATTGGCACATGTGGTGGTGGATGTGAAAGGATAGGGGGATGAGTGGATGGAGAGTGTGGGGATAATGCAGGAGTTTGGATAGTGAATTTTGGGACATAGGGACCCAAATTAGATTTAGGAGATGGATGATGCGAATGATTCCTAGTTGGATTAGAAACATTGGATGTCGTTATGGATTTTTCATTTGGAGGTACTGCATATTTTTTCTTGGGAATCCACATGGTTTTGATTTTCGCTTTGGTGGGCCTTTGCGACCTTTCTGATGGATTTGGATTTTGGATTGTATTTTTCTTTTCATCAACATGTATTTTTAAGGGGACATGAGGAGATTTAGATTCATGTGGATGTTGGGATTTATGCATTTTTTCTTTGGCATCCAAAGTGATTTTAATAGCAATGGGATGGGTATGAGGCAATGGATGATGTGGATGGAGTGATAGAGGTAGGATTTTGACAAAGATGCGTGGATGGAGGATGTGAGATAGCATGCATGGAGGGTTGCCTTTGTTGATCCTAGTCATGGATTATGAATTTAGGATTCTTATGATGCATGCTAGGGATAGGTGATGGATGGGTGAGAGGATGAAGAGGATAATATGGAGGAGGTGATGTTGGGATACAAGAGCCCAAAATGGACATTGTATATGGTGGATGTATTATGGTGGATGGAGGTACATAAGGACCCAAATTAGATGCAGTAGATAGAGGATGAGCGATGGTGGATGGAGGGACATAAGGACCCAAAATGGCCTTAGAGGATGGAGGAAGATGGACAGTTATTTTGAGGTAATATGATGGAGGAAGGGGGATGGAGACAAATGGTTTGGTAGAGCGATGGGAAGTTCCTCTCATTCCTTTGGAAGAGGCTTGCTTAGGATGTATGGAGGTTGTACCAACATTTTTGGATTGTGATTCTTGGGAGATATATCCAAGACCTTGTGTGTCTAGATGTTCTTTGACCTGGATGGGCTCTAAAATACCCTGCTCATGAAGGCCTAAACCTTTTCCTTGATAGTTCATGTTCTTTATAATATGATCTATGGTAGGATGCTTATGCTTTTGGAAGCATGATGTGAGTCCATTAGCAGGTGGAGGAAGGGTGGTGCATATGATTTATTCTTCTTCTACAAGATAACCACCATGGATGAGTGTGATTTTACCAAGTTGATATAAAAGTGGTGTTGGGATGGTAGGGATAGGTGGCGATGAAGAATCATAAGATGGAGATGATGGGATGAGAGGATCTTCATTAGGAGGATTGGGTGATAAGGGCTCTTGAGATGGATCGATTGGATCTTGAGTGCAAAGGGGATCATGGGATGGAGCAGATGAGATAGTGTGATCTTGAGATGGATTGGAGAGGATGATAGGATCATGATTTGGGTGAGGATAGGGATGATGAGATGGAATGGATGGGAGAATATGATCTTGGGATGGAGTAGATAGGATGGCAGGATCTTTATTTGGAGGAGGGGATATTCTTTTATGCTTTTGATTAAGCTCTTGGCATGACTCATCTTGTGTGGGAAGCATGGAAAGGGAGGAGTGTTGGAGAGAATCCTCAAGTGGGGGAGATAGGAGGATGGAGGATTCATGAAGGTCATGGGAGTGTAGTTCAGTGATACTAGGACTAGGAGAAATGGATTGGGTTCTAGTGTCTTCACTGGTTCCATTGGTTCTAGGAGTAGAAGATGGTTATTCAATGGATTCGGTGGGTTTGATGGTTTCAACTATTTGGATGGTGTTAGGAATGGTAATGGGAGTGATAGGTGTAGAATGGAGGAGGTCCTCATCACTATTGATCGAACATGATAGAGTGGTATGGCTTGGTTCCACAACATCAAGATGTGGATTTGGGGATGTCTCTTCTATCATGAGTTCTTGGATGACACTTGGAAGGGATGTAGCATTAGGTGGAGTGATGGGAATAGATGAAGGATTATGGATGGATGGAGGACTAGGATTAGGGATTGGTGGATTAGGATTATATGAACGAATGTAATCAAATGAAGGACTAGGGTTAGATGAAGGATTAAGCTCGATGGATGGATCAAGATTATATGGAGGATTGAGGTAGGGTAAATTGGTAGGAGGATTAAAATATAATGGAATGGAAGGGGGAGTGATACAAGAGGAAGTGGATGATGAACTAAGATAGGAGGATGTAGATGTTAGATTAGGTTGGGAAGATTGGGATGGCAGATTAGGATAAGAGGACACGGATGGAGGATTAGGATAGAAATATGTGGATGTTGGATTAAGTTGGGAAGATTGGGATGGTGGATTAGTATAGGAGGAAATGGATGGAGGATTAGGATAGCAATATGTGGATGCTAAATTAGGTTGGGAATATTGGGATGGTGGATTAGTATAGGAGGACATGGATGGAGGATTAGGATATAAATATTTGGATGCTAAATTAGGTTGGGAAGATTGGTATGGTGGATTAAGATATGAGTATTGGGATGGTGGATTAGAAGGAGATTTAGATGAAGGATATGATGGATATGTGGATAGGGAAGATACTGGATATCCCTGGTTAGGGGTAGCATAAGGATAGTTATTGGATACAAATTAAGGCATGGGGGGATAGCTCAAAGGAATGACTAGATTTTGGGAGGTGTTCATAAGAAGCTTGTTAGCAATGACAGAATCAAGGGGGTCTATATTATACTCATCTTGGTCAACAAGAATTTTGTTATCGTCATCAACGTAGTTAGGATTCCCCTTGACTACTATTATTGGTTGCATGGGAGGAGGATAAGAATTCATGGCATTAGATGAAATGGCTATGGATTGAAAAGATGGGGCTAGATGATTAGAAGGATAGAACAAATGATGAAATATAAATAGGATGGATCAGAAGAAAATGGGAGAAGAGATCTTAATATTTGTTTCGATATCAGAAGATCTCAGATATAGATGGACTAAAGCTCAAATTGGGATTTAGGTTAAGCTCATATTAGGATTAGATTAAAGCTCAGTTTTAGATTAGATGAAAGCTCAGATTAGGATTATATTAAAGCTCATATTAGGATGATAGGATTAAAGCTCGGATTATGGTCCAGAATAGTCCAGGGGTGACAGGATTGAGAAAAACCAAAAATTTAAAATTTCAATTTTTTCAGTTTTTTCTGTTGTAGTAAATCATGTTTTTGTCGATATTTGGAGCAGAATTTGGAATTGAAACTTGCGTCAGTCCCTAAAATTGGATTGTTAAAGGCACATTATTATAGGGATTGAATTAGTACTCTTGGAGACCTTTCCGACAATGTAAACGGTTTTGACTTCTAAGCACCGAGTGGAAAAATATGACCCCGACAAGTCAGGGTTTTAAAATTGGATGGTTTGGGGATGAACAAGAAATGGAGGAAAGATTGGATTATGATTTTGGTCTGAGGAAGATGTAGGCTAATTGTGGCATGAAGGATTGACTCTCTGGATTTTGTATGGGAAGCGGATTCGCCTCTGTATGTAACAAATTCTCCAAAATAGTAGATTCGCCCAAACAAAAAAGTGGGATCACCCCTAGGAGAAAATTCACCCAACCAGGTGAGTAGGATTGCCCAAAACAATAGTCAAAATCGCCCAAAATAGCAGATTCACCCAAACAAAAAAGTAGGATCACCCAGAATAGTAGTCAGGATCACCCAAAATAGCAGATTCGCCTAGACAGAAAAGCAAGATCACCCCTAGGAGAAAATTCACCCCAAAATAGCTACAAGTTCACCTAAACAGCTCACAAATTCACCCAAATAGAAGACAAGTTTGCCTAAATAGCTGAAGACATTGAAGAGTGGGTGGATGTGACCGAAGAATGAACAAGTGTGATTGAAGAACAGGAAAGGGTGACCTTGATGATTGCCTAATGGGATGAAAACTACAACTAAGTTTATTTTAGTAGAGACTTGGATGAAGAACAGGATGATAATGGAGGAAACATACACCTAAACGGACCTGAATGGGGCCCTGAATGAAGAATGGGATAGCCAATGGAAAGAATGGATTTTCCTAAACAGATTTAGATGGAAACTCGAATGGAGGATAGGACCACCAACAGACATATGGATATACCTAAAGGAATCCTAACGGGGACTAGGATGAAGAACAAGATAGAAAATGACCAAACGGACACCAAAATGGACCCAAATGAGGTCCCATATGAAGAACAAAAGGAAAATTCGCCCCTCTATTAAGGAAGGTTCACACCTACACTAAGAAAGTTCACTCATGTACTAAGAAATTTCTCCCAAGAAGGTGGAAAACTCTCCCAAGTACAAGGAACAGGCGATTTTGCTAAGGGGGATGTCAGACAAGACTAAAACAAGGAAGCATAATCACCTCCAAAGGAAAAGGGGACTACGATAAAGGACAATAAGCATAGAAAATAGTAGATAGAAGGATGGACTGACTCAACCAAAAATAAAAGCACTGGTATCTCTCAAAGAAGACATGCCAGACAACACGGTCCTAGGATTAGTGAAGGGTCTCTATCTAGGCTAAACAAGGCTATCTCGTGAGTCCTTGATATATGCACGGTATGTGGGGTACAACCATGAACACCAACCTGTCACAAACATGAGTTGGGAGCCTCAGCAAGGTACTAGAAACTTAGACCAACTCTTCACATATTATCTAGGTATCACCCTAGCTTCAACGTTCCGCTAGACACGATGTGACTAGATTGAGGTACAACTTCCGCTCTCCCCCCTTTATATACCCTATCAGTAACATATGGTTGGGATCGTCCCCCAGGTGATGAAATCCTAGGTAGGTCCTGCTAAGGGAACAAAACACTAGATGTCTCGGCTGGTCCCCAAGCTCACACATAGTGCAAGGGGAGAGCATAGACGCACTAGCACCTCCTAGGAAGACTAAACTAGACTAGAGCAAGTTGTGATTTCTCATCACCCAAGATCACCAAGTGGAGAAATGGGATTGGATACATCAATAGCCCACTCACAAGCACAAAAAACAAGTTAATTGACCCTTTAATTAGAGCTACGTGTGCCTATATTAGTATAAAAAAAATGACAAACAAAACTAACTATTCTTGGACTGGTCATCCTATAGAAGATGTGTTAGTAGTTTTAGACCACTAATCTTGGACAAATGAGAAATAGTTGCTCAGATTGTTAGGTGGAAGAAAGTTCACTCGCAAATAGCTGAGTTAGTGGATTAGTATCTAAATATGGAAGAAAAATGATACAAAAAATGAAAGAGTTTCGAATTTACCTCTATGTGAGGCAAGTTCGCCCATTTTGCTGAGAAAATTCACTCGTCTATAAAGTCAACTCTTCCCTTTTGTTACGGCAGGTTTTCCCCTCTCTAGAGGCAGGCTCGCCCCTCTGTAAAGCAGGTTCACCCCTCCTAAAAGGAAGGTTTTCCCCTCTATAAAGGTAGGTTCGCCCCATAGTAAAGGCAGGTTTGCCCCTCTGTAAAGGTAGGTTTGCCCCTCTGTGAAGGCAGGTTCACCCCTCTGAGAAAATTTTCCTAACAGAAGGTAGATTCGCCCAAACAAAAGGTAGGTTTTCCTATTGCCATAAGGCCAAGCATGTTCACCCCTGCAAGGAGGTAGGTTCGCCCCTCAAGGCAGTTTTGCCTCTGTAACTACAAAATGCAAACAACAAAAAACATGAAAGAATAGACCCGTGACATGGGTCCCACCGAGCATGCAAAAAATGTGTGCAGGTGTTTTTACTAAGTCTAAAATGCAAAACTAAATGAAATGCGAACAAAGAAAGCACAAACAACACCTCGAGATTGGCCTAAGTTGTGTATCAATGGGTTATTTTCAGGTATGTTAGCATATTAGATTAAAAAAAAACCCAAAGAAAACTATGGGTTACAAAGAAAGCTTAAAACAAATAAACGATTATACCAGATATTTTTTTCTTCCATGATTCACCTCCATAGCACCTTCTAGCTCATAGCATGTGATTGTTGCCCTCATATTTGTCTGTGTGAGCAAACAATTATGACCAAGCCCTATGCAAGTTTTGAAGGATTTGATGACAAAGACATGCAACAATGCAATAATGAAAAAGAAGAAGAAGTTGATAAAATTAAGAGATTAAGAGATATCCAATAATGAGAACAAAATTGACATTTTATAGAAAATGCAATTTTGGATGAACGAATGAGATTGAAGATTTAGAAAATTCCCTAGAATCAATGGTCAAGATTCAAAATGGAAACTCTCAATTAGGGTTAGGGTAAAATTCCCAAATGAGTGAACAAGATTTAATTTAATAAATTAAATCAAGGATGGAGAATAAATGTGACAGTGGGATGAAAATTAGTAAAATCAAGAAGATAAAGATTGAACAAGAAGATAAAATTTAGAAAATCAGTAATTTTAGTAATTACTTGATTTGTAGAAGAATATTACCATTTTGAATTAAAATTAATTCAAAGTATGGATTTAGTGAGATAGTAAATAATTGATTTTAAGATTATGTACTAAAAGAAGTCACAGTTAATCATGTGAGATCAAATTTTAAATAAATTGTTTTATTTAAAATGAGGAAATGTCAAATAAGGCAACTAAATAATCAAAGATAATTATTTAATTTAGAGAAGGTGATTGATTAATTAAATTAATTAATAAATATATTTAATTTAAAAAGGATTAGGGAATTAGTAACATATTAAATAAATAAATTTAAAATATATTGATTTAATAATCAAGAGGACATTAATGACAAAGATTAATTAAATAAATTGAGAACTTTATTTAATTATGAGCAGAATTTGATAATTAGTGACACATTAAATAAATAAATAAGATCTATTTATTTAATAATCATGAATAATAAAAAAAGATATGAATTATTTAATTAATAGTCGAAGCTGAGTTGGAAATGTAATTAAAATGTCATGATTATGCTAGGACGAAAAGTGGTAAAATAGTGCTCATAGGCCTAGGTCATTTTTATGTGTCTACAAGTTGAACTTGAACAAAATAAAAGAAAATGAGTGATATTACCTTGTCCAAGTTGATTGGTTGGTTGGCCTTATAGATCATTCGATTTGTGTGCTCCTAGATTGATTTCGATAGAATAACAATTTGGTGTAATTTGATTTGGATGCAAGAAGATGGTGGATTGAGTGCAAGATGATGGCTAGAGATGAAGGAAGTTGAATGTGATAAATTGGTTGTGAGTGAATGAATCCTTCAGGTTGTGAAATGGCTAAGTGTTAGCCATTTAGCCAAGGAGAGATGAATAAAGGGCCCAGATTCATTCTTGGCCAAGGGAAAGAGATCAAGGGTGGAGATCAAAGGTTGACCAAAAGGAATTAAAAAATCCTTTTTAATATGCATGGGGAAGACAAAAGGAATAAAATACTCCTTGAGAAACCTTGGGTGAATAAATGGAATTTAAAATTCCATTGGAAAGTATAAGGGGATTGTAAATGGAATTAAAACTTCCATGAAGGGTGTTGGGAGAATAAAATGGAATTAAGAACTCCATTGGGACGTGGGAAGAGTTGACTAAAGGGGGTTGATTAGACTAGTTGATGAATGATTAGAAGAGGGTTAGGTGGCTAATGATAATTAGGAGCCAACTTGAAAAAGTTGGAGGATGTGACACCTCCTAATCATGGATTAGGGATGTGTCACATCTCTAATGATGGGATTATGAGATGAATTAGGATTAAGTGTTGATGGGACATAAAGGGAATTAAATAAGTGGGTTATTTATTTAATTCTTTGGAAGGAAGGGATAAAGGGGTAAGATATTTAATTATTTAACTAAATACCTTAAGGATTTAGAGGAATTTAAGGATGTTAATTAAATAATAGTAACATTACTTAATTAATGTGGATAAGAAGATATTTAGATGAAAAAAGATAAATTTGACTAAATATAAGTGGTCAAATTTAGATGTCCACACTTTTAAAAAGTTGTCACTTGACAAGAAAAGTTGTCATGACAACAATTACAAGTTTTGCAACTTTTGTAAAAATGAACCAAACTCAAATGCACAAAAATGGCCTAAAATGGCCTTATTAACATGAAAGACACAAACCAAAACCAAAATTCCAACATTTAATTTTTGAAGGCATAATGAGCCTATGGGTGCTCGTACACCATACTCCCAAGGGAAAATAAAACTCAATTTCCACTTGAGTACAAACCTACAATAATGTATCCCTACATGATAAAAATTTTCTTCTATCATCCATGTAGTCCCTTCATAAGGCAGACCCTTCCATTCAATCAAATATGGAAGATAGACTTTGTTCCCTGGTGTTTTGAGGGCCTTAGTATCTAAGATGCACTCCAACCTTGGTGGGAACTCTTGGACCCACTCATCATCTACAAATACATGAGAACATGCATCATGACCTGCAACATCCATTTGTAAAGGATACAAATCAAAAACTAAAGCTACAACCTTCAAACCAATTCCCCCTTGCTTACAATGGCCCTTTGTTTGCATCTACCACCTCCAACTTGTAACTGATCCCTTTCTATTGTATAGATGGCATACAATGCAATAGAACCTTGCCCACTTCAAGAGATTGCTTTATTTTGAACTTAGGCTTCTCATCCCTCAATTTTACCATCACAACCAAAGCATTTTGTCCCCTCTCTTTACCTCTAACCTTTAGGATAGAAAACATGGTTCCTTGATCAATGGTACTGCTCTCTTGCAAAATAAGTATATCATTACTAACATCCAATGTATCCTTGTGTAATGCCTGCAATGAATGCCTATATGCTTCACCCTCAATGGAAAATAGAAATATTGAGTGCTCCTTGCCTTTTCAACTCTATCACTACTCAAATTTGAAAGAGACCCTTACAATACAACTATGTGATGTTTCCCATACTCACCCAATAATCATTTCAATATGTCAACTGTTGGTTCAATAACCTCAGGAAAATCTTGAATGGAATATAATATTCCCTTGGTCAAAGGAATTTCTCCTATCTTGCCTTCATACTCAAGGGTTTCAAATCCATAGGAAATACACAAATTCATACCATAACCTTTTTTCTCCCTTTGTAAGACCTACTTCATCAATATTCTTCATGGCCTAAGATTGTATCAACTCATGCTTTCTTTCATTGTTCCTCATTCCTCCATTGTGAAAGACTTTATTGGAATGCATGTCCTCGGCCTCTTCAAGTGAACATCCTTGATTTTGATCGGGTCTTTCCTTCTTTGTCATCGTATCATTACCTACAAACACATACTCACATAAAGGCTTAGTTTCAAAAACACAAGATTTTCTTGTCTCTTCAGATGCTTCTAGTACCCTTCCTTTCAACATATCTTTCAACTCATCCCTCCTTGTTGTTTTCCTCTTTTTCCTTCTTCTCCTCTGAATAATCTTCTTGATATGCCACTTAACCTTCTTCCTTATTGGCCAATGCCAACATTTTCCTACTTTTCTCTCTCAAGAAACTATTACATCTAAAGATCCATTTGTTTCCATTTCTTCCAATGCTTGTATAAAGGCTATTATCTCTTGCTAAACATTTATATGTTCTTCTTTCTCATTTTTCTTCATCATCTCACTTCTCTTTTTTCATCCCTTGTTTCTTGCTTGGTACCTCCTCACTTTGCAAATCTCTATTTAATTTTCTCCTCAACTCTTATATTCTCCTTCCTCAAGCAAGTCTCTTTCACCTTGTATCTTCTTGTCTTCGTTATACCTCACCTCAGGACTCTTTATTTTCCCTTGGCCTAGTCTCTTGGCATCTAGATTCTTGATTCAACCTACAAAAAGACAACACATAAACTCTCAAAACTTATCTTGCCTAGATCATCAGGCTCTGATACCAATTTCATGTAGAGAGAGGGTGGACAACCCCAAACCAATATCAACCAACCAAACTTGAAACCCTAAAAATCACTTGGTGGGTTTTTCCTCACAAGCCTTCAATCCTTAAAGCCTAAAATATGGGGGCAGCAAATTGGGTTTTTTGGTCATAACCTTCATTGTATACATGATATCAAAAATTTAAGCATAGTTCCAGATACCCATTTGTACTTTATAAAACATATCAAAATTTCATGTGTGGTAACTTTGTATGGAACCCTTCAAAAATTGACTATCATTTTGCTAATTAAACCTTAAAGGGCAAATTCAGGTTTGAATGCAATATGGCTTGGTCAAATAAAGACTTCCAAGGATCTCCCAACCACTTCTTGGCTCTTATAGGGTCCTCATATATCTAATGACATTTTTTTTTCCAACAATGCATTCCTCAACTTTCCAAGCATGATTTGTTACTCCTCTCATGGCTTCTTGGTCTAGTACATGGAGATATTTAGACCTTCAATCCACCCTATCATGTGCTAACCTTCTTCTCCGCTCCCATAACTTTAGGAAAAAAACCTACCCTATTCCAATCCATTCCACTAAGTTTGAGCATTTTTCATTGGTGGAATGGGGAGAAAACCATTTTTGTTTGCTCACTATTACCCTAACTAGGGTTTTAGACCTATTTGCAATAAAATGGGCACAACTCCCTCAAAACACAATAAAATTGAGTGAAACAAAAAAATAGTAGGAATTATATTGAATAATATTTCATTTCCAATTTCTATCAATCTATTAAATTATTGTACGTTTTTGTACCAATCACTAATATACAGAAAAACGTTATGAAATTATAGAAAACAAAGAATTATTTATTGCTTTCACTTCAAACTTCATCAACCAACCCTCCATTAGAGTTGGAGGATCAAATTTATACATATTTCATCTAGTTATGCCCCTCCAACCATCCTACATCTACCCACTAACATATTTAACAAACTTTTAAAAATTTGTCACTTGACAAGAAAAGTTGTTTTGACAATAATTACAACTTTTGCAACTTTTGTAAAAATGAACCAAACTTACCCAAACTTTCCCAAATGATCCCAAATGGAAAAAAATGGCCTAAAAATTCCTTATTAACATGAAAGACACAAACCAAAAACAAAATTCCAATATTTTATTTTTGAAGGCATAATGAGCCTATGCGTTCCTACACCAAAACTCACAAATTATTTTGATTTTTTTTGTAAAAAAAATATTTATAATCTATAATTAAAACCTCAAAAATCATTAATTCACATAATATTCAAATTCTTAGCAATTTAGTTACTATAGGTGTCAAAAAGTGAAGATTCGGTGAAAAATGTTGATTTCAATGTCCCACTTTGGCTGAAAATTGGGACACACTATTGTGGGGTCACCTACCAATGGGAATTTTTAGCATTTTGTGTGTCATGGGGCTAAACCAGTTATTCCAAAACATTAGGATAGGTGGTTAAATTCTATGGGAGGCCCCATTTTTTTTCCCCTAATATCCCAATCTTTGCAAGCTATAATATTTCAAAGTAGTTTCTTAAGAGCCCTACAAGAAAAAAACTAACAAACAATGATGGATTGGTTCTTGAAGCTTGTCGATCCAATGAATATTATTTCTACACCTACATGTGGATATGGGATCCCTCCATAATAATATCTCTCATTTTTTTCAAGTTGACATTGTTTGACCATGCCAAGAATGAAAGCATTCTCACAAAAATCACCATTTTAGTAAAAAGTAAATATGCCAATAGGAATATTTAACATTTCTTATGTCAAGGGCCAAACTGACCATATGAACACATTGGGGTGAGTGGGTGAATATTTTTGGAGGCCATGATTTTTCCTTTGGGTCCCTCAATCTTTGCAAGCTACATATTCTCGAGCAATCCTTTAAGATCCTTAAGAGAAAAAACCATCAAACTATGATAAATTAGTTCACAGAGCTCATGACACCTAAAAATGTTTTTTATTGACCTATAGGTGGACTTTGGGTCCCTCAAAAATACCCTATCTTAATTTTGGTCACCTTGACACCATTTTACCATGCCAAAAATGAATGCATTCTTACAAAAAAACATTTAAGAGCTCATTTTAAACATGCTAACAAGAATATTTTGTGTCTCATGTGTCATAGGGCCAAATTTATTGTACAAACACATTAGGTTGGGTGGTTGAATTCTAATGGAGGCCTCATTTTTTTCCTTATGTCTCCCAATCCATGTGGGATACATTATTTCAAGGTAGTCTCTTAAGATCCCTCAAAGCAAGAAACTCCCAAACTATGAAAAAGTAGTTCTCAAAATTCGTTACACCTACAAAAAAAATTTCTAGACCTATAAATTTAAGTTGAGTCCCTCTACAATAACCTATATATATTTTGGTCAACTTGGCAGCATTTGACCATGCCAACAATGCATTCATTCTTGTAAAATATATCATTTGAGTGTATTGTAAAAGTGCCACCAAACATATTTTGTATTGTGTATCATAGGGCCAAACCAATTGTGCCAATACATCAAGGTGGGTAGGTGAATATATTTGGAGACCTCAATTTTTTTCTTTAGTGTCTTGATCCTTCCAAGATTCTATAAATCATGCCAATCTCTTAAGATCCCTCAGATTTGATGATAATTTCATGGTGATAACAATCTCTATTAGATGACAATGTTCCTTTTGGGAATTTTCTTAAGAGGGTAATGAGATAATTTTAAACACATACACACACACCTCTTATTCACAACAACTATCTACCTTCCCCTCCATAACTATCATTTTATCTTCCATGAAATTTATAATATTATAAGATGTAGAATTTTATCCATTCTAGGCACATTTTCCTCTCTTAATATCTCCTTGATGAAATATATGCACATAAATAATTTAGGTGCATTTGGATGACACCATTATGATGTACCACCTCCTTGTTTGTATGACATCACAAATCACCTCTTGTTTATGAATATCCCAGAATGCTCCTAATTATCTCTAGGTGTTGACATGACTATCATAATGTCCCCATGGTTGTGCAATTGTTTTAACTATCAATTTGATTGACATAACATGTTATAACTACTAATATTTTTTGAAGGATAATATTTTTTTTCTTCATAACATCAGGTTATGATGTTTGACAGTTATCCTTTATTATACTAGCAACACTCTAGATTCAATAACTATTTCTTCAAGCTTAGTATGAATTATTTCCTTAATGATAACCTCCTTTTATCCATGAAATTATTGTCAACCATTCGGGAAGATCCCATTTACAACTAAGACCCTAATTTTTAAGTGCACCTTTTGTGCTTTATAATCAATTTTGTATGCTTCTTCTATTTAATTATATTAATAAAATTTATAATTACCAAACTCCTCTTAATTGGTATCAATAAAATTACAAGCACGAAAGAGAAATTAGAATTTCCCAACTAAATTTTAACAACTCCAATCATTAATCTCTTGCAAATATAAAAAAAACTAAGTCTCTCTTATGATGGGGAAAAAATCCTTATATATCCCATTTTAAACTTGATTTAAAAGTACAAGTTGAAATGTATCATAAATTGCATCATTAAAAAATAGGCATAATTGTAGGGATACCATGGAATCTAGGACAAAAATAAGGGAAAAAATTAAATAAACTATTCAAATATAGGGATCAAAACTAATAAATCAAATTTTTTCCTCAATTATTTGTAGCTTTGTGATAGAAAACTTAGACTTTATATGCTTCTTGCAATTGTTAAGAGACTCTTTGTTATACACCGAATGTGTGGGCCCAATGTATTAAAGGGGATTGGCATTAAAATTTTACAAATACAACTATTTTAATGGTCCAAAATCAGAAAAGATACCTAGCAATAAATGAAATGTAAACTAGAGTTTTATATGAAGAGTAGGCTATCGAATTTAAAGGTAAGAGTAATAGACAATTACATCACAAATAAAATATAAATAATTGGGCATCCTATGACGTAGATTAACGAATGCATAATCTAATGATTTTTTAATTTAAAATTATCATTCTTTAACTCCTTCCCTCTAAGAAAATTAAAAAAATTAGACGTCTAAATAATCTTTTGAACTATTTTAAGGGTTGTATAAGGGTTTAAAAGGCTTCTAAGGGATTAGGAAATCATAGAGGGTTGATAATATAAAAGAGATCCATTTTAGGACATTCAGGAGAGGGTTATAGAAGCTTATTTAAGCTGAAAAATGATCCCTAATAAACGTTTAATTTGAAATATATTGTGCGTAAACCCTTTTAATCAACTCTGACACTGCTCTAAATGAGTCTTTAAAGAAAAATAATAGATAAAATATCAAACCAAACCTTTACTGATGTATTATAAACCATCTTCACCATTAAATAGCGAAGACCAAAGGATGCCAAACCCAATACAACTCATCTAAAATGAGTATAATGTAGGAAAAATATATCAAAACTATATTAAGATAACATGACCATGAAAATATAAAATACATAGTAGATATTTTATTTTTGTAAGCATAAGATGTAATAAAATATTAAGTATTATGTTGCAAGTATGTGTTGATTGGTTTTTTCATTAATGTCAAAAATATTGTTTTGGCATTGATGTAAATTGTATGTGTTGAGGAAGATTGATGTTAAAGATGAATAGTTGGTGTTGTCTATGCTTTGATTTGTGGCATTATGTTGTCATCAGTTAAGCAACTGGTTTTAACCTCTAGTGTTGCTTTGATAATATTATATCTATGGATGTAGTAGTGATGAATATGTTTTGGATGTGTCTCTATTGCTTGGTTTCCAAGTTCTTTTGATAAAATTTGATAAAAAGGGGAAATAGAGTGTTGTAGTGTTGTTCTGGATTACAAAGAGATTTTTTGATTTTAGTCCACATTCCTTCTAGGTTGAAGATATACCTATCCAATTTCTATGTGTTGGTGAGAATTTTTTAGAGATATTATAATGAAAAGGGTATCTTGGACCATCGTACAGTAGAAGTTGTTTTCACCATTGTGTGACTATGCATTGTAGAGGTGTTTGGGATAAATGTTTTTTCTTTGTGTTTCTCCATAGCTATGTTTCAAGTCTTATGATTTTGAAGGTGTGTTGATGGTGTTGGTAGTTTACCTCACTCAAGAGGATTTTATTTTTTTGCTTCGAAAGATAGTATTTCAAGTAACGATGTATGGCAGAGTTGTTTGAGTGCACTAGGTTTGTATATTCTTTAGATGGAAGTTGTTGTGAAGGAGTTTGTTGGATTTCAAGATATTTGAGGAATATTATAGATCATGTTCAACCATGGTGTGTGGTTCACAAGTCATCTTTGGTCTTGAGGAGGTGTGTAGCTCAAATTTAAATGGTGTTTGTGTAGGTAATGGTTGGCCTGGTGTTTACACAACATGCGAAGGATTTTGTGGTAGAGTGTGGTTAAGTGGTGTTGTTTATTTGGGTCCCAATTCATTTTTTATGTGGTCCACATTAAATTCTACCCATCATGGAAGATTTTTGGTACAGACCTGATTATAATTTTCATGTTTGAGGTGTATTATCAACCTTGGAAAGGGTTTCAAGGTTGAGGACAGTATAAGTATTAGTTGAATTATTGAAGGAGGTCAAGATAGATGAAAGTGTGAAGTGTGTGATGTGAATAATGTAGATTTGTAGAGTGAAAATTTGAGTAGATTGGTGTGGAAATTCAAGTGTTCGATTATCGAATGCAGTGAGGAGAAGGTGTTTGCAATCATTCAAACAAACTACAAAGGTGTTGGAGTTATTGTGGTGTATTTTCTATTGCATTGAGATTATGTTCTCTATGTAATATTTCTTCTCTATCTTCTTTTTCTATTCTGGCAGTGAGCCTTTGGTTGTGAGTGTAATACCCCTCTGTTTTGCATTTTGGATGAACAGTGCTCTGTCCTGTTGTGTTGTACTTTATGTTTGTACCTTGACTTTGGTACCCGATTATTATTTTATCACTATCTATTAAGCGACGTTATTGTAATCTTTTGATGTGATGGTATTTTAATAGGATGTTATCTTATGACATGTTTTGGATTAACAAAATGGATATTTGAATTAATGATGATTATGTTTTGGATTATACTAGCATGTTAGAATTGTCAGTTATTTGTAGTGTATTGGTGAAGAGGACGGTATCGTATCACTCGCTTGCGAGTGCCCTACGATCCCGTGATTACCTCTTCACGGTGTGTATTTTATGTTGTTCATATTATATGTTGTGGTTTACTTAATTTGCAGGTTGACAGGTACAAGACATCGACTCCACCTGGTTTCACAGGTGAGAGCGTGTTCAATATCCAACGGTATTCAATTGGGAGATAGTAGCTAGGTTTCCGTGTCAGGTCCTCACCCTAGTCTTGTGTTTTGTCTAGTGATGTCGGGTTGTGTTGCTTCGGTTATCATGTTCCCCTCTTCGTTATTTAATTGCAAACTAAATTGGGTGATTTAAATAGCTTGATGAATTTAAGTTGTGAATTATTGTATTCTGGAATTATATTGAAATATAATTAATTTTATTGTTAATTTAATTTAATTAATAAATAATTTAATCTTTGATTAAATCTATTTATTAATTGATTAAATTTATTTGGTTAAAAGAAGTTAATTTATCTTTGTTGAAGTTATTGATTAAATTGTAAAAATTAGAAATAAAGAAAATGTATGGAAATCATTTGAGAAAATTGAAATTGGAAAATAAATGGAAAATGTTTAGAAAGTCAAATTTGGAATTTGCATTCAAAATTGAAAATATGAGATATTTTGGAATTTAAAAATTAAAATTATTTGAAAATTGGATATTTTTCATTTTTGTTTTCAAGAAGTTATTATGGTGGTTGAAGGATTTTAGGGTAAAATCCTTATGAATGAATTTGCTTCACCATTTTTGGGATCTTGGAGTTTTTGGAAAAAATTGAATTTGTGGAAGAAAACATTCTTCAACTTTGTGGGTTTTTGGATTGGGTTTGTGGAAATTTGTGGGGTTGGATTTGGATGCAAGGTGGGAGGCTTGGCATCATCTAGACTACTTCAAACTCAAGGAAAAACCAGGTTCTTGTGCTTATTATGCTTGTTTTGAAATTATGAAATTTAAATATCAATGGTTGAAGATCTTTTGGAAAGAAATTTTAAATGTTGTTGCTTGAATTCAAATTTGACAAATTGAAATTGTGTTCTTCAAATTGCATGAAAACACTTTTAGAATTTAAAATGGCTTCCCAAGAAAATGATGTTTTTGGAATTTAAGTCATGGTTCTTGAAGTTTCATTATTCTGGTTTTTTTTACCAAAAATGCATATATATATATATATATACATTAAGGGTATATATATATACATATATAGATATTCATATAATTATAATACTGTTAAAAAGTTATTTTAAACCTTGTTATTGAAAATCCGAATTTAGTTTTGGGGCGGATTTTATATTTCATAAAATCGCGTTTTTTTGTTGAAAACGTAGGAATTTTGGGGTTTTTTAAAAAAAATTTAAAATGTTTTGGGGAGGTCGTTGGGGGCTCAACCCCCACCGTGCCCCACGGGAGGCAAGCAGAGGGAGCCGCACCCAGCGTGTCCCTCCCCACTCCCCTCACCCTTTCCCCCACCGTCGCCGCCGGTTCCGCCGCTTGGCTCGCCGCACCCTCCTCCCTCCGCGGCCACCACAGTCCGCGGCACTGTGTTTAATAGACGTCGCCATTGTTGGTGGCATTGTGCGCCACCAACAATGGCGTCGGCTATGAATACAGCCGCCGCCTCTATTAGCTTGGCGCGGGTTCCAAAGGGGTGCGAGCCCTAAATTTCGGGAGGGTTTTGTTTAAGACAAAAAAAATATAATATAATAAAAGTCAGGAATGCATTTTAAATATTTATTATTATAATTTATAATAATAAAATATGTCTATTTTAGATATTTTATTATTATATATTATAATAATAAGATATGATTATATTAATATTTATTTTATTGTTATATTTTATCATAATAAAATATGTTTGATTAATATTTTATTATTATATTTTATAATTTTAAAATATTAATATTTAATATTATTATATTGATTTTAAATAGGAATGTGTAGTTATCTTTTGAGAGCATGTTTGTTTAATGGTTTTATTGTGATCATAAATTAAATTTAATTGAGGAAATGGAGTATAAATAACTTGGATTACATCATTGATTTATTTTAACATTTGATTTTAAGGGAGATTAGTTTTGTATTAAAATAATACGTTTTCAGATCAAGTTAAATGTTTGTTTAAGAATGACTATATTGCAATGTGGAAACGATTAATTCAAGTTATGGTATTTTGTTTAGTGGAATCAATTGAGTATTTTATTATTAATGAAAGACAAGTAGGAGATTAAGTATTAAATGTTAACTTTCTCCCCTATCTGAATAAGACGTAATTTGTATCTGCTTATATAATGCAATGAATTCCTGAATGTTAGCATGAGGACATGGATTTAGAATATCCAAAGTAGATGAAATTCTTGTTTGACTTCCATCTGATTCTTTTCATCATTTGGAAAATAAGTCTTTACATTGACAAGTCTCCAGTTGAGTTTTCTGTTTAGTGGTTGTCGTTTGTTACGTCAACCTGTTTTGTACTCCTTAGGTGGGGCTTGTGTATTTACTAGTTACTACTCGGTTTCTACGAATGAGTATGTTTGTACCTCCTTAGTTTAGGAGCGGATTATGGGATCTGTGTCTCCTTGTAAGGATGGACCTTACTATGTGGTTAGTGCCTCCTATGTTGGAGTGGTTTTATATTTGTCACCTCCTGAGAAAGGAGTGGATTTTGTTATGTGTGTCTCCTTGTCAGGAGCTGTCAAGAGCAGATTTGTTACCGGGTTACCTCCAGTGTTTGGAGAGGGTTTTGAACTTAGGTTGCTCCTGAGAAAGGAGTGGTTTTATTACCTTGTTCGTTGTACCTTGTACCCTTGATGTTTGGATGTTATTTGTGTGTTGTCAAGTAGAAGAGTGGCTTCCGTTTGGGGCCAGAGCCTGGAAGAGGTAAGACTGGGTAACCTTCAGAAGTGGTATAATTAAGTGATAACTAAATCAATATACTTAGAGTTTGGGTAGTACTTCACACTAAAAAGATAATTATACCTCACTCATTGACGCAAGAGCTTGTTTAGACTTGGGATGAGTGAGAAGGCCATGGGATGGCAAGGTCATCTATCTTGTCTGTACGAAAGGTATTTGGCTCCGCATTAGTAAGTGTGAGGGCTGAGGGTCGGTTTGGGTTACCTTCCTTAGGATCCGCTGGGTAACTCATGACGAGCTATGTGATGACACTCTATCTAGGACAACAGTTGGGTTTTGATTTCGTATTAGTGTGTATGAGGGCCAAGGATCGGTTGAGGTCACCATCTTGACGATCCGCAGTGGGTAACTCATGATGTGATGTTTGATGGCACTTCGTGTGACCATAGTTGGTACTTGTTTATTGTGGGTATGGTTTCCGTAACATACCTGATGTGACTATGGTTGGTGCTTGATTCTATGTGGTATGGTTCTTGTAACCTGCTTGTTCTGCTTTATTTGTGAAAGCAATGTGATCATGTAGTGTTGTACTTATGTTGTACTCGCATGGTATTTGATTTGTACTTTGGGATGTACTTGTGAGGTTCATGTGAATGGATGTTTCAGTTTGGTTTAGTTATGTTAGCCTGTGTCTAGAGGTAGATGGTCTTGACTAGGATTCCTGGTTACTATCTCCTAGCATGGGGGTGTGGGCCTTTTGGTTCCACTTGGTTGGGTGGCATGCACCTAAATCCGTTGGGTTCATCTTCATTTTCGTGTGGACGAGACTTTCAGTTGGAGAGCTCGTGGGTTTCAGTATCAGTTCTTGTTGTATTTCCTTTTTGTTGATCTTGTATTATTTTACCCCTCAGTTGTATCGAGGTGGAAGTGTAATTGTAATTATGTTATTGGACTTACCTCATTCGGGGAATGAGAGATGTAATTGTAATATTTAATGATGGATTAATGCAATGGAAAGTTATCTTTATGCTTTGATGTAATTCATCTTCTTTGGATGTATGTGCTTTAAATATTGGTTAATTAATTGACATGGTTTAAATCATGTTTTTTGTTTGGGTTCTATTTAACCTTTGTCTCGTAACCTTAGAGGATGTTGGCATTAGTTAGAAAACTTGCTTATTAATTATACTTTTTTTAAAAAAAATTATTTTGTTTTAGTAGTTTAATGCAACTTCCTCTAGTATTGCGTGGCGGGGCGTTACAGTGAGCCTTTTTGGATAATGTGTCATATTCTAGAAGTGAGCCCTTGTAACTAGTTTATCAATTACTTATATTGTGAGCTAATGCTCACAATGGTTTTTCCCTTCTTCGGTTTTCCACGTAAAATATAGTGTTCTCTTGTGCATGGTGTTAAATTTGTTTTAGTTTTTGTTTAATGCTTTTCATGCTAACTCATCATAACAGATTAAGGGTTGAATGAATGCTTGTGTATTTGAATTTTATTGAGGGTTTTGATGTTTTAATAAGATACAATTGATTCACCCCCCCCTCTCAATTTTCTTATTCATTCAACAATTGGTATCAGAGGAAGGTTCCTTGGAGAAGATCTTAACTACTTAAGGTAGATCAAGGATGGTGAACAAGAAGGAGATCCCTATGTTTGATGGCACGAACTATGAATTTTAGAAGGTAGATATAGAAATCTATCTGGTTTACCTTGGATATGATGTATGACAGTTAGTGAAGACTCAATATACTATACCTACAAATGGACTGAGTACAAGTGATGAGATGAAATCCTATGAAACAAATGGTAAAGCAAGGTTTGTTCTCTTGAGTAGTCTTGTAAATTCTGAATTAGTGAAAGTAATGGATTTGAAAACTGCTAAAGAATTTTGGGATAAGCTAGAAATTATTTATGAAGGATATGCTAAGGTTAAACAAGCTAAGATGCAAAATCTGAAGACCCAATTTAAGAATCTGCAAATTTCCGAAGAATAAAATATCACAAGCTACATGTAGATAGTTGATGAAATTGTCAATGCAATCAAAGTTCTTGGAGGAAAAGTCAAAGAACCAAAAGTGGTAAATAAAATTCTCAGAACTCTTCCTAAATATTATGGTCAGAAATTTTTTTCTATTGAGGAAATTGCAGATTTTAATAGTTACACTAGAGAGTAGTTGTATGGTACACTAACTAAATTTAAAATGAGAGAATTTTGTCTGAATATTGGTGTAAAAGAGGAGACTAATTTTAAGGCTGGAAAATCATAGAAGACTAAAGATTCAGATCAGGGTGATCTTGATGATATAGAAGCTAACTTTGTGAGAAGGATGAAAAAGGGAACTAGTAAGTATAAAGGTAAATTGCCTTTCAAATTTTCCAGTTGTGGACAAATAGGTCACTATGCTTCAAGATGTCCAAATAGAATTTTCAACAATAAGAATAAGGAAAAAAAGGTAATATGATCAAGAAAAATCAATTATGTTAGAGAAGATGCAAGTATTTTTTATGATGAATCTAATTATGGAGATTATGATGATAATGAATGCTTGTTCATGGCTTTAAAAGATGAATCTTTTTTTGCTAACACTGAAAGATGTGTGAAGGAAAGTGATGAGAGTCATTTATTTTCCATTCTATACCATATTTAAGCATATTTCATACACCTCCATGCCCATTCCTACATCCCATTTCTATCCCATATCATGCCATTTTACCATTTTATGTTGCATATGGTTTAACATATATAAGTAATATTTAATAGTTTTTTTAGATAAAATATGTGAATAAATAATATCAGATTGTATTTACTAATATCTCTTCCACTATGTCAAGAAATTGTATATTGTAGCATGCATGAGGAAGGAGAAAAATGCAGACTTCTTGTTATCTTCATATGAAACCTCTTGTCACCTTTTGTGCAAGACCTCCTTGTCACAATTGTAGTTCATTGTAATTTACTCATCCTCATCAATGATGTCAACGTCCACCATAAACATGATTGTCTCTTTTGTGTTGAATGTACACTCTTCATTGGCAAACTTCTTTTGATTAGTGTGAACACATTCTACACCATTGACCGCACATGCTAAATCTATTGTAGATTTCATTGATTCATTTATCATCTAATTAAAGGGGATAATATTTAATAAATGATGTGTTGCTATTTTTCAAGAAGAATCCACAATAGAAATTTAATTAGGGAGGAAATCGCCAATCTTCTATTTCCTATTTTCTAGCTACTGTTATTGTAGACACCTAAATTTGACCACTTTCATATGGTCATAATCCCATCATTTATTCATCTAATCCATCTATATTAATCAAACAACACATTTAATTAATATTGTCCCTTTTCCTTAATGTCCCTAAGGTATTTAATTAATCAATTAAATACTTTATACATTAGCCCATTTCCTCTCTAAATTAAATAAAAACAATCAATTTATTTAATTTAGTCAATTATCTTTTTCAATTTTTAATTCATTTTTTCTCTCTCCTTGTCACATTTTCCATAACCTTTTCATTAATCTGGGTTAATTTAATTAATCCTTCATTAAGATGTGCATATCCTTAATTAGGATTAATGTCACATCTTCCATAACTTGCCACTTGCCTCTAATCATCATTAATTAATATAATCATCTATTTGCACAATCCTAATCCTAATCACTTACCCCATTTGACATGTCCTTAAGTCAACCTTCTTGGTACTTACCTTTTTTGGGTTGACTGCTTCCCCACGTGAATTAAAAATTCACACTTATTCCCCCCATGCATTTGTCTTCCCCATGACATATCATATTTCACATTGTACCCATGGGACAAAGACACCTTCTAAAAGGAATCTTGTCTTACCCTTTGGTTTCTTCCAAAAAGTGAATTAAAAAATCACTTTTATTCCTCCAAATCTTTCCCCTTCCCCATGTGATCATTGAGAGGTCACATCAGTCAAATGCCAAGGTCCTTGTAAGTACCTTGGGACCACATAGCCTCTTCCATGTCATTTGTACCCCTTTCCATCTCACCTTGTCCTTTGGACAACTCACCCACCACATGTCCAAATGTGAGGGCTTGTGAGTCCTCAACTCACCATAGCCCTCCATCTTGGCCATGGTGGCTCAATATTGACCGTTGAATTCTCTAGAGAATTCAACTTCTTCTATAAATAACCTCTCTTTTCCTTGATTAAAGGATCTTGCATCTTCTATCTAGTCATTGCATCCTTATCCAACTTATGATCTCAAGCCATTCAAGTCATTTCAAGACATTTCTTGCAACCTCTTAGTATTTGCACTTGCATCACTTAGTCCATTATTGCATTTATCTACCTGCATTAATCCTTCAACCACCATTATTGCAAGCATATCATCCAAGGAGCACACATCAAAGTGATATCAAGGGCCAACCAAAGGATCGATTTGATACAAGGTATAATCATTTTTTTTATCTTCATCTTGCTTTGTTTTGAATCCAACTAGGCTAATCATTTGAGGTGTTAGGTGTTTTGTGCTTCTTTTCCATTCTAGTTTATTTTGCATTTTAGATTAGTACATTTTTCCCCCTTCACAGTTACAATAGAGCTATTTTGTTATGTGACCAGCAAATGAAGTTGTACATGAGCAATTCCATTACAAATTTTGTTGGCTACAGAAAAAAAAAAAACTCTCTATTTCTATATGTGTTTATTATAAGACTGTAAATATATAAGAGGCTTAGTAGAAGCTACAGGGGATAGGTTATTATATAAGTAGGTTTTTGTACATAGATTTTTTGTAGTAGAATATTATACAAAGACTTTGTATCACTCTTTTGGTAAATAAAACATCATTTATTCTGATCAAAACAATGTAGAAGATATTCATGCTCCATCACTGGACGTACTAAGGAGGCGGGATCCACTTCTCAGGATATCTGGTGATTTCTATTAGATTAGATTTGTGTTTATTATTTATTGAATTTTGTTTCCATTTTATTTGCAGGCATAGTTTTTTGTTCATTTCATGAAAGATTATTTTCTAGATTAAATTTTCATGCTTTATATTTCTTTATGATCTCCAGAATTAGTTTTCTTTGGAGTTATGATTTTAACTTTTGTTGTTATTGTTGTTGCTGCCAAGAAGTGACCATTCTTGTTGCCAGCATTATCTTGATTTGCAATAAGTTTATTTCCTAGCTGCATTTCACCCACACTCAACTCACTATCTTCATCCCTTCAGTAGATAGCCACAATACCTTTCACAAGTCTCTGATCCCCGGATTGACATTTTACGAACAAACTGAGGAAGTTAATACTTTTATAGAAATTTGATCCCAAGTCCCAATCCATAGTTTTGAACATTAGAAAGTGCTATGGAAACAAAGGTTAAGACTAAAGGTACTTTGGTATCTACTTTTCATGTTAGACAAGATAAGAACTATTTGATAATTGATAGTGGTTTCTCAAATCATATAACAAGAGCCAAGATTAAGTTTGTTAAACTTGAAAAATATGATGGAGGACTTGTTAGATTTGGAGATGATTCAAGTGCTAAGATATGTGAAATAAGTTCAATCAGTTTTGATGGCAAGCATAATACTGATGATGTTTACTATGGAAAGGGTTTAAGGAATAACCTTTTGAGTGTTGGACAGATGTGTAGTAAGGCATACAATCTTATGCTTCATGATGATGGATGTGAGATCAAAAAATGGTTTGTAACTATCATTAGTGCTAGAAAGGGATACAAGGAGTGTTAGATGGAAATATTTAGCAACTTAAGGGTGTTGATGGTCATTATTTTATGACTCAAATTAATGAAAGTTTTTTATGGTACAGGAAGATGTATCACATCAATTTTAACAACTTGGTTAGAATCAATTTAGTACAAGTAGTAAGGGAGTTTCCAAGGATTACAAAGTTTATCAATGTTTTCTACAAGGAGTGTCAGATTGGAAAACAAAAAATAAGATTCAAAGCATGACATGGTTTACTTTTCTTAGAGAAAAATCAAAATCTCTATATAGATTCAAAGCATTTAAAGTTATGGTTGAGAATGAAATAGATTTGAAGATCAAATGTTTGAGTTCAGACAGAGGTGGAGATTTCAACTCCAATGAATTTAACATGTTTTGTGAGAATCATGGCATAAAGAGGCACTTGTCTATCCCTAGGACTCCTCGACAAAATGGAGTGGTTGAAAGGAAAAATAGGAATGTTCAAGAACTTGCAAGGACTATGATGAAAGAAGCTAACCTATCGAAAGTCTACTAGAGAGAAGAAATTCATATGTTGTTTACATACTTAATAGAGTTCAAGCAAAAGAAAATAGTAAAAATACTCCCTATGAATTGTCATATGGAAGGATCCCTACTGTCAAGTACTTTAGATTGTTTAGAATAAAATGCTATATTAAGATAGATGATGAAAACTTAGGAAATTTTTATGCAAGTTCCAATGAAGGTATCTTTCTTGGATATTCTACTAAAATCAAAGCTTATATATGTTACACCAAAAGTCAAAGAAGGATTGTTGAGAGTACAAATTTCAAAGTTGATGAAAATCTATAGAATTTAGTGGTGATAGATGGATATGAATCAGATGAAACTGCTTGAAAAGAAGAAGAAAAATATAAGAAATAGGAATTATAGGATGAAGAGGAAGAAGCTCCAAAAAAGACCCCTCAAACCCCTAAGTATGTGCAGAGAAATCACTTTGAAGAATAGATCATTGGAGACAAAAGAAAAGGAGTGTTGACAAGAAGAATAGTTGTTGAAGAAGAGGTAAATCTGTGTTTGCTTTATAAATTTGAACCTAAATTTGTAACTGAGAAATATAACATGAACATTGGATGAAGGCAATGGAAGAATAACTTATGCAAATTGAGAAGAATCAAACTTGGGAACTTATCCCAAGACCTACAAACAAGAACGTTATTGGTACAAAGTGGGTATTTAGAACCAAACTGAATGAGAATGGAGAAGTTGTAAGAAATAAGGCAAGGCTTGTGTGTCAAGATCACTCACAAGTTGAAGGAATAGACTTTGAGGAGATATTTGCTTCAGTGGCTAGAATGGAAGAAATTAGGATGTTCTTGGAATTTGCAACATGTAAGGATTTCAATGTTTATCAAATGGATGTGAAGTCTACTTTTTCTAATGGAGAGTTGGAAGAGGAAGTATACATGGAACAACCGAAAGGATTTTAGTTATCAAATAAACCTAATATGGTCTGCAGATTAAATGAGGCTTTATATTGATTAAAGAAAGATTCTAGAGCTTCGTATACAAGGTTGGACAAGTATTTGATACAACAAGGATTTAATAAAGGCATCGTAAATAGTAATCTTTAATTTAAGGTTGAAAAAGATCAAATATTGATTGTAGTTGTGTATGTTGATGGCATAATTTTTTGAGGAAATGAAACTATGTATAAAAAATTTGCAAAAGAGATGTAGAAAGCATTTGAGATGTCTATGTTTGGGCAGATGAATTTCTTCCTTGGGCTACTAATCAATCAAACAAATAAAGTTATATTCATTTCACAATCAAAGTATGTCAAAGAGATGTTGAAAATTGTTGGAATGGAAGACTTGAAACCGGTATGTACTCCTATGGTTACTGGTTGCAAATTTAGCAAGAATGATGAATCCCCTAAGGCTTATCAAAGAAAGTATAGGTCAATGATTGGTGGACTGCAATATCTAACTACTATTAGACCGGATATCATGCATGCAGTTTGTCTTTTGGCTAGATTTCAAGAAGATCCTATAGAATCACATGTTGCAGTAGTAAAGAGGATATTCAGATACCTAAAGGGCACTCTGGATCATGGCTTGTGGAATCCAAAATATATTAATTTAACATTGAGTTCTTACACATATGTAGATTAGGTTGGTTGTGTGGATAACAAAAAAATTACAAGTGGTGGTGCATTCTTTCTTGGATGTATATCAGTATCATGGCTAAATAAGAAACAAGATTCAATTTCTTTATATTGCAGAAGCTTAGTACATTGCACCAACATCTTGTTGCACACAGGTGTTAAGGATGAGGAAAATATTGAAGGATATCATAGTGGTGTATGATGAGCCTACTTTTATCTTTTGTGATAATACAAGCACAATAAATTTTTAAAAAAATCTAATGATACATTCAAGAAAAAAACATATTAAAAACATATTTCAATCATATATCACTTTCTAAGAGAGAAGGTTGTGGAGGATGAATTTAAGCTTGAATATGTGCCTACAATGGATCTGATTGCCGACATATTCATTAAGGCTCTTCCTAAGGATACTTTTGAGTATCTCCAAGAGAATTTGGGGGTTTTTTCCCCTCCTTTGAACTTGATGCATAAGGATATGCATCAGTACATTGGATATCAATATATATCCCTTATTATGGGCTGGTGTTGGTGGCTACCTCTTAGGGGGAGTACATAGTGGTATTGCAAATTGTTGTAGATTGGTGTATGCTCCAAAGGGGGAGTATTTAGAGTAGTTGTAAGTAGGTTGTGTAATGTCAAAGGGGAAAATAATGCAAACTTTATATCCTTTCCATTGATGTCAAAGGGGGAGAAGAGAATCATGTGAAAAAGTATGTAATAAGTAGAAAGGGGAGAGAGAATAGGTAATAATTTAGTTGAAGAAAGAATCATGTAAGGGGGAAGTGAGTAAAGAGAAAAGGAAACAAGTATGTTCAGAGTTGTTGTGTCTTTGATGGTTTTTCACATCATGTGTTACCATTAATAAAAAAGGGGGAGATTGTTTCATGTGCAGATTGGTGTTGTCATTGATGTGAACAATCTTGTGTTGGCATTGATATCAATTGTATGTGTTGAGGAAGATTGATGTTGAAGATGAACAATTGGTGTTGTCTATGCTTTGATTTGTTGCATTATGTTGTCATCAGTTAAGCTACTAGTGTTAACCTCTAGTGTTGCTTTTATAAGCTTCTATCTATGGATTTAGTAGTGATGAAGATGTTGTGCATGTGTCTCCAGTGCTTTTTTTCCAAGTTCTTTTGAGAAAATTTGATAAAAACAAGAAGCAGAGTATTGCAGTGTTGTTTTGGGTTACAGAGTGATGTTCTGGTTTTACTCTATGTAAGACCCCTTCATTTTGCTCTTTTGATGTGATGGTAATTTATTCTGATGTATCATTGTGACATGCTTTAGATTAGCATTGTGAATATTTGAATTAATGATGTTATATGTTTGGATTATATTATTGATGCTAGATTCGTCAGTTGGTAATATTGTATTGGTGAAGGGGACGGGATTGCACCACTCGCTTGCGAGCACCCTGCGATTCCGCGATTCCCTCTTCATAGTGTGTTTTATATGATGCAAATATACATGTGCGATATTCTATTGTTCACAGGTTAACAGGTACAGGACATCGACTCCACCTGATTTCACGGGGTTGAGCATGTCCATTGCCAACGACATTTGATTGGGAGATAGTAGCTAGGTTTCCTGTGTCAAGTCATTACCCTAGTCATAAGTGTGTTATCGGTTTTTTTCTGGTTCTGTTGATTTAAATGCTATTTAATCTACCTGGATTCAATTTAAAATTGCTAGTTAGAAAAAGTGAAATAAATGGCTTTATGTATTTAGTTGTGGATTAAATGAATCTAGTTATAATGTGAAAAATGTTATTTTATTTATTGATTAATTTAATTTAATTAATAAAACAATTAAATCTTGGATTTGATTTATTTTATTAATTAATTAAATTAATTATGTTGAAATGAAGTTAGTTATGCATTTTGGAAATTAATAGATATTTTGAATTTAAATTAAGATTGGAAAATTTTGAAAAAGGTTTAAATTTCATTTTTGAAAATTAGAAAATGCAAAATTGAAAATTAGAGATATTTTCTATTTTTGTTTTCTGAAAATTAATTATGGTGGTTCAATAGAAACTTTTTTCATTTTTTGGCTATTTTTGGTGAGTTTGTGTGAGAGGATGAAAAATTTGAGAAAGAAAACGAGGAAAGGATTCTGGTTTGGATTTTTTTTGTGGTTTTGGATTTTGGAGAAGCCAAGTTGGGAAAGCTTGGAGGAGCTGGGATTAGAGGAAGAACCAGTGCACCATTGTCTTCTTCTCAAGCTTCTGAAACTAGGTTCATCTATTTGGTTTATGTTATTTTTGAAGAAAAGATTAAAACTTTGTTAAACTGTTTGCAAAACCATGTTGAATCTTTATGCAATTTATAAATCTTTGTTTCAATTGTTTGTTCTTCGAAAGAAAATTGCAATATGAGTGCATTTGATCATATTGGTTATTATTTTGTCAACTGGTTAAATAATACTAAGTTTGGTTGTAAATAACCATTTCTTGAAATAAATGGCTCTTTTGAATCTTTGATTTTAACAAATCTGTATATGTATATACACTTGCAAAATATATATACATATACATTCATTTATATATATATATATATATATATATATTCTTGCTTTGGCCTTTGTTATCCTCTTAAAAATATATATATATTTAAAACCTGTGAAGGAAAAAATGGATTAAATCCACAGAAAGTTCGTTGAAAGCAAAAACAAAAACAAAAAATATAATTAAAAAAAGAAGCCACAGAGGGTTTGGGAGGGAGGCCGTAGGGGGCTCACCCAATCGCACCCCCCATGGGAGGCGTGTGGGGGAGCCGCGCCCTGCACTCCACTCCCTTCCCTCTCCTTTGCACCGGTCGCACCCCTTATCAAGGGTTCAACTGTGTGTAACACAGACAGCGCCCTTAGGGGAGCCGGCTGTGTTACCCACAGTCGGCCCAAGGTTTGGGTCGGCTATGTATACCACCCCCAGCGTGGTCTTCTATGGCTGCCGCCCAAGCCAAAGAAAACGTGTCTGCCTCCCTTCTCGAAACGCGCATGCGGCCCGAGAAAATCCACGCCCTATCTCATTTGGGGTTTTATTAAAAATAAATAAAAATATTATATTTTATAATATTAAATTATTGTTAAATAATATTTTTAATATTATATTTTATAATATTAGGATATTAATATATATCAAAGATGATTTAATTGGTGGCATGTGTAAACTAATCGAGAAAATTTTATATCAAAATGTCATAGTCAAATTATGGATTTTTATTTTAGAATAATATACTTGAAAAGGCAAACATTGGTGTTAAGAGTAATATATTTTTATATCGAGATTAATTAATTTTAAAATGATTTATTTTAAATCGAAGGAGTAAAGGTTTATTTTATTATTATTATTTGCAATCAATTAAGGATTAAATATTTGATTCTAAAATAATAGATGAATTAATGGATTTTAAATTAATATATGTTTTGGAAAAGAGGAAACAGTTATTTATTTCGAAACGATATTTTCTGAATAATTGAAATAAATGTCTATTTTTATAATAAATTAAAAACAATTAGAGAATGAAACATTTGGTGTATATTTCATCTTTGTTTGATAGAGACGTTTTTCAAACTCAGTTTTATTAAATGCAATAAAGTATCGAAGGTTAACTAAGAAGTGGATTTAGGAAATCCGAAGTAGATTCAACTTTGATTAAATAGTTGTTTAAATGTAATTCCTTATGTTATCGCTTTGGGGAAAAATCAATTAGAAAGGGTTGTTTAGTCTTCTAGATAGGTTTTTAAAGATGTGGGTTGTCGTATCATGTATCAACCTATTTGGAATGATGAAGTAAATGTTTATTTTAGTATTATTTAAAAGCAATTAAGGAATTAAATACTTTGATTAAATTTTCTTCCTTTGCCTGAAAGAGGCGTTATTTAATTAGTTTCATTGCGACATTAAACTACTGAGTTATATTAAGGAAGTGGATTTAAGGTATCCAAAATTAGTTTATTCCTCACAAATGCTTGTGTGATTGATTCCTCTGTGTTCATGTTTGAGGAAGTGGGTTAGGTGTTTTTAAATTGTAAGTCTTCCAGGGGACCCTAGAGGTTGGGGGTTGTCACGTTGTGAGGGCAACCATTCGATAATTTTCTTGGTTAGTGCTTGAGTTATGACAATGTTCTTACCCGGTTTCCATGAATGGGGATGTTTGGTACCTCTTGTGGAAGGAGTGGATTATGGGATTTGTGGCTTCGTGTAAGGAGTGGCTTGGTTATGTTCGTTACCTCCAGAGTTGGAGTGAGTTCTTATTTATGTTTCCTCCTAGTGTTGGAGTCGCCGTGATGTCTTGTTGTTTGCAATTGGGTTTTCTTTGTGTTTGGTTATGTCTGGTATGTTATCAAGTAGAAGAATGAATTCCATTAGGGGCCAGGGCCATGAGAGGTAAACTGGGTAACCTTCAGAGGTAGCTTATTCGAGTGATAATTGCAGCATTGTAATCTATGTCAGTAATGTAATGGTGTACTTGTAATTGGTACTTGTTGGTTATGGGTATGGTTTTCTTAACATACCTGATCTGTTATTTCTAGAAGCAATGTAATCATGTCAGAGTTGTGCCTTGTGTAGTTCATGTGAATGGTTGTGTCAGTTTGGTTCAGTTTGAGTCAGTCTGTGTCTAGAGGTAGATGGTCTTTTCTAGGGTTCCTTGTTACTATCTCCTAGCACGGGGGGTGGGCCCTTGGGTCCACTTGGTTGGGTGGCATGCACCTTACTCCATTGGGCTTCCTTCTTGTTCATGTTGATGAGGTTTCCAGTTGGAGAGCTCGTGGGATCCAGTTATTTTTATGCTTTATTCATTTCAGATAATCTTTTTATTTATTACCCCTCTTTGTATTCGAGGTGGAAGTTGTAATATTTAATCATTCTTTCGGTTTTACCTCATTCGGGGAATGAGAGTTGTAATCTATTGTAAATGAGATCTTATGGTATCTCTATTTCCTTTGATGAATTTATCTTATACGGAATGTATGTGTTCTTAATTTCATAAGTAATTAATGTTGTGGTTTCAATTCTTTAATGTTGTTGTTGCGGGTTAATAAGTAATCTCAGTCTCGTAACCTTAGAGGTTGTTGCAATAGTTAGTGAGCTTGCATGTTATTTATACTTTAAAAAAAAAAAAAATTAGTTCGTTTGTGTAGTTAATTGCAACTTCCTCTAGGGTTGCATGACGGGGCGTTACACTCTACATTCATTTTAGGTTTAAGATATGCCTATGAAATTTATATTTTTTGGTAAGAAAATTTTATATATGTTATATTCAAGAGATGGTATGTTAGATTGTCATATAGTAGAAGTTGTATTCACTAGTGTGTGATTGCGCATTGCAAAGGTGTGTGGGAGAAAAAAAAAATCTCCAAATTTCTCCATGGTTATGCTTCAAGTCTTGTGATTCTAAAGGTGTGTTGATGGTGTTGGTAGTTTACCTCAGTTAAGAGGATTTGAGGTTTGGTGCCTTGAAAGATAGTTTTTTAAGTAACAATGTATGGCAGAGATGTCTAAGTGTACTGAGTTTGTATATTCTTTAGGTGGAAGTTTTTGTGAATGAGTTTGTTGGATTTTGAGATGTTTGAGGAATATTCTAGATCATGTTCAATCATGTTGTGTGGTTTTCAAGTCATATTTGGGCTTGAGAAAGTGTGTACTTCAAACTTTAATGGTGTTTTCACAGATAACGGTTGGCCTAGTGTTTACACTACATGTGCGAATGATAAAAATTGTTTGTGGTAGCATGTGGTTAAGTGGAGTTGTTGATTTGGGTCCCAATTAATTTTTGATGTTGTCCACATTCACTTCCACCTGACAGAGAAATGTTTTGGCACCGACGTAATTTGAATTTGCACATTTGAGGTGTATTGCTAATCTTGGAAAGGGTTTCAAGGTTGAGGACGGTATAAGTATGAGTTGAATTGTTGAAGGAGGTCAAGATAGATGAAATTTTGAAGTGTGTGATGTGAATAATTTAGATTTTTAGAGTACAAAATTGATAAAAAGCGGTGTGGACATTCAAGTGTTGGATTGTCAAATGTAGTGAGTAGAAGTTGTTTGTAACCATTAAAATAGATTGCAAAGGTGTTGGAGCTATTGTCATGGATTTTATTTTGCATTGAGATCATGTTCTTTGTATAAAAAAAATTCTCTATCTTATTTTTCTATTTTGGCAGTGAGCCTTTGGCTGTGAGCCTTTCTGGACAGTGTGTCCTATTTTGGCAATGATCCCTTATAACCGGTTTTGAAAATACTTATATTGTGATCTAATCCTCATTGTATTTTTTTTCTTTTTGGGTTCTCCCTGTAAATCTAGTGTTCTCTTGTGCATGGTGTTAAATTTGTTTCATTTTCTATTTTATTCTTTTCATGCTAACTCATCATAATAGATTAAGGGTTTAATGAATTCTTGTGGATCTGAATGTTCTTGAGGGTTTTTTTGTTTTGATAAGATACAACTAATTCACACCCCCTCTCAGTTGTCTTGTTCATTCAACACCATATGACCATGTCAAGAACTAGGAATACTCCAAGGAACTTCACAAACCACTCAAGATTTAAAATCATCTAGATATCTAAGAGCATAAGTCACAATAAAATCACATCACGCATGAATAACTAAGAGAAACCAAAAGATAAATTGACAACCTTAGAGGAACACTTGGTTGAAGACCTAAAAGGAAAAGGGGTTCCTCTTTTTTCTCAAGAAAAATGGGGTGTTTTTTTATAGGGTACAACAACTAAATTTAGGTCTATATTTGTCACCTACTACAATTTTTTCTCAATTTTCTTCATTACCTAAAGTAGATCAAGTAGTGTTTAGTAACACCTTGGGATCTCGGTGTGCTAGTTTTGAAGTAGTTTACTCCATTTATCCTTAGTTAAACCCATGTGTGATTGTTGTGCTAGGGTTGAACTACTTTTAATTATCTTAATTATCTTAAATTTGGATGATGATTATAGAATGAGATAGAATTTCTTAGAAGTTATTTTTAAATAGGAAAATCCCTTGTGTTAAAATTGAAAGTTTCACACTTAAGTTGATTGACAATGTTCACTTTTTGGAGTGATATTAGTTCATAAAATATAAATTTAGGTATTGAAAAATATTGAAAATATCACACCAATGATTTTGAATCACTATAGTGATCATTTCAAGGGTAGTGAAAGTGATATGATAGTAATTGGGTTTAAATTATTGTGGAAATATTAGATAAGGAACAAGGTAAGATTGATTTTTTTAATATTCATGTTATAACTCTCATATCAAGCACTAGGGTGATATATTTATAGAAAATAAAAATTATTTATAGAAAATAAAAATTAAAAGGAATCAAATGTGTATCATCTAATGATAATTTATAGAAAATATAGGCAATGTCAATAAAAAAATTATTAACTAAAAATCCATATAGGCTTACAATAAATCCATAGAGGCATACAATTCACATGTCAATAATACAAAAATACATGTACAAGAAAGCCATGTAGGCATAGAAAAAATTCATAATATAATTTATCATATTCATTGGTGTTAGGATTAAGGTACCATCTGCATTGTAGATCCTATGTCATATTGTATGGTTCTAACATCCTTGGAAAGTGTCTCTAGGCACTTAGTGTATTGGGAAAATATTTTATAATTAATTATCACCATTGTTTGTAATATATTCATAAGGGGTGATGGGTTTCACTAGTAATGGTAAAGGTGACTTGTGGACATAAATATTTAATATTGTTTTTCCCCACATGTGGATGCCTAGAATGGGATAATAAATGATAATAAAAAGGACAAATGAGTGATTTTTGGTATTCTCCAAGTGGGAGCTTGTAATGAGGAAATAGGTGTCTCTTGGTATCCCATAATGAATTTCATTTAATGTGAAATGTTGGAAAAGGGAAACCTTTAGGGGAAACATCCCTTTTTAGGGTTTTATACCTTTTTGTGTGATTTCATTAGATAGGGAAAATGGACGATGGATGGTAGTGGGCGTTTGAAGGACTTGGAAAAGGTATATGATTGACTTATAGCTTGAAATGTGAGTCAACTAGACCTTGACCAAATCCAAGACTAATTTAGGGATGAAATGCAATGATCTAACTAGGCTAATGATGTAAATTATTATTTTGATGAAAATATAGCAAGTGAGATTTTATGAGTTTTCAAGATGTAGGATTTTGATTGCAACAATGGGTAATTAATCTTCAAACTTACTCCAATCTCCTTCAAACCTAAAACCTGCACATTCAAAGAGAGAGGAAGGGTTGTGTCATTTAGGGGGTTGCCTTAGTCAAACCTTTTTTTACTATTTCTTCCATAATTGTAATTTCAATGATAAATTCATAAATGATAAGGAGGAATAATGAGTCAATAAAGTGTTACAACTCACCACCCTTCAATGGCTTCCTTGAAAGATTGCAAGTCATACAAATTTCCTCAACTCGTGGATATTTCTTGGTTTATTTTCTTGAATTATTTGGAGACCTAAAAATTACTTAGCCTTCACAAACAATGATACCATAAACGTACATAAAATCACATGATTTTACATGATGCTTGGATCTTTAATTGTTGCAATAAATCACTAAGAATTTTCTTTTGACATGCTTGATAAGCTCTTGACAATAATTCTTGATTAATCACTTCACTTCTTGCTAGATTATTTCAATTCTTTCTAGAATCTTTCACTTCTTGCTTGTTAGATTTCAAATGATACAATAACTAGGTATTTATATGCAATTATTTTAATTTCCCACAAATTAAATCTCGATAGCTGACTTTAGACAATTGAATTGCAATTAATAAAATTTCAACATTGACATATTTAAATTTGGAGCCAAAATAGGGGGACTAATTCACCATAGGGTGTATGTGTCCCAGCCCTATTTTTCAGAAATTAAGGTATCAAAGGTAAAGTATTAGATAAATGCATTTGTTTTTCGCTTGAAATTTATTGATAATTGTTAAAAATGGGTCGTATAATGCACAATTAGGATTTTAGGTGCTCAATTAGATCCAATAATTTAATGGGAGAAAAACATAGCGTGAAATTGTCAATGGTGAAAATTTACTACACTACATTTAGCCCCCACTTTAGTGAGAGGATGAACTTATGCTAATACTCACACTAAAGTAGAAAATCCATGTCAAGAGGGGTCTGATTGTCTAAATATTAAACATATAGGATGACAAAGGATCTAGAGGGAGTGAACAAGCCCCCAAGATCTAATATCCTATGGAAAACCAACATAAGCACAAAGGAACACACATGTATGAAATGAAACAAGACAACATACACAAACATATACAATTTCAACATGAAATGCACAAGGTATGGATTCTCATGAAGTAGCAAGTTGCATTATGATATGATCCATATCTAAAGGTTTTCATGACTCAGAGGCTGACAAAATCTAATATTTTATTTGTGAATCACAAACCAAAGGGACCATGGGCTAGTGAAGTTTGATATTCACTAGGTGATCTCTAACGCCCTACCACGCAACCCTAGAGGAAGTTGCAATTAACTACTTAAACGGATTGATTTTTTTTTTTTTAAGGATAAATAATAAGTTAATTAACTAACGCCAACAACCTCTAAGGTGAGACAGAGGTTATATAGAACCTCAACAAAACATGAATATAAACTAAGACAATTATTTAATTACTAAATTAACATATACATTCCAAGTAAGGTGAAATAACAACAAGCATAAGATAAGACTTTCGATTTCATTACTCCATTCATTAAACCATAAGGATACACTCACTCATTCCCCGAATGAGGCAAGTCCAATAAAATAGGGTTACAATTACAAATTCCACCTCGATAACAAGAGGGGTAATAATTACAAGAATAACTGAAAAGATGACAAGAAAGAACTGCAACTGAAACAACCACGAGCTCTCCAACTGGAAATCTCATCCACATGAACATGGAGAAATATCCCAACAGATTAAGGTGCACGCCACCCAACCAAGTGGAACCCAAAGGCCCACCCCCCATGCTAGGAGATAGTAACAATAATTTCTATCCAAGGACGTCTACCTCTAGACATAGGCTAACATAACCATATTGAAATAAATACAGTGACATCACTGACACAAGGTTACAATGCTTCCAGAATTACATAATCAATTGCATCACTGATGCGAACATACTGTCGACCTAGGAGAAGTGTCATCACAATGTTACATAGGTTACCCTAGTGAGTCTTCCTAAGTCTCGGCCCTCATCTCGGGTTATCCTAGTAACCTCTAACGACTTCTGGCCCCTCATATAAACCAATGCGGAATTAGTTACCTTTCTTAGAGACAAGATAACGATCATGCCATTCCAGGCCTTCTCGTCTCAACCCAAGTCTTTACAAGCCCTTGTGATCCTAAGCGAGGCATAATTATCTTATTAAATGTTTGATACTATGTGATACTCTAATCATTTAATTTAGTTATCACTAGATTAACTAAGTTACAATGAGTTACCCTGGCACCACTTTGTGTGTCGGCCCCCGTTACAAGACACTCCTCTAAGACGACACGTGGAACAACTCCACAACCCAAGGGTACACAAGTGCTACGTAAGGATATTGCATCCCTAACCATGACATACAGTCCACACACTCCCGTTCGTGATAACCAGGCAACAAACTGGTTACGCACTACCCAAGGCCATCTATGGTTGACTACACAGTACGACAACCCACAGACTAAAATCCCAACTAGAAGACATGCTAATTATGAAGACCCACACTTCCCAATGATATGCACATAGAGAAATGCCAAGACAAGAATCAAATTCTACTTTGGGTACACTAAACCCATTTCCTCCCTAGCATTCAGTAGTCAATGCGTTTAAACGAATTGAATTAACTACGCTATTTAAAATCATTTTATTTCACGTAGCATCTAAACACATGAACATTAATTTGAATCCCAGTAGTTTAAATAAAAGCATAATCCCATATTAAAATAAAATATTTATTCCACAATCAATTAAACTTATTCCTTAAAAAAAAACAGTATTCCCCATTTAAATAATGCAATAATAAAATTAAAATAATCCTTTTCAAAATATTAATACTAAAACATTTTAATTATAGTAATTATTTGAATTCTCTCATAGTATTATGAAAATCATAATATTAACCCACTAAAACATTTAAATATTCTCATGAATCATAATATTATATTATTAAAACATTTAATATTATTATACAACATAATATTAAATGATAATAATATTGGGTTAATCAAAATATTATAATGCTTATCATATTAGAATATTATAAAAATAATAATACTAAAATATAATAATACATTATAATATAAACATATTCTTTTTATTAAAAAAAAAAATCCAAGGCATGACCCTTGGTTCGCGTGCCAACCCCAGGGTTGGGCCGCACAAACCTCGAAATGCATGCCTAGGTCAAAAACAAGAATGAGACGACGTTGACCACGGCTTAACCAGTCGGCAACGATGGCTAAATTCACGGTGGCCGCAGGAGGCGGCACCACCGGCGAAGGGAGGAGCGACCGGAAGAAACCCTGCGGGTGGAGGAGTCTTGCGTGGCATGGGCGGTGGAGCCGACCAGCACGGGTGGCGCTGGTAGCGCTGCCATCGACTACGGTGGCCGCTACCAACGCAATCCACACGGGCCATAAGTTGCGTTGTCTGCTTAGACTGCGGATGGGTGGCCACGATGGGCGTGTTTCCCCAGCGCCCACCCCTTCGTATTTCTCTTTTTTTTTTTTTTTTAAATAAAAATTGGATTCTCCCATTTTTTTTTTTTGAAAAAAACCAGAGCCTTAAAAGGCAATAAAAAACAAATATTAAAGTTCTACAAATAATTTTATTTTAAGGAAATTTGGCCAGCATAACCTTACCATAGGAATTTATAAAAATAAATCCTAAGCCTACATAGATTTATCTATATATAAAAATAGATTTAAATAGCCAAACAACCAATTGAAGACTACAAATAGATTGAAGAACAACATGAACAATGAAGAATTGAAAAAACAGCATAGAAATTTAATCTTCCATTACTCAACACCATTGAATCAACAAAATTTCAATAAAACAAGGTGTGAACCTGATTCTCTTGGAGTATGTTGGAGAACCTGTTGTTGCTTTGAAACCCTCTTGAGCACTTTAGATTCCACAAGCTTTTCCTCCAAACCCACAAAATCAAGCAATCTTCCTCTTCTCTTTTCAATTTTCTCCCAAAAACTCCATTTTTTATATTGTGAAGAAATTTTAAAGATAATGCAAAATTTTCTCCAAAATCCCACAACAACCCTCATAAATTTTTGAAAACAGAATAGCAAAAGTCTTTCTTTTGAATTTTTGAATTTTTGAATTTCAAAATTGACTTTTAATTTATTTTTCTAATTTTTCAATTCCAACTCAAATTTGCATGCATTTTCAAAATGAATAATTTAAATCATTTCAACATGAATAACTTAATCAATTAATAAATAAATCTACCATAAGATTAAATATTGAATTAATTAAATTAAATTACTCAATAATTAAATCACAAATCCTACATTATTCTAACTCCCAAATAGACTGAAACCAGTCAAACTGAACAACATAGAACAACTGGATCACACTAGGACTGACGACACACTACAACTAGGGTGACGACTTGACACGGAAATCCTAGCTACTATCTCCCAATCGAATGTCGTTGAGCAATGGACATGCTCGAGCCTGTGAAACCAGGTGGAGTCAATGTCCTGTACCTGTCAACCTGCAAACACAGAATATATCCACATGTAATAGTATGTCATAAATAAGGCACACCGTAAAAAGGAAGTCACGCGATCGTAGGGCACTCACAAGCGAGTGATGTGATACTGTCCTCTTCACCAATACAATAGTTCTAACTGATGCATCTAACATAGCAGCATAATCGAAAGCATGAAACATCATAAATTAAATATCCACATATGTTAATTCCAAACATGCCATAATAATCACATCAAAATATAGTATCATCCCATCAAGAGGCATCACGATAAAATAGTGATCCACTGTAATCAAGTACATAGTCAAAGTATAACACAAAACTAAAGCATAGAAAAGAAACAACATAGTTTGCACAATAGAGCAAAACGGACGGGTGTTACATCCTCCCCCCTAGGGTCAGGCTTACTCCTAGAAGCTTGCAAACAAATAGGGATATAACTCCCTCAAATAGACTGCATATAAATCAAAACCTCGACCCCTGAGGTCGACCATCCTACACTGGATGACCAACTCCAAAAGTCTCAACAACAGCTCCCTGATACCCAGGCCGACGGTTATCAACCACAGCATAAGATCGATGAGATCTACCAGCATCTCCAATTGTCGGCTCTGAAACTGCTAGGCCCTGAACAAAACCAAAAGTATTCTAATGCGAACAGTTCCTAGCAATGTGGCCCTGTTGGCCACAAGAGTAACACCTTGTGTCACAACCAAATCCTCTACCACCTAAAGGTGCAATAGACTGTTGCACACTACCCCAACCAATCGCAGACTGTGAACTCTGAGCTAGCTGCTCCTATCGATTGCGCCTGTTGCGCCACCAGTTCTGGCTCCTCCTAGGTGAAGAACCTCCATCATCTTGACACAGCTGAGAGTCCTTATGCTTCCCAGGTGCACTCTCCTAATGCTGCTGCTGTTGACCACACTAAGATGGCCCCTACTGAGACCTAGAAGGTAAACCTTCCTGAGACTGCCCTCCTCTAACACTAGATCCTGCCACTGCACTACTACCAACTGGAACACTCATGTGTCCCCCTAGTGCCATACTCAGGTTCTCCTCAATAAGGCGTGCTTTCTCTATAGCCACATCCATAGTCTTGGGTTCGAAAACCCTCACACCACCGCTGAGACAGGCATTTAAGCCCCTGACAAAATGGTGAACTAACATGCTCTCGTCATCACCAATCCCTGCATATTGTTTGAGCTCATAAAAATGATGCTCATACTACTCAACAGATAATGCTAACTGACGCAAGGCATGGAACTCGTTGCCTCGACGCTGATGCCAATGCTCAGATAAGAATCAAGCCCTTAACCTCTCTAAGAATATCTCCCAAGACGCAGTGTGAATATCAATATGGAGTTTCTGCTCCTCTAATCTCCACCAAGTGGATGCAAATCCTCTCAACTATATAATAGTATAACGAGCTCTGGTGTTGCTACCATATGGATGCATGGCGAAACACCTATCCAAGTCTATCAGCCAAGTCTCAGCCTCTAAACCCATACCAGATCCATCATATAAAGGAGGGTGCCCCCTGAACAAGTCCCTCATGTGAGCCTCGGCCTGGGGTGGAACTTCCCTCACCATAGGGTTAATCTAAACCTCTGCCTACCTAGGTCCAAGGAGTGCCAAAGCCTCCTCTAGCGCTCTATGCGCTACCTTGATCCCTATTGGATCCTGCTACAAATTACCAACCCCAGGTGCATTCTGCGATCCCTGTTGTTCCTCCTGATCAGGATTAAGAGGAACTAAAGGAGGAGAGTCATGTTGACTCTCACCACGACCGCCTAGACAGCCATGAAAATGCCCTCTACCTCTTCCGTGTTTGGGCAGCATAATCCTGCACAAACACATCAAGGTATTAGGCAAGGTACACAACTCAAATATTAAACAATTAAAGCTTAATGGTTCCATGATAATCCCAGAGTACCCAGTGTTTAAACCTAGGCTCTAATACCATGTGTAATGCCCCGCCACACAACCCTAGAGGAAGTTGCAATTAACTACTTAAACGGATTAATTTTTTTTTAAAAGGATAAATAATAAGTAAGTTAATTAACTAATACCAACAACCTCTAAGTTTATGAGACAGAGGTTATATAGAACCTCAACAAAACATGAATATAAACTAAGACAATTATTTAATTAATAAATAAACACATACATTCCAAGTAAGGTGAAATAACAACAAGCATAAGATAAGACTTTTGATTTCATTACTCCATTCATTAAACCATAAGGTTACACTCACTCATTCCTTGAATGAGGCAAGTCCAATAAAATAGGGTTACAATTACAAATTCCACCTCGATAACAAGAGGGGTAATAATTACAAGAATAACTGAAAAGATGACAAGAAAGAACTACAACTGAAACAACTACGAGCTCTCCAACTGGAAGTCTCATCCACATGAACATGAAGAAAGATCCCAATGGATTAAGCTGCATGCCACCCTACCAAGTGGAACCCAAAGGCCCACCCCCGTGCTAGGAGATAGTAACAAGAATTTCTATCCAAGGACGTCTACCTCTAGACATAGGCTAACATAACCATATTGAAATAAATATAGTGACATCACTAACACAAGGTTACAATTCTTCCAGAATTACATAATCAACTGCATCACTGATGCAAACATACTGTCGACCTAGGAGAAGTGTCATCACAATGTTACATAGGTTACCCTGGTGAGTCTTCCTAGGTCCTGGCCCCCATCTTGGGTTATCCTGGTAACCTCTAACGACTTTCGGCCCCTCATGTAAACCAATGTGGAATCAGTTACCTTTCGTAGAGACAAGATAACGATCTTGCCATTCCAGGCCTTCCCATCTCAACCCAAGTCTTTACAAGCCCTTGTGATCCTGAGCAAGGCATAATTATCTTATTAAATGTTTGATACTATGTGATACTCTAATCATTTAATTTAGTTATCACTAGATTAACTAACTTACAACGAGTTACCCTGGCACCACTTCGTGTTCCGACCCCCGTTACAAGCCACTCCTCTAAGATGACACGTGGAACAACTCCACAACCCAAGGGTACACAAGTGTTACGCAAGGATATTGCATCCCTAACTATGACATACAATCCACACACTCTCATTTGTGATAACCGAGGAACAAACTGGTTACGCACTACCCAAGGCCATCTATGGTTGACTACATAGTACGACAACCCACAGACTGAAATCCCAACTGGAAGACTTGCTAATTATGAAGACCCACACTTCCCAATGATATTCACATAGATCAATGCCAAGACAAGAATCAAATTCTACTTTGGGTACACTAAACCCATTTCCTCCCTAGCATTCAGTAGTCAATGCATTTAAACGAATTGAATTAACTACGCTATTTAAAATCATTTTATTTCACGTAGCATCTAAACACATCAACATTAATCTGAATCCCAGTAGTTTAAATAAAAGCATAATCCCATATTAAAATAAAATATTTATTCCACAATCAATTAAACTTATTCCTTAAAAAAAAACAATATTCCCCATTTAAATAATGCAATAATAAAATTAAAATAATCATTTTCAAAATATTAATACTAAAACATTTAAATTATAGTAATTATTCAAATTCTCTCATAGTATTATGAAAATCATAATATTAACCCACTAAAACATTTTAATATTCTCATGAATCATAATATTATTATACAACATAATATTAAATGATAATAATATTGGGTTAATCAAAATATTATAATGCTTATCATATTGGAATATTATAAAAATAATAATACTAAAAGATAATAATACATTATAATATAAACATATTTTATTTTATTTTTTATTTTAAAAAAAAACCCAAGGCATGACCCTTGGTTCGCGCGCCAACCCTAGGGTTGGGCCGCACGAACCTCAAAATGTGTGTCCAGGTCAAAAACAAGAGGGAGACGGCACCAACTATGGCTTAACCAGTCGGCAGAGGCGGCTAAATTCATGGTGGCCATAGGAGGTGGCGCCATCGGCGAAGGGAGGAGCTACCGGAAGAAACCTCGTGGGTGGAGGAGTCTCGCACAATGCAGAGGAAAGGGAGGCGGCGCGGGCGGCGGAGCCGGCCAGCGCAAGCGGCATTGGTAGCGCTACCACCGACTGCGGTGGCCGCTACCAGTGCAATCCACGCGGGCTGCGAGCTACGCTTTCCACTTAGACTGCGGATGGGTGGCCGCGCTGGGCGCGTTTTCCCAGCGCCCACCCCTTTGCATTTCTCTCTTTTTTCTTTTTTTTTTAAATAAAAAAAATGGCAGTCCTCCCATATTTATTTATTTTGAAAAAAACCAAAGCCTTAAAAGGCAATAAAAAAAAAATTAAAGTTCTGGAAATAATTTTATTTTAAGGAAATTTGGCCAGCATAACCTTACCATAGGAATTTATAAAAATAAATTCTAAGCCTACATAGATTTATCTATATATAAAAATAGATTTAAATAGCCAAACAACCAATTGAAGACTATAAATAGATTGAAGAACAACATGAACAATGAAGAATTGAAAAAACACCATAGAAATTTAAGCTTCCATTACTCAACACCATTGAATCAACAAAATTTCAATAAAACAAGGTGTGAAACTGATTCTCTTGGAGTATGTTGAAGAACTTGCTGCTGCTTTGAAACCCTCTTGAGCACTTCAGATTCCACGAGCTTTTCCTCCAAACCCACAAAATCAAGCAATCTTCCTCTTCTCTTTTCAATTTTCTCCCAAAAACTCCATTTTTCATATTGTGAAGAAATTTTAAAGATAATGCAAAATTTTCTCCAAAATCCCACAACAACCCTCATAAATTTTTGAAAACAGAATAGCAAAAGTCTTTCTTTTGAATTTTTGAATTTTTGAATTTCAAAATTGACTATTAATTTATTTTTCTAATTTTTCAATTCCAACTCAAATTTGCATGCATTTTCAAAATGAATAATTTAAATAATTTCAACATGAATAACTTAATCAATTAATAAATAAATCTACCATAAGATCAAATATCGAATTAATTAAATTAAATTACTCAATAATTAAATCACAAATCCTACATTATTCTAACTCCCCAAATAGACTGAAACCAGTCAAACTGAACAACATAGAACAACTGGATCACACTAGGACCGACGACACACTACAACTATGGTGACGACTCAGCACGTAAATCCTAGCTACTATCTCCCAATCGAATGTCATTGAGCAATGGACACGCTCGAGCCTGTGAAACCAGGTGGAGTCGATATCCTGTACCTGTCAACCTACAAAAACAGAATATATCCACATGCAATAGTATGTCATAAATAAGGCACACCGTGAAAAGGAAGTCATGAGATCGCAGGGCACTCACAAGCGAGTGATGCGATACCATCCTCTTCACCAATACAATAGTTCTAACTGATGCATCTAACATAGCAGCATAATCGAAAGCATGAAACATCATAAATTAAATATCCACATATGTTAATTCCAAACATGCCATAATAATCACATCAAAATATAGTATTATCCCATCAAGAGGCATCACGATAAAATAGTGATCCACTATAATCAAGTACATAGTCAAAGTACAACAAAAAACTAAAGCATAGAAAAGAAACAACATAGTTCGCACAATAGAGCAAAATGGAGGGGTGTTACATGATCCTCTAATACAAAGTATAAAATTGAGAAACACAGAAGGTCTATGGAAGTTTGATATTCACTAGGTGTGTACCCATGTCAACCATACCAGTAGTTATACTCCCTAATAATTCTAATAAGGTGCAACAAAATGATATGCCAACACATCACTAGGTCCAATGTGTTGAACAAAGTGAAGCAAAAAATGCCAATGTATGCCCCCACCTTAAATAAATTACTAAACACCATATTGTGAGCAATTGATTTAAGGTAGAAATATGATTTAAATGTCATGTGAGAAGTTCATGAGAGCTTATTTGAAAATCCATATTCCAATGATATGTTTCCAAATGGATTTTCCTTAGGATAAGGAGTTTCCCCCAATATAATGCAACAGACAACACAAAATATGAACACATAAGGGATCCATGGAACCACAATCAATAAACATATTTGCTACTATAATAGAAATGAGATTGAAATTGACTTCATTCCCCAAATACTCATGGACAACAAACATAATGTAAGAATGACACATAGAGAGAGAAAACAAACAAAATTTTGGTTCAACATGGAAGATAACTAAATGTCTCAATGCCTTGCATCATCCTCAAAAGGAAAGCACAAGACAAAAAAGAAAAAAAATTACGACATATACAAGAATGGAGATACAAATAGAAAAATTTCATGGCATATTTGTTTCCCTTGTATCCTTGCACCAACGGAGAAACAAGGGTCATCCAAAGGAAACTCGCAAACATAAAGACACATTGAGTAGTACAACATAGGGGATCATATCACATGTAAGAAAACACAAAGAACACATAAATCAAACATGAAAAGTATCACACATGTGAGCTGACTGAAAGTAGATCCTCTGAATCCCAATCTTGTTCATCATATACGAAAGGCAGACAATTAGCCAACTAGGGACTACAACAAATGTTGTACTAGGGGCAACACCAGGTGAAACATATGGTGGGCCACTCTCATTAGGAGGATCATCAAGGTTACCCCCATATAAAACCATGGACTTTGAAAACAACAAATTTAGTTCATTATTCACTTGTTCATTAATTTTATCAATTTCATCTTTAGCATCCAAGTTAATCACATTGGGAGGTTTGATGAAAATATCAGTTGTATGTTCTTGATTCAATTTTTTCTTTTTCTTGAGACATGTAAGGTTCTTTTTCATGTTTTGGTGAAGGTGTTGGTTCATCATTATTTTTTTGAATTCATGTTTGGAAATGAGGTTTTGTTTTATTATTTTATTCTAATTGATGAGAAATAGCACGGTGTTTATGCCTACACTCTTTAGCATTTTTGTTTCTTCTTGTTAATTTTTCAACTTGTGAAGGTGTAAGAATGGGATTCTTAACCATTAGTCTCTTTTTTTCCCTCAAGTGAGGAATTGAATGAACCTTCATATGTTGGTACACTTCTTTCTCTTTAGGTCTATAATTTTTTTCTTTGGATGACACCAATATAATCTTTTGATTGTCTCTTATCTCTTGTACGATATAGGTGAAATACTCTGGCATAAATACCTTGTTAATTTGCAAGGTATTTTATTTTAGGAATGGGTTCATCCACAACTTGTGGGGTGGGAGGAATGACCATAGCCTTATCATTCTCAAGAATATTGCTAAGGGATAACTTTTTTATACGCTTTGCCTTAAATTTTTGGTATGATCTGAAAAATAAATCCTCATGAGGCTTGATTGGATATATAGGTTGAGTCCAAAATAAATCCAATGAAAATTTTCTATGAGAATACAAAGGATTAAACCCACTATGATGCACTATGTATTTTTTGTTGTCAAATGGGAACTTTATGCACTTGTGAATAACCGATGGGATGGAATTCATGGAGTGTAGCCATGGATAGCCTAACTTCACACAAAATTGGTTTGACGTTGGGATGATATAGAATGATACATCCAATTGTTTCGGTTCAAATTTAAGAGGAAGAGTGATCAAACCTATCATAGGGCAAGAAAAACCATCATGAGTTCTTAACCATGCTTTCAATTTTTAATAAGAATCTTGATAAATCTCATGCATAAACAAGAATTCCTCAATGATCACATTCTCTATACACACAGGACCAATGAGTATCCCTCTTGTAGGTTTATCATTGATACATTTAGAGATATATAGAGGACCATCTGGTGCATGCATAGATGCATCAATGTGTGTGAAAGAAAATTCAGGTAGTAAATTAGTTTGGCCCTTATGAGGTTGAACATATATCAAATAAATCATATTATCTAGACCATCCTCATCATCATTCTTATCATTATCCTTATAATCATTCATATCATCATTCTTAACATCACAAGCTTTCATAAAGTTAGATGAATGGTTTGGCATTGGATTGGTGAAAAATTGTAAGTTTTGTTTAGGTGGGGCAATAGACTTATTTCCTTTGTCATTAACATCAGCAAATTGAATATGATTAGAATTTGTGAGGTCTTAAATTTAATTTTTAAGATGCATGCATAATTTTGTATCATGTTCATGTGTATGATGATATTGGGAAAAGGCTTTTGGGTTGAATTTTGGAGATACAAGTTTAGTTGTGTCCATGGGTCTAATTGGAGGTAATTGGATCAATTTTTTTCTTAAAAGTTGCAACATAATCGAATGAAGGGTATCGGGCAATTGGGTGAATTGTCTATTTCTCGATCTTAATTGGTTTGGATTTGAACTTATGCCTGAAATATATGGTTCAATGTGGTTAGTTGTTTGGAGTGTATTTATCTTGATAAACTTCTTGTTTTGTTTATTGAATGGTTAATAGTTTTGTTGAGGTATATATTTAAATTTCTTAGTAGGATTCAATGAAGATGCTTCTTCATACTGACTAACCACATTTTGATAGTCATGAAGAGTTGTACAAAAGTATGTAAAGGATGGACACCTCATCAATAATATATTATCCCTAATTTATGGTTCCAAATCCTCAATGAACACTCTTTGAACATCTACATTAGGAAGAGTAAGATTGATTTTTTATTATAGTGGTTGATATTATCCTGTGAAGTCTATCACTTTTTCATGTTTTTCTTGTTTGCACCTCACTAAATGAGTTAATGTAATTTGTGAACTTATGTTTTCTTGGAAATGTTATAGGAATGGATCAACAAGTTCATTGAATGAATGAAATGAGTTATTCAACAATGAGAAAAAACCATTCCAAGGCCATGTATTTAAATGACCTAGGAAAGAGTTTTTCTAGGAGATTATCTTCAACTATGAAGTCTCTACACAATGTTATATAAATCGATATATGACTATTAGGATCTCCCTTAACTTTGTACTTCTAAAACCTAGGAATTTTGGTATTTGGAGGTATGGTTGTTTTTAAATTTTCAAGTGACAAAGGGCTTATTTTGACATATTGTGATGGTTTTCCATTTTGAGTTGGTTCAATGTTGAGATTTGTTGTTGAAGTGAGGTCACATTTTACAAAATTTGATTGATGATTGAGTCATTTCTTGATATTTTTTGGGAATGTGGTGAATATAATGAGATTATGTAAGTGCTTGGTGGAATACTATTTTAAAATTTTATAAGAGGCAATAAATATTGATGTGTCACATGTGAGGTCATAAAACTATAAGGGTGCCTTGAAATCCCTAAACTTGGAATTATGCCATTTGTTGGTTGTATCAAGTTGAAGCTACAGTTGGAAATGTTTATTTAGGAATAGAGGATATAGTTGTAGGGAGAGATATTTGACTTTCTCCTTGGCTTTGAGTGAATCCCAAAGCTTGAGTGAAACTAGCCATCATAGGAATATTGGAAACCACTATATGGGCTAGGCTACACAAATCTTGTAATCCTTGGGCATCATTCATTAGTTTCCTTAAGTTTTCTACTATAGGAATTGTTGGTCCTACTAAGGATTCAGTGCTTAAGTAATCTTACAATCCTTCTAAGTATTTGTCTAATTGTTTCAGTTTGTCCTCATGAATATGGGTAACATGAATCTCAATATTCATAAAGGTGCTTGTTTGTGAAGTTATCACTGGTATGGTAGGATTAGGGATAGAGTATAAAATGGGAATGGTATTGGAAATACCTTGTTTGAAAGAGTTGGAAGACTCTAGATCCACAACAAATGTAACAACCAAATGGGATGCCATAAAGTCTACAACTATGTCTCACCAAAGTATTTCTAATAGGACCCTAGGTCATGAAGCTCATGTGAGATTCAAAAAACTAAGTGTGCCCACTATGAACACTAAGTTTCTAAACAAACCCAATAAAACACTCAAAAGAAAAATTCAAACAACGAAAGCAAACAAAGAACATAAAAATAAAGGATCCAAATAAAAATGAGCCAAAAATAGTAGGACAAAGCCACCCAGTAGTGTCTTTGTCCTAGATAAGGTTCTAGAATACTAAAATTTTGACTATTTATCAGACTATTTAAGGCTTCTAACTCTATGTATAGACAGTTCTGACAGTGAATTTTTTTCCAATTTTTTCTCAATTCATGACAATGTAATTCAAAATTCAAGTGTGCAACAATGTTGAAAATGTTTAAATAATAAATGATAATTGTGAATGCAATTTCTAGGTCTAAAATACAACAATTAGTTGATACTAATATGCTTAAATTTGAAAGCAATGATGTTGATGAAATTTTGAACAAAATAAATCACTTTTTTGAGCTACATGCAAGATGCAATGAACACTTTCAATCTTGTTTTTAGTCTTAAATGACCTAATGCATATTTTTTAATGCAATTAGAATGTAGATTTGGGATATAATGACTAAAACTAATCCTTTTGCAACCTATAATATAATATTGTATTTAAATTTTTGAATTTGTATGCCTTCTATGATGCAAAAATGAAATGTCTAAATGAATAATGCAAAAAAATGCATGCTAAACCTATATCTAGGATGAAATGTGACAAATTTCAAAAGATATATAATGTTAACATGTCAGGTTCACCAAAATGAAATTTGGGAAAAGGGAAAACTTTAGGGGAGACCTCCCTTTTTAGGGTTTTACACATTTTCTGTGTGATTTCATTAGATAGGGACAATGGATGGTGGATGATAGTGGGGTTTTGAAGGACTTGGACAAGGTATATGATTGACTTATAGCTTGAAAGGTGAGTCAACTAGCCCTTGACCAAATCTAGGATGAATTTAGGGATGAAATGCAATTATCTAAATAGCCTACTGATGTACATTATTATTTTGATGCAAATACAACAAATACAGAAAGTCACAAACAAATTCAAAAATTTGAAATGGATAGAGTAAGACAGTGTGCACCTATGGTTCAAATCTAGGGTTGAAAATAGAGGACTAATTTGTGCCCTAGGGTGTATGTGTCCTTGTAAATATATCATAGATCTATATATGCAGTCCTCTAGTACTAGATCAGAGCTTTCTATTTTCATCTACAAATTTTTTGGATCACTATTGAATATTTTTGTAAGTGATTTTTCATGATTTTTCAAGATGTAGGGTTTTAATTAAACTTCCTTCAATATCCTTCAAACCTGAAACATGCACATTCAAAGAGAGAGGAAGGGTTGTGCCATTTAGGGGTTTTCCTTATTCAGACCCCTTATTTTTGTTTCCACTTCCACAATGGCAATGTTAATGATAAATGGATAAATGATAAGGAAGAATTATGAATCAACAAAGTGTTGTAAATTATCACCCTTTAATGGATTCCTTAAAGGACTGAAGTCATACAAATCTCCTCAAGGCTTGGATCTTTCTTGCTTGATTTGCTTGATTTGCTTGAATTGCTTGGAGACCTGCAAAGGGGTTAGCCTTTGCAAATAATGATACCATAAAAATATATAAACTCACATATGATTTGAAATGATGCTTGGATCTTCAATTGCTGTAATAAATCACTAAAAATCTGCTCTTGATATTCTTGATAATACTCTTGACAATAATTCCTGCTTAATCACTTCAGTTCTTGCTAGATTCTTTCACTTCTTGCTAGATTATTTCACTTCTTACTTTTAAGATTTTAAATGATACAATAACTAGGTATTTATATGCAATTATTCTAATTTATTGAAAATTAAATCTCGATGGCCAACTTTGGACAATTGAATTGCAAGTAATAAAGTGTCAAAACCGATATATTTGAATTTGGAACCAAAATAGGGGGACTAATTTTCCATAAGCCATATGTGTCCTAGCAATATTTTCTATAAATTAAGGTGTCGTGGAAAAATTATTAGATAAATAAATTTTTTTCCGCTTTCAATTTATTGTTAATTGTTAAAAATGGATCATAGAATGCATAATTTAGGAAATTAGGTTCTCAATCAGGTCCAATATTTTAAGGGGGGGGGGGGATTGTGTGCAATTGTCAAGGGTGACAATTTACTATTATACATAATTTAATGTTTATCTCCCAAGTTTGGGCACCCAAGTTGGAGGGAAAGTATTGGATCCAAAATTGATGTCCTTTCATATTTCAAGGAGGCAATCCAAGGGTTGGGGACGTTTGGAATGAAGATTCATCTTTGGAAGCCTTGTTTGGGTCCTAGGACATCTTCACACATCTATAAATTCAACCTCTTAGATGTAGCAAATATGAGCAACAATACAATATAGAGTTTCTTTGTAGGAACAAGGACAAGTTGAGGCATAAGGAGGTTGTTCATAAGAGCTACAATTTTGGAGGAAAATATGAGAATGGAAGTAGTTGTATTTTAATCTCATTTATTTTAAGATAATGTATACTTGGACTCTCTTCTTGGTGGATTTTTTCCCACAAGGTTTTGTCTACATAAATCATGTGCTATGTGATGATCTTGTGTTGTTTATTTGTGACTCATTTGTTCTATTTTATGGTGATGTTATTCATTATATATATTTTTTATAAGTTCACATAAGGTACTATTTATAAGTATCTTATGTTGGTCAATTTTTGGCATCATAAAGAAGATGGATCTAATCACAGTAATTATATATTAAGGCAACTTAATTTTCATATTTTCATATAAGTTTTATATTTTCATGTTCTTGTTGTCTAATCCTTGAATCTCATCCATTGAAGTCATATTTGGATAGATATAGAATTTTCCAAAAATGGTATAAGAACCTATTTATTTATCATCAATTGGGACATAATCAATGACCTTTTAACTATTGAGTAGATAGAGAGGAAAGTGATTATTGTTTCTTTTAAACCCACTAGCTCGACCTCATCCCTAAAAATTTTGGGGGTCCACCTAATGCAATAAAAAATATACACATTAATATATGAAAAGTGAATCATACAATAACATATAAGGGAAAAATAACTTACCATCATCTAATAATCAATCTCAAGCAATCTTTACCTCTCTTCATTCATTTTAGGGACAATTACATGATCTAGATTTGTGACCCCTTATGACAAGCATCAAGAAATAAATTAAACTATGGATGAATATCATTCAAATTTACACTAATAGACATGGGATAAAACAAAAAATAGAATATAAATATACTTATCTAGCTCATACCTCTAGTAAAGGCATCAAAGAAAAAATTATTGTATCAATTCCCACCTCCATTGTACCATGAATATTGGGAGGAGTCTGAATTGATGTCATCAAATGAAAATGAAAATAAAATATTTTACCAAAATCTACCTAACATTATTTACAAACATAATGATTAAAAATAGTCAAGCTCGCCTCAAAGAAAGTTGTATGACCACTCCTATCAATGCATCCTAAAGGTCCAATATCCACATGTTCAACACCCAATATGAATTTTAAGCTTACTATTCATATAAGGAAAAAATATTTGCATGTACTATATTTACTATTTCTTTACTAATTACATACCTATGGATTTTATATGGCCACATAATTAGGAGATGAAGGGATGAAAAACATAGGATGAACACTCTGACCCTAAAATTTTATTATAGTAAATTTACATTAATTTTCAATTATCATAGATGAATATAGTTAATCTTATATTTCAAAAGGTTATTTAGTTAATTTCATTTAAAATTATTCAAAATTACCTATCTATCAATGCTAAATTTCATATCCAATAGGTTATCTATGAACACCATATCATCCAATATGGATGTTTCATTTTGTTGGAAATGTGTATCCAAACTATCCTTAGACCCATAATTACAAAAATATATATAGTTTTAGTAAATGTGACATGATATTTTAAGAGCTCGGAGCCTCACAATCATCACCTTGTGCTAAAGGTTTGGTTTGTTGTAAAAAGGTACATTGAGCTTCTCTTTTTTTATTTTTCCTTGATGTCAAAATTGTGATTTGTTTTGGCATCTTGGTGATTGATTATCAGTGGCATTGTTGTTTACATTCAGATGGGTTGGATTTCTTTTGGTATTCGGTATCTCAGTAAGATTTGCAGCTTTATGATGTTTGTTCATTTTTAGATTTGATGTCTTGTGGTACTGATGTTTGGAGCTCCATGTGTAGACAGATATTTCATGGTGTCTTTAGTTTTGGCATGGCACATACAGGTTATGGCATTGCAGTGTGAAGGTATATCTTTTTTCAGTATTTGTGCAGACTCGGGTGGTATATCCTTTTTTATAGCATCACTTAGCATATTCTTGTGCTTGGGCTTCACTTTACATGTTTTTTATCATATTTGATACATGGTCAAACTATCATGTTGCATATGTTTAATTGCTATACATATAGATTTACAAGGGTTTTTGCATAAGGTGGACTTTATTTTTTAAAGATGTATTGTGATACATTATATCTCACCTTGCATATTTATTTCATCTATTTTCTTGGTCATCAGGCTCTATAATGTTTCAGATTAAGTGGTGCATTAGCCTTGACTAATCTGGAATAGTCAAAGTTTATCATTTTATTTGAAGACTTTAGTCTTCATCCTGCACATGTGAGTCGACATACTCATTAGAATTTACTTGTCATTTGTTGCATTTTTAAAGAAGGCTTATCTTATCAGTTTTTTAATAAAGTCTTTGGTAGCGACAGTTGTTATGCCATCTTTGACTTTGGCAGTGACATTATAATGTATGGGATTTTCATTACTCACGTGGATTATGAGTAGGCGGAGATATGGCACTTGATTATTGATTTTTGTTGTCGGTATTTAAGGAACTCAAAATGTTTCTTATTCTATTATGGATTCCAAATGATTATGTTTTTTGACTAAGGGGATTGATGCTGAAGGAAATAGGTCAAAGTAGGTATTTTGTTTGTCATTTCACTTTGCAAGCAATTGAACCCTAGTCGGCTTAGCAAATATATTTTCAGATTTTGTGTTGAGTCTTGGCTTGATCTGGAAGTATGTTGAATTGAAGAATCAGTTGGCGGTTTCTATGATGGATTCATTTCGAGCTGAAATTTGGAAGGTTTTTAGTGAGACAGTTATGAAGTCTTTACACAAATAGATGGTAATATTTTGGCCACCATGACAGGTATTTGGTTTACATTTCACAAGACATTATGCTAATCTAAATCTTAACTATTTTGTGTGTAAGATGTGGTTGAAGATTCAGTTTCAGTTTGGTAACCCAAGTTTATACACAAGGGTTTTTCTAATCTGTAATGTTTTTCATCGAAATGTTAGTAATTTTTTTGTTAACACCCATTATGGGTATCATGGTTTAATAGCATGGTTTATCAGTTTTGCAAAACCTTGGTTATTATAGATATGGGTTTTTGAGAAGTATACCTATTTTATATTCTTTGTATTAAAGTATGGAAAAATCCATGACTCGTGATGAAGAAAAAGAGAGAATATTTAAGCTTGAGCAAAGTATTGTTAAGAGTTAATTACTATGATATCTTTTTTTATTTAAAAAGGAGAATAGAGGGTTCGTATTGTACATGTCTCTGATTGTATTAGAGAGCTTATTTCGAGTTGGGAATTATTGAAAAATCATTTTGTATCCTATTGTGATTTTATGACTGAAGATAGGCATTGCAGTTATAAGGTCCTAATAAGTTGCAATATCATTAGGGTATTTATTTAAGAGAATTTGGTACTTCAGTTTATTGTAGGAGTTGATGCTCCACATTATGATTGAGTTGGTGCTCTAAACAAAATTGTAATCATTTTTTGAGATCAAGCCTGCAAGGCATTTTGGAGTGGTTTTCCTACCTCAAGAGGGTTTTCCACTTGACATATTTATGTGTCTCTCTTTTGTGTGATTTGTGTTTATCTTGTATAATTTTTCCTTCTGCCATTTATGCTGAGTTAGTTTCTTCAAATGCTCTGATAATTTGTCATTGTTCAGTTTCATCCAAATTCTCTTGGTTCAGTTGCTAATGTGCAAAGTTTAAATGTTATTTATTGTCATATGAAAGTCTAGTTTCCTTAAAAAGAAAGCATTAAAAATTTGTTCATTTAGCTTTATATGAAAAAAATACATCATGCTTTAACAAGAGTTGTTTTATAATTGGTTGATTTATCTGTCTTTCCTTTCAAATTTTAGTTTCTCTATTGTAATTTAAAAGTCTCATTCTGATCAAGATCAAAAAGGTTCAAATCTGTATTTCATGGCATAAGAGTTTTAGAAAATATATTACTCTGATTCAGCCCCCCTCTCAGAGTAATTCCACTTACAACAAGTGGTATCAAAGTGTAGGGTCCTCTATCAGGTCTAACCAACCTAGGATTGATTTTGGTCTTGGAGTCTATTTAAAATTTCTCAAGCTCATGAAGGCACATCTATGACTAGAGCTCCATTATTTGATGGAATGGAATATGTATTCTGGAAGATCGGAATGGAAACATATCTGACTTCTATTGATCTTGATTTTTGGATTATAGTGTTAACTAGGTACACTGTACCAACTACATTGCCCACATCTATTGATGAAAAGAAAATATATGAAACCAATGCTAGAGAAAAACATGCTATCTTGTGTGCATTGACTAAAGATGTCTTTATCAAAATCATGCATTGCACTTATGCCAGGGATATTTGGATTAAACTTGAAACCATTTATCAAGGAAATGAAAAAGTTAAACAATCAAAATTTCTTACTCTAAAACATCAATTTGAGGAAATAAAAATGAAGGATGATGAAAAGGTAGTTGATTATTTCTTGAGAGTTGATGAAATTGTCAATGCTATGAAAGGGCTAGGAGAAGAAGTAAAATTATTTGATGTTGTAACCAAGGTTATCAAAACTTTACCAAAAAAAATTGAAGCTCAGGTTGCTACTCTTGAAGAAAAGAAACACTTTGACTAGCTTACCTTAGACAGTTTACAAGGCACTCTGACTGCCTATGAAATGAGAATAAATAAAACCAATTCCTCTAGAAAAGAAACTGCTTTTAAGGTAGAAAAGAAAGATTTATCTGATGACAGTGATTCTGATTTATCAGATTCTAAAGAAGCTCTTCTAGTCAAAAAACTTAAAAATAAGTATAAGGGTAATATTCCCTTTAAATTTTTTACTTGTGGAAAGCTTGGACACTTTGTTGCTAAATTTCCTTATGTTGATCAGTCTTATGAGGATGAAAAACCAAAAAAATGGCATAGGAAAAAGACTTATTATCCTAAAAAGAAGTTTAACTTCAAACTGAAAAAGAGTCTCTTTTCAAAAGAAGACTCAGATATTGAGTCAGATGACTCACTGGATGATGAGGACTTAACTTTATTTATGGCTAAAGTAGAAACTCAAAAAACTTCAAACAAAGAATCAGAAAAATAGTCTGAAGCAAAAAACTATGAAATTGAATTGCTTTGTGCTCTTCAAGAAATAAAAATACTAAAGAAACATATTGCCTCTAAAGAGCATAGTCTAGACGATTTGGTCACTGGCTTACAAATTGAACTTGATGATTCTAAAATAATGGTGGATTCTCTCCAATCTATTCTTGTTGATAAAGATAAAGAGATTCGAAATCTTGAACAATAGGTTGTCAATCTTAAAAAAAAAGTTGAAGGTTATGAAAGTACTATTCACTTGAATGATATACTTTGGAAACAAAAATAGCATAAAGATATGACTGGTATTGGATTCAACACTGGTGAGTGTTCAAAACCTTTAAATCGAAACTTTAAGGAAGTCGATAGGAAGCAGCCATTTGAGCATAAACAAACCAATTTCAGGTTTAATGCTTTCTCTCATGGTTATTGCTTCTTTTGTAATAATTTCGGACACAAAGTTGCAAGATAATGATGTCTAGAACACCAAGATTTGGTCACAAACAGTTCTTTGGATTTCCTAATACTATTAGGTGTTTCACATGCAATACTATTGGTCACACATCCAAACAATCCAAACAAGGTAAACATATCACTGAAAAAGTTTGGAGACCCAAGTTTGTTCAAAACATACAACAATCTATGCTTGTCCAAACTGCTCTTCTTTCCAAAAAGAAGGCATTGTGGGTTTTGGATAGTGGTTGTTCCAATCACATGACAGCAGATAAGGATAATTTTATTAAGCTTGAATATTATTCGGGAGGTTTTGTAAAGTTTGGAGACAATACAGGAATTGAGATTAAAGGTAAAGGCTCTCTGCTTCTAAATGATGACACGCCTATTTATGATGTGTATTATGTAGAAGGCCTTAAACACAATCTCTTAAGTGTTAGTAAGATCTGTGACAATGGTTATAATGTTATATTCAAATCACAAGGTTGTGCTATAAAGAACAAATATGGTAAAACAGTTGCAACTGGATTAAGAACACAAGGTAATGTTTACAATCTTCTTGAATCTTCCAATCATGAATGCAATGAAGGCATATTTCTTATGGGTCAAGTTGAAGAAATTGGTTATGGAATAAACAATAGGGCATGTTAAATTTGATAGTCTGGTTAGAATCAGCAAAAATCAGAATGTGAGAGGTTTACTTGTTCTAAGAAAACTAGAAAATGTTGTTTGTAAAGAATGTCTAAGAGGTAAACAAACAAAGGTTAGTTTTAAATCAAAGGAACATGCTTCAAATAAACCTTTGTAGCTTGTACACACTAATTTGTGTGGTCCCACTAGTGTAACACCCCTTTGTTTTTCTTTCTGGACTGGACAGTGTGTCCTTGTTTTTCGTTGATTTATGTTTCTGGATATTCAGATACTTTACCTTGCGTGTGTATTTGGTTGCTAATCATTGATATACTATATTATGTGATGTGATTTGATTTATCTAATGCTTTAGTTTACATGCTTTAATTGGTGTAAAGATGTTAGTTGATATAACATGTAATTACTTATGAGATTATTGGAATTATCAAGGAAGTGTCAGTTATGATGAGTGTATTGGTGAAGGGGACGGGATCGCACCACTCACTTGCGAGCGCCCTGCGATTTCGTGACTTCCTCTTCACAGTGTGTACTATATGTTGTTTATATCGTATGATGTTGTTTACTTGGTTTTTTAGGTTGTAGGTGCATGACATCGACTCCACCTAGTTTCACAGGTTTGAATGTTTCAATCCAATGGTTAAGTTGAACGGGAGATAGTAGCTAGGTAACATGTGTCAAGTTTATGCCTTAGCCTTAGTGTGTCGCCAGTTTCGTTTATTGAGTCATAGTTTACCTTATTTTAATGTTATTTGATTCTGAAGGATTCTTGTTTGGAAATAGATGTTTTGAATAATTGCATTAAATCATGTTGATGGTTATTTAATTTAAATTATGCAATGTGGATAAAATTTTATATTTAAATTAATTAATTAAATTTAATCCAAGGGGTTGAATTTAGTTATTAAATAATTTAATTAATTAATTAATTGGGATGTTACGAAAATTAAAAGAAATAAAAGAATTTAAATTCATTATGGAATTTTATTTCATCTAGTGGGAATTTAATTATTTTGGGATTTTATTTCAATTAAATTGGAATTAAATTAGAATTTGAAATTGAATTTTATAAGCAAAGTTAGTTTTCAAAATGTGGGAGTTAATTAATATTTAGATATTTTAAATTTTTGATTTGCATGCAAAATTAGATTTGGTTGTCTAAGATATTTTGGATTTAGGACTGAATTGCATGTTTAATTAAGGGGAAGAGAAGTTTTCTGGAAAGCAGAGAAGGATTTTTGGAAAAAATTGCATAGAGAAGGGTTTGAAGTAGTTTTTGGTTTTAGATTTGATTTGAGGAAAGTTTGTTTGCATTTGTTGGAGTTTTTGGATTGGATTCATTGCACGTTTGAAGAAAATTCAGGAAATCTTTGGAGGAGGCTTGCATCAGAAATTCATCTTCTTCTATAGCTTCAAATTCCAAGTTTTGATCTATGTTTTTCTGGTTCTTGTTTTGTTTAATACAGTATAATTTTTTTATGAATCTGTTGTTGAAATCATTGTGAATTAGAATTTGTTAATAGAAACTAGATTTAAATTATTCTAAAATTTGGGGGAGATTGTATAAATTTACTGTAGGATTTAATTCGGTAAATGGGGAAATTGTGGAATCATTGTTAAATTTAAACTTTAGATTGACCTTCAAACAATTAGATTGTTGTAAGAAGTTTTTACCCCTTTAGAAAATTATCAGATCTAGTTTTCAAAACAAACCCTCTATAGAAAACTTTCAATGGAAAAAAAAAAAAACAAGATCTGTTTTAATTTGCCTACTTTTATATTATTTCGAAATTTGAAGGAATGGTTTAAAAGAAATTAATTTTAAACCTCTTGAATTTAGGAAGATATTCTGGAAAAAAAATTAATAATTTCTTGTTACTAGTTTTTTTTTATATTTTCTCAATTTTACCAGTAATTTAATTATGTGTAAATATATATATATTTATATATGATATGTATTATATTCTTGAATATTAATACACATAATATATTTATATATATATACAATTTCGGCTTGTTTTTATAAAATACTGATTTTAAATTGTATTTGCGCCATCTGTACGGCAATACCCATTGTTTTCTTATGGGGAGGTGTGATCTTTTATTCGTTGTTTTTAGCGAACCCTTGTCGTTGTTTTAAGCGAATTTAATTCGCTATTTATATTGTAAGGGGTTTGGGTGTTGGGGAGGATCTACCTCCCCAAGGTCGTGCCCATATGGGAGCAACTGTGTGGAGGGAGACCCCCTCCACATCCCCTCATTGCCGCCACCCATTGCATTTGGGAAGAGGGTCGGCTGGGTTATTCTGCCACCCCTCCCCCAAATACATTGGGGTTTCCTTTGTCCGTGGGCTACCACTAAATTCTGAGAACCGCAGATTTAAAACCAGTCCGCGCCCTAGTTTGCTTTTGGATTTTATTTAATCTTTTAAAATTCGTTTTAAATATATTTAATATATATAAATTGTTTATAATATGAATAAAATATATATATTTGATATTTAATTACAATGGAAATATTAATAATATTTAATATTTAAATATATATTGTTATTAAAATGTGCAATAAATATAGTGTGTAAATTTGTATATTAAGAAAGGATGTTTTAAAACATTTGAGTTTTGTTTAAATGTTTAAATAGCATAAGCATTTGGAAATTATTGATTGAATATTAATATATTTTATTAAATGATGTATTTGTTTAGTTAAATATATTAATATATATTTGATGTATATATTATATGAGTAATTTCAATTAGGTGTACATTCAATATTTATCTTATTTTAACAAATTGCATGTGATCTAGTTTTCAATGAAGTTTTAAGGATAAGATTTGAATGCATGGTAAATTAGATAAGGAAGAAGATAATTTATTATACATTGAAGAAATTGCATGTTTTGAAAGGAAAATTGAATGAGGTATAGATTTTGGTTAGAAAATTGGAAAGATTTACTTGTATAGATTGATGTTGTTTTAAAAGTTAATTAAAGAGTTGTTATATAGATGAGGCAATAAGTTATTTTAACTTATTTATTGTCTATTAGAGAAATTTAATTATTGAGAATGAAATATGAAAGAGATATGGATTTAGAGTATCCAAAAATAGAGATATCCTCGTGATTGCCTTAAATGTTTTATTTTCTCTATATTTCAAAAAGGGAAGTGAGTTTAATTGTTCAAGATTCCCAATAATGAAAGAGGAAATATGGTTTATGATTAATTCAAATGATCTAGTTATCGTGCCTTTGACTTTGTCAACGTTACCTATTGATTGAGAATGGATTTAGGAAATCCAAATATTAGATTTGATTAATGACTTGAACGCTTTTGTAGCTATGTCGTCATGTTGCAATGTGGGATATGGGATTATGTGTTAGTCCAAATTTGAAAGTCTTCCAGAAGATCTTAGAGGATGAGGGTTGTCGGTTTTTTATGTCAACCAATTGTTTATCCGTTGGGTAGTGTGTGGTGTCTTTTCAGTATTTACCCGGTTTCCACGAACAGGGATGTTTTGTGCCTCCTGTGAAAGGAGTGGACTATGTGTTTGTTGCCTCCAAGATGTTTGGAGTGAATTTTATTATTTGTTGCCTCCTTGAGCTGGAGTGGTTATGATGCCTAGGTTGCATGCACTTGTGATTCCCTTGGTAATTAGTTTGGTATGGTGTGTTGTCCATTAGAAGAGTGGCTTTTGTTAGGCGTCGGAGCCCAAAGAGGTAAATCGGGTAACCTTCAAAAGTGAGTTAATCAAGTGATAATTAAATTAATGTACTTAGATGATTAGGATGCCTTTCACACTAATCAAGATAATTTTTCCTCACTCATAGACACAAGGGCTCGTTTAGACTTGGGATGAATGGGAAGGCCTGAAATGGCATAGTCATCTATCTTGTCAATACTAGAGGTATTCGATGCTGCATGAGTGAGCATGAGGTTTTGGGTTCGGTTGAGGTCACCAGGATTACCAGAGCCTATGAAGAATGCCCAAAGGAGATATCATGACTACTATGCGATGACACTCTTTCTAGGACAATAGTTGGTATATATTTTATGTGTATAGTTCTCTTAACATACTTGATCTATTTTTATGTTTGGAAGCAATGTGACCTATGTCAGTGATGTTTGAGTTGTACTTGTTTATTGCATTTGTTTGGTTATGTCAGTATGAGTCTGCCTTTGGTTAGTGGTTGTAGATCTTTGTCCCTGTTGCATTGTTATTATCTCCTAGCATGGGGGGTGGGCCTTCGGGTACCACTTGGTTGGGTGGAACATGCACCATAAACCGTTGGGTCCCCATCTATCTTCAGTACTTGGTGGCGAGACATCCAGATGGACAGCTCACGGTTCTTGTGTTTAATTCTTGCATTGTAATATATTAATTTGTATAAGTTATGTATCCCTCTTATATTTATGAGGTGAAATGTTGTAATTGTAACACTTTTGTACTATTACCTCATTCTAGGAATGAGTGATGTAACTATTGGATTAAGTTAATGATTATGAGATTGTAGCTTTGATGTTTATCTTATTATGTTATGTGGTATCCTTATGATGTATGATGTTTATTTCATAAAGTATATAATGCTATTATTATATGTAAGATGTATGTGTGGGTTTAGTAATCCTGACCTTGTAGCCTTAGAGGTTGTTGTTAATTAGTAAGTGAATGTGTATGTTAATTGCACTTTTTAAAAAAAATGGTTTGCTTAAGTCATTAATTGCAACTTCCTTTAGGGTTACTTGGTGGGGCATTACAACTAGGACAAGGTCTATAAATAGTGAGCAGTATTTTATGTTATTTGTAGATGACTATACAAGAATGGTTTGGGTAACCTTTCTCAAATAGAAGTGAAAAGCTTTTGACATATTTAAAATATTTTGTTAAATGGTTGAGAAAGAAGTTGATATGAAGCTTAAATGTTTGAGGTCAGACAAGGGAGGTGAGTTTACCTCTCAAGAATTCATTGATTATTGTGAGAGACATGGCATAAAAAGGCAATATGCTGCTGCAAGAACACCTCTACAAAATGGGGTTGTTGAGAGAAAGAATAGAAGAGTGAAAGAGATGGCAAGGACAATGTTAGATGAAGCAAAACTACCAGACATGTACTAGAAAAAGTTGTTCATACAATTTTTTATATTTTGAACAAAGTACAAATCAGAGTGAAATCAAATTTCACTCCATATGAACTTTGGCATGGTAAATTTGCCTCAATTAAATACTTCAAAATCTTTGGTTGTAAATTATTTATCAAAAGAGATGATGAAAATTTAGGCAGTTTTCAATCTAAATCTGATGAAGGTATATTTTTAGGATACTCCACTCATAGAAAATCCTATAGGTGTTTCAATAATAGGTTGAATAAGATTTATTGAATCTATTAATGTCAAATTTGATGAAAAAATTCTTCTAGATGATGATCATGTGCAAGATGTTGACGAGGAACCTATGATAGGTCTTGACATTTCTCCCAAATCAGATGAAGCAAATAATATACAATAGGAGTATGCTTCAAGCTCTAAGATAGTAACACCTCTAAAGACACCCTCTAGGATTGTTATCAAGAATCATCCTCAAGATATAATCATTGGGGATAGAGATGTTGGGATCTTAGCAAGAAGAAGAGCAAAATTTGATGAGCAAGTAGAAATTGCTGAACATTTTTGTTTAGTAACTGATTTTGAGCCTAAAACTATTTTTGATGCTTTAAATGATGATTGTTGGTTGAAATCTATGCAGGAAGAGATCAGCTGGATTGAAAAGAATAAGACTTGGGAACTAGTCCCAAGACCTGATGATAAAAATGTTATTGGTGCCAAATGGGTTTTTAGAAACAAATTGGATGAGTGTGGCAAAGTAGTGAGAAAAAAAACATGTTTTGTGTGCAAAGGGTATGCACAACAGGAAGGTATAGACTTTGGTGAAAATTATGCACCTGTTGCTCGTATTGAATAAATTAGAATTGTCTTAGCATACTCTTGTTTCAATAATTTTAGGGTTTACCAAATGGATTTTAAAACTGCATTCTTGAATGATTATCTTGATGAAGAGGTATATATGGAACAACATGAAGGTTTTGTTGCAAAAGAAAAATTTGATCATGTATACAAGTTGAAAAAGGCCTTGTATGGTCTTAAACAAACTCCTAGATCTTGGTATTTGAGATTGGATGCACACTTAACAAAAAATGGATTCAAAAGAGGTGGTGTTGACAGCAATCTCTATGTTAGAGTTGAAGGTGATGATATTCTATTTGTTGAGGTTTATGTAGATGACATAATCTTTGGCTGCAATAATGATTCTTTATCTAAATTTTTTTCAAAGATTATGGAATTTGAATTTGAAATGTCAATGTTAGGTGAGCTAACATTCTTTCTTGGCCTCCAAGTTTTACATCTTGAACAAGGAATATTTTTTTCACAAAAAAAAATATGCGAAAGAGATGTTGAAAAAGTTTCAAATGGATGAATGTCATCTCATGAGCACACCTATGGTAACTGGTTGTAAGTTGTCTAAGACTGGTGATTCTCCTGATGTTGATCAAACTGAGTATAGATCAATGATTGGTAGCTTGTTATACTTGACTGCCTCCAGACTGATCTAATGCAAGCTATGTGTATGGTGTCTAGATTTCAATCTGCACCAAAACAGTCCCATCTTACTGTTGTAAGAAGAATATTCAAGTATATCCAGGGTACTCTTGATTTTGGTTTATGGTATCTTAGAAACAATGATTTTACTTTGATAGATTTCATTGATTTTGATTGGGTTGGTTGTTTAGATGATAGAAAAAGAACCAATGGTGCAACATTTTATCTTGGTGATTGCCTTGTTGCTTTCCATAACAAAAGGAAATATCATGTTTCATTATCAACAGTTGAAGCTGAATATATTGTAGCTACATTTTGTTGTACCTGGCTTCTTTATATGGCTCAGACATTATCACACATGGGTATTGATGTCGCTAAACCTGTCTCTATTTTTGTGATAACACAAGTGCAATTAATTTTTCTAAAAATTTTGTTATGCACTCAAGGACTAAACATATTGCAATTAAGTTTCATTTTTTTAGCAAAAACGTTTTGGCTAATGAGGTAACAATGCAGTATGTCTCCACACAAGCACAAGTTTCAGATATTTTTACAAAGCCTTTGGCTAAAGAATTCTTTGAAGGGATTTGTTCTCAATCGGGAGTTGTCTCTCAATCATTTCTTTCTTAAAATCCATCATTTGTTGAGGGGGAGCTTTTCAGCTCTCTACACAAATTCTTGTTGCTTCATTTGACTTTGCTACTTCATGCTATATCTAGAGTTGTTTTCTTGGCATTACACTATTGTGTCCCTTTGTCCTTGTGACAAAAAGGGGGAGAAGAGTTTGTTGTATTTTTGGTTTCAGATGGCTCAAATGGCTTAGTTTTTTCCATCAAGGACCAAGGGGGAGTTTGTTGAGCTTCTCTTTTGTTATTTTTCCTTGATGTCAAAATTGTGATTTGGTTTGACATCATGGTGGTTTGGCATCTAGGTGATTGATTATCAGTGGCATTGTTGTTTACATTCAGATGGCTTGGCTCTCTTTTGGTATTCAGTATCTCAGTCGGATTTGCAACTTTATGATGTTTGTTCATTTTCAAATTTGATGTCTTGTGGTCATGATTTTTGGAGTTTCATGTGCAAACAAATATTTCAAGGTGTCTTTAGTTTTGACATGGCACATATAGGTTATGGCATTGCAATGTGAAGGTATATCTTGTTTTAGTATTTGTGTAGACTCGGGTGGTATATCATTTTTTATAGCATCACTTAGCATATTCTTGTGCTTGGGCTATACTTTACATGCTTTTTATCATTCTTGATACATGGTTAGACTATCATGATGCATATGTTTAATTGCTATACATATATCTTTACAAGGGTTCTTGCATAAGGTGGACTTTATTTTTTAAAGATGTGTTGTGATACATTATATCTCACCTTGCATATTGATTTCATCTATTTTCTTGGTCATCGGGCTCTATACGGTTTCAGCTTAAGTGGTACATTAGCCTTGACTAATCTAGAACAGACAAAGTTTATCATTTTATTTGAAGACTTTAGTCTTCATCGTGCACATGTGAGTCGACATACTCATTAGACTTTACTTGTCGGTTGTTGAATTTTTAAAGAAGGCTTATCTTATTGGTTTTTTAATAAAGTCTTTGGCAATGACAATTGTTATTCCATCATTGACTTTGGCAGCAACATTATAATGTATGGGATTTTCATTACTCATGTGGATTGTGAGTAGGCAGAGATATGGCACTTGATTATTGATTTTTGTTGTCGATATTGAAGGAACTCAGAAATGTTTTTAATTCTATTATGGATTCCAAACGATTATGTTTTTTGACTAAGGGGCTCAATGGTGAAGGATATAGGGAAAAGTATGTATTTTTTTGTCATTTCACTTTTCAAGCAGTCGAACCCTAGCCACCTTAGCAAATATATTTGCAGATTTTGTGTTGAGTCTTGGCTTGAGCTGGAAGTATGTTGAATTGAAGAATCAGTTGGCGGTTTCTATGATGATTCATTTCAAGATGAAATTTGGAAGGTTTTTAGTGAGATATATGAAGTATTTACACAAATAGATAGTAATATTCTGGTCGCCATGACAGGTATTTGGTTTACATTTCACAAGACATTGTTCTAATCTAAATCTTAACTATTTTGTGTGTAAGATGTGGTTGAAGATTCAATTTCAGTTTGGTAACCCGAGTTTATATTCAAGGGTTTTTCTAATCTTCAATATTTTTCATCGAAATTTTAGTGATTTTTTTGTTAACACCCATTATGGGTATCATGGTTTATAATTTTTGCAAAACCTTGGTTATTGTAGATATAGGTTTTTGAGAAGTATAATTGTTTTACATTCTTTGTATAAAATTATAGCAAAAGCCATGACTTGTGATGAAGAAAAAGAAAAAATTTAAGCTTGAGCAGAGTATTGTTGAGAGTTAATTATTGTGATATCTTTTTGTATTTAGAAAGGAGAATAGAGGATTCATATTATACACGTCTTTGATTGTATTACAGAGCTTATTTTGAGTTGGGAATTATTGAAAAATCATTTTGTATCCTATTATGATTTTGTGACTGCAGGTAGTCATTGTATTTATAAGGTCCTAATAGGTTGCAATATCATTAGGGTATTGATTTGAGATAATTTGGTGCTTCTAGTTTGAAGTGGGTGATTTAGTCTATTGTAGGAGTTGATTCTCCACATTAATATTGAATTGGTGCTCTATGAAAAATTGTAATCATTTTTTGAGATCAAGCCTACAAGGAATTTTGGAGTGGTTTTTCTACCCCAAGAGGGTTTTCCACTCGGCATATTTTTTTGTCTCTCTTTTGTGTGATTTGTGTCTATCTTTCATAGTTTTTCCTTCTACCATTTATGCTGAGTTAGTTTCTTCAAATGCTCTAATACTTTGTCATTGTTCAATTGCTAATGTACAAATTTTAAATGTTATTTACTGTCATCTGAAAGTCTAGTTTCCTTGCAAAAGAAAGCATTAAAAATTTGTTCTTTCGGCCTTATATGAAAAATCATGCTTTAAGCAGAGTTGTTTTATAATTGGTTGATTTATCTGTCTTTTCTTTCAAAGTTCAATTTCTCTATTGCATTTTTAAAGTCTCATTCTGATCAAGATCAAAAAGGTTCAAATTTGCATTTCATGTCATAAGAGTTTTTAAAAATATATTACTCTGATTCACCCCCCCCCCCCTCTCAAATTAATTCCACTTCCAACAAGGTATGCTTGATGGATTTAGTGCACTCTAGAGTCTCCACATCAATATTATCCTTCATAATTGAAGGGATCATGACATGCTCAATGTTTGGCCTAGAAAGAGGTCTATGTACCTAGTCTTAGGCATTATTTTACCTCTCTCTATCCTATAAACAAACCACATATCTATATTTTAACTTAGTCATATAAAAGTGGTTGTGACTAGTTTTGTGCCCCTCATATGATTTAACATGACCTTAAGAGAGATTAAAGAAAATACCCAATTGACAGTGAAGTTGAACATGGAAGAAAAATAACATAAAAAATAATAATAACAAGAAATATACCACAAAATACCTACCAAAAAAAAAATCTAACCTACCAAAAAAAGAAATATACCACAAAATAATGGAGAAGGATAAAGAGATTGACTAAGATCACAATAGGAGGGATATAGCCAAAAATTACATGGAGAAAAATTTAGAGCACACTAGAGGGGTTGTGACTGAATGGGAAGATGTGAATCCACATTCTTTTGAAGAAAGGGGTATTATAAATTTTCTAGGGGTTTTTGAAAAATTCTTGAACCCATAGAAAATTTATAATATTTGAGATTCAATGTGATGTATTGATACCAATTGGTTATCAAACGTGTGAGAAAATTAAGAGATAAGGGACTATATCAAGAAGTACAAGAAGAAAATAATATGTTCAACATGGCTAATAATGCAATTGGAATAAGAGGGGAAGATTAGAAAAATCATTATCTAATGACATACTCTAATTAATGGAAATGTTTCTCTTAAAATAAAATGTCACTTTGAAGAATTTCAAACCCTAGACTATGATTCATCCCCAATCCCCAATGCCATATAATTCAAGAAGGATTTCAACATCAAATACAATTGAAAAATTTAAGAAATAATAGAATATTAATAGCAACAATTTGTACAAAATTATGATGTGAACTTAGGAAGGGAGTACTTTGGCATACAATTATCTAATAATAATGGAATAAGAAAGAAACTAATGCACTAATAAACTCACAAAGAAAAGGATAAATCACTAAATAATACCACAAATAAACACTACAAAAGAGACAAACAGCCTAATTCCAACATTAAATTTTGAATCAAATTCCCAATCTTTGACAAGGACACAATAGTAGAACTTACATTTATTTTGGAGTCACTATAGAAAAGGAAAGCTACCACCAAAGACTAGGAAACACTATTTGATTTTGTAGGAACTTTAGAAAGGACACATTAAACTGGTATAAAAATACATGCACTCAACATGACAAACAATAGTAATAAATTAAAGCTAAGTTTCTATCAAACTTTTAATCACTAGAAATCCCTAATAAGAGTGTAATAAAAATGAGAGATATGGTATAAGAAGAAGGTAAGTCTATAAAATATTATGATCATAGATATAAAGAGGTATTTGGAAAATTAGAGCCTTTAGTTAAAAATAATACATTGAATGGTTCATCTCTAGATTAACTCTAAAACCATAACATCATTGGATGGAAGGATATTCACTCCCTACTCAAAATAACTTACATTAGCCTATTGTATGGAATCTCAAACATGGAGAAGAGAATAAAAATTCACCAAAAATAAGGAAATAGAAAGATTTAAAATATTTTAAAAAAAAATCAAATAAGAAATCCTAGCTAAACAAGAAACTAAAAAAACAAACATTTAGTGTACTTGTTATTCTATGGAAGGACACATCATAAATGAATGATTGGCCTTTAAAGGAGATGATAAAGCTACCACACTTAGGTTAGACCTAAGAATAAATTTAATGAAAACACAAATAGTTTATTATGGCATCCACAAAGAATGGGATGATCATGAAATATATGATTGAACATCACTATTGTTTAGGATTGAAGGAGGAGGGGGAGGAGGAGAGGAAGAGTAAGAGGGAGAGGAAGAGGAAGAGGAAGAGGAAGAGGAAGAGGAAGAGGAAGAGGAAGAACCATGGTGTAGTCACCACTACAAAAAAAGAAATAAATAATAGACACTGAAATGGCATATGTGAAAAGGCTAGTAAAAAGACCCCTTTATTCCCCAAACCATGGATATAAAATACCAAACTAGAAAAATGAAAGAAATATTCACACACTTTATAATACACCACCAAAAAACAAAATATCCTACCCACCTACCAACTCAAATGAGGATAGATGTTATTTTAAAAATTATAGATGTAGAAGAGGTAAAGGAAAGGGAAAAATAATAAGAAAAGATACCACCTAGTATAAATATGGTGAACTAGGATTCTATGAAAATGAATGCAAGGAAGAGAATAAGAAAGTATGTGAATGGGCACAATAATACTTAAAAAATTATCCACCACACTTGAAGAGGGAAAAGGAAAACTTGACACAAAGATCCCTATCAATAAATAAAATATTGTGATAATCACAAGAGTGAAATATATCACTAATCCAAGGTGTTGGTTCTTTTTCTTACTACCCTCATATATAAGAGATGACACAACACCTAAACTTGGAGATCAATTCAATCTAGGCAAGATGACAACCCTATGATCAAACCAAGGATAATAAATACAATGAGACAAGATTAGGCCCTATCTTCTACACTTTGAACTCCATAGGACTCAAGAGGGTGATCTTAAAAGGCTCTTACATAATGATAAATATCTTTGACATAAAAAGCTACAAAGATGAAACCAAGTCCAAATGGCGCAACACATAAGCACAATTTTCTATTACTAACTCAGTTTTTATTGGTTACATACTAGCTTGTAGCTTCGAACACTAAATATGTGGATAGTTGACACATTCACAAATATACAAGTAAAATATTTTATAACTTAATAGGTGTAGGAATGAACATTTGTATCCTTACTAGCATTGAAAATGAAAAAACCACATAAACTGACCTATCTACATCTCAAACATGCAAAGGGGTGACAAACGAACAATAAATTAGGCTTATCATTTACATTATTTAAGCTATATATGAAGAAGAAAAATCCTAATAAATTATTCCTTGTTGTAGATGTTCATTTTTTTAAGATTTGAGTTGTTGAGTTAGCTATAACTATAGGAGATAAATGCCTTATCCTACAAGAATAGAGTAAATTCAAGAGCAATAGCCATAATTGATAAAATAATTTTCAAGTTAGATCGGCATATTTCACATAATTTTTTCTTACAAAACCTAGACTCTCAAATTCCCTTATTTTCAGATAATGCATCCCATAATTAATAATTCATTTCGAATTTATAAACCCCACATACCAAGTTAGGAAGACTTTCAACGACAAGCAACTCATAATAAGAATTTTTATATCTCTTGGATACAAACTAATTGAACCCTAGTATAAGTGCAAAAAATGTGCACCTAGAAATCCCTTAGATTATGTTAGCTACAATAAAAATGGAGACAAGTTGTAGAACAAACAAGAATAAGTATTACATTGATTTACTAGTAAAAATTATAGTTCCATTGTAGACATCAAAATTGCAACAAACTATTATATATTTAAGCACATTTTTTCATGAATTTGACATTGCAAATCTTAAATAATTACAAACTTTATCCTAAGATTGGCTTGAAAAAATTCCATCAACATCTCCCTAAAACTCGACAATTGCTTCATAATGACTAACAAAATGCATTATATGAAAAGAGGAAAATTCAAATTTAAATACAAGAGTAACACTTACACAATCTGATCCTACCCTTTTACAATTAAATAGGAAAAAAAAATATGCCTCGATATCTTTAAACATTTTCTCCTCTTTTGGCTTCCTTTTAAAAACTAAAAGTGGCCTTTAAAAATATTTACTCACATTCACATTCAACCTTTTACCCCTGTGGTAAAAATATTTTCCCAATTTCACTTTCACCTTGAATGTGAAAAATTTAAACCTCGAGCAATTACCCATTCACTAGAAAGTGAAAACATGATTTGCATCACGTGTTTTGAACAACCATCAAAACTCCTTATTCTCTCTTTGTAATTATTTAAGCATTATGAATAGAATATAAATTATTTGTATATACTTGTAGATTCCACATGTTCATTGGCATGTAAAATCCTAGCATACACTTATTTGTGTCATCCCCCACCATTAAAATTTTGATCTCTATTGAATATTTTATATTGATAAGGGTGTTTGAAAGTGAATTTCGTCAACTCATGTTGCATATTTTAAATTTTGTGTAAGAATAATACCATCAAAACTAGTGGGTATTTTCTTCTTCTTTAAAATGTTAAAATCAAGCTTAAAACTCGTCTAATCACCTTAAAATGGAGGTGGAGGCTCACTTTGAATTATCAAAAATTTCTACCAAAAGGATTTTGAAAATGAGTTCCATATATTGAGATTTCAATGCCAGTAGTTTCGAGCTACCCTTTCATCCAAGGGCGTAAAAATAAGTTTTCCTTACCAAACTAAGGGACAATATACATGGGAAATGGGGCAAAAAAATAGGTGCACACACAGGACAAGAAATAGATGCATCATATTTTGAAAAAGAAGAAAATATGTTTACCCCATTAAAGATAAACATACCAAAATAGTCAAAGTTGCTAGACAGAATATAATTCAAGAACAAGAAAAAGAACAATACTAGATGAGATCTTATTTTGAGGAAAAGAAGTAAAGACATTAAAAAATACCCTCTTTTACATAATAGTAGGACCTAATAGAGAAACTTAAGAAAATTTCTAAATACTAGAACAAACAAACATTATCACATATTAGAAAAATGACTAAAACTACAAAACAATGGAAAATTAAACCATTGATGAAAAATGCAACTTAAAGAAGGAGAAAAATTTGAGAAGAAAAGGCCATATTGATTAAACCCCAATATAAAGAAGAAATTTAAGATAGAAATTGATAAAATTCTAGTAGCAAGAATTATCAAACCAATGGAAGATGCAAAGTGGATTGATCCCATGGTGGTAAAAAATGAGAAAAAATAGTGACTTTAGAATATTTGTAGATTTTAGGGAATTAAATAAAGCTTGTGATCATGATCCATTCCCTACACCATTCATAGAAAAAAATTTGGAATATATTTCTAGAAGGGAGGCATACTCCTTCACCGATGGCTTCGTAGGATACCACAAAGTTAAAATTTAGGAGGACCAACCAAAAACTAAACTTACAACAAAACTAGAATCTTTCATGTACATAATGATGCCTTTTGGACTAAATAATTTTCTAGTAGTATCCAACTGCATTATGTTTAATACATTTAAGGAATTAATTCATGACTTAGTAGAAGTCTACCTAAATGATTGGACAATAGATGGACTATTAAAAGGCCATGTACTCTACTTGATGCTAGAAATATGCAAGATTTTACAACTTACTCTAAACTTAAATAAATGTATCTTTGTGGTATCATTTGGTACATTCCTTAGGCATATAATCTATAAATAGGAACTTATGGTAGATCCCATAAAATTAGTACTTAATATAAATCTAATACCACCAAAAATATCTTTAGAAAAATTCTAGGTTATATTGGCTACCATCATAAATTCATCAAAGGGTATGGTGTAGTCACAAATGGAGGGTTCAGAAAGAATAGTCCAAGTCGTGTACCTTAGAGTCAACACAACAGAAATATCATAAGAAAATGATCTTCTAATATGATTATTTATTAATTTATCAATATTACATGCAACATATGGCTCATGGTCGAATATCTGGGTCTCACAAGCTTGTCGCAAGGGCATTCAACATTACAACTGGCCAAAGGCCTTATTGTAGTCCTCGAAGGGTTGATGTGAAGATGTGAATTATAACTAATAGTGAACTATTAACTGATCTGAATGAATCCTAAATGATTACAAATGATTATAAATATGTTTCTCAAGCTCCAATAAAGGTTTGCATTGACCACAAGGTTTCATAAACTCGATGAATGATCACATATCAATCTTGGCCTCAAAATATGAAGCGATAACTCCTTGCAAAATGAAATAACCTGTGAATCTCTAGGATAGGTCCCAATGAAACCAATATTCTTGTATGATGTCCTAGTAGGCTCCGCACAATCTGGAATAGGTTCACACTAAGATATCTGGACCAAGCCGACCCCAAATGCTCTAACTGGTAATTACAATGAAATTTTGAGAGCGATAAATTTTGAAAGACAAATAAAAATAATCTAAAATATATATGTGTGATAGATGTTGATGTGTAGATGTTATATCCTACTCCACAAGTTGAGAAATGATAATTCAATGAAATATAGAATGAAATGTTGAAACTACTATTGAATGAAATGCAAGAAAAGAAATGTTTTTGGTCGATACAAGATTGATTTACAACAAGGGATGCACCTTCATCAAACACTTGGGGTTGGAAGAAAAGAGAGTCCCTCACTTTCTAGGGCTAAGAGGAAAACCAAGATGGTCCATCTCAGTCTAAGAAATTGGGATGAATCCTCCACTAGTCTACCTTTCCTCTACACCAAATATTATTTATACTACTTGTTCTTAGTGCTCCTTCTAGTTCTAGTATCCAAAATATTCACAATCTCCTCTAGTGCTTGATGTGGTAACTGCTCCTTCAAGTCTACTTCATCACTACTACCACTTTTTTGTCCCTCATGATACTCATATATGTCTACAATATTGAAAATAGGTGATATACCTAATGTCTCCAGCAACTCCACTTCATATGCATTTCTAGAATCAAACTTCCTTAGAATATTACATGTCCAAACTTCCTCATCTTCAACTTGTTGTATGTTCCCAATTGAAATCTATCCTTCCTTAGATATACCATCACTTCATCAACAAAAAATTTCATATGTCTTATGTGCTCATATGCCTTCTCCTTATACTTACTATTCATATCTTTCAAGTGATTTTGAACCTGATTATGCAATGTCTCCATGAAATCTACAAATTATTCTACCTCTGCACTCCTCTTATTCTCCATACCGATGTCCTTTAGCTTTGCAACTCCTTTGGGATGTGTTTGTTGAATGAACAAGATATCTTATAGGGGGGAAAATTAGTTGTATCTTATCAAAACATCAAAACCCTCACTAACATTGAGATTTGCATACATCCATTAAACCCTAAATCTATTATTGATGATTTAATATGAAAATAAAATAACTAAAACAACTTTAACACCATGCACAAGAGAAAACTATGTTTACGTGGAAAACCCAAGGAGGGAAAAACCATGATGAGTATTAGCTCACAGTATAATTAATTGAAAAACCGATTACAAAGGCTCAAGGCCAAGGCTCACTACCGGAGTAGAAAAAGAAGATAGAGAATAAATGTTTCACAGAGAACATGATCTCAATGCAGTAGAAAATCAACCAAAAAATCTCGAACACCTTTGAAGTCTATTTGAATGATTGCAAAAACCTTCTCAATGCATCTAGTAATCTGACACATGAAAGCTTGCACTACTCTACTTAATTTTGCACCTTACAACTTTGAAATTTATATTATTTGCATCACAAACTTTTCACTTTCATATATCTTAACCTCCTTCAACAATTGAACTCATACTTATACCGTCCCCAACCTTAAAACCCTTTCCAAGGTTGTCTATGCACCTCAAATGTGCAAATTCAAATTAGGTTGGCACCAAAACACTTTTATGGTGGATAGAAGTGAATGAAAACCACATCAAAACTTAATTGGGACCCAAATCAACAAAACCACTTAACCACATGCTACCACAAACAATTTTTTTTTTTTTTGGTAGATGGTCAGTGCTCCCCTCGGGATTCATGACATGGACTAACCACCCCCCATGGATTCCTTAACTTTGGTAGTTGTATCGAGCATTAATAGGTCGATCTTTTGGTGCAATGGCAATTGTGGGGCCAAAAATCGTTATTAGAGCCAAAGGTGTCGGGTTCAAATCCCCTCGAGTAACATTGAGGGGGATTTTGTTGGCAGATGGTCAACACTCCCCTTAGTATTAGTTACATGAACTAACTACCTCCCATGGATTCATTAACTCTGTAAATTGTATCAAGCATTAACAAGTCAATCTTTTGGTGCAACGGCAACTATGGGGCCAACATATCCTTCACATGTAGTGTAAACACAAGGTCGATCATTACCCATACAAACACCATTAAACTGTTTAGTACATTCTTACTCAAATCCAAAGACTTGCAAACCACACACCAAACTTGAACATGATCTAGAATATTCCTCAAACATCCTAAAATCCAACAAACTCCTTCGCAACAACTTTCACCTAAAGAATGTACAGGCCCAATACACTCAGACAACTCTACCATACACTATTACTTGAAAAATATCTTCCAAAGCACCAAACCTCAAATCCTCTTGACTTGGTTAATCTACCATCATCATCAACACACCTTCAGAACCACAAGATCTAAAGCACAACTATTGAGAAAGTGAAGCAAAAAATTTCTCCCATACACCTCTACAATTCACAGTCACACACTGGTGAACACAAATTCTATTGTACAATGATCCAGCATACCATCTCTTGAATAAAACACTTATGAACACCTCTCACCAACATATCTAAATCACACATGCAGATCTTCAACCTAGAAGAAATGTGGAGAAAAACTAGAATAATTCTTTGCAGCCCAAAACAACACTACAACACATTGTTTCCTCTTTTTGTTGAATTTTCTCAAAAGCACTTGGAAACCAAGCACCAAAGACACATCCACATCATCTTCATCACTACTACATCCATAAATAGAATCTTATAAAAGAAAAAATCCCAACATAATTGAAATCCCTCTAATGTTTCTTTACCACCTATTCATCTTCAACACCAATATCCCTTAATGCATACATTTTACATCAATGACAACACCAATCTACGTATACTTACAAAAATCTCCCCCTTTTTCATTGATGGAAACACATGATGTGAAAAACCATCAAAGACACAACATTTGTAAACATACCTATTTCCTTTTCTCTTTTCTCTTTACTCAAACTCCCCCTTACGTGACTCTCTCTTCAATTGACTTTCTCTTTCACATTTTTCTCTCTCCCCTTTAGATCTTCTTCTCTCCCCTATGTTTATGATTTTTTCACATGATTATATCTCCCCATTTGACATCAATGAAAAATGACATAATGTTTTCATTATTCTCCCCCTTTGACATTACACACTATTGATTGAAATACCACTACCTACTCCTCCTAAGAGGTACCCACCAACATCAATCCAAAATAAGGATAGATCTTCAAATCCACTAGACTGATGTATCTCCTTATGCATCTAGTTCAAAGAAGGAGGATAAATCACCCCCACATTATCTTGGAGATACTCAAAAGTATCCTTAGGAAGAGATTCAGCAAATATATCAACAATTTGATCCTTTGCAATCACATACTCAAGCTTCACTTCATTCTCCACAACCTTCTCTCTTAGAAAGTGATATCTTATTGAAATATATTTTGTCCTTGAAAGCATCACTAGATTCTTTGAAATGTTTATTGCACTTATATTGTCACAAAAGATAGGAATAAGATCATCATACACCACTCTAATATCCTTCAATTTTCACCTCATCCACAACACCTGTGTGCAGCAAGATGCTTCTGCAATGTACTCAACCTCTGCAGTAGATAAAGAAATTGAAATTTGTTTCTTACTTAGCTATGATACCAATCTACATCGAAGAAATAATGCACACCACTTGTATTTTTTCATCCACACAACCACCCCAATTTTCATTTGTGTAAGCACTCAATGTGAAATTAGTATCCTTTGGATACCACAAGCCATGATCCAGAGTGCCCTTTAGGTATTTCAATATCCTCTTTACTACTACAACATGTGGCTCTCTAGTATCTTCTTGAAAACTAGCCACAAGACAAACTACATGCATGATATATAGTCTAGTACAAGTTAGATATAGAAATCCACAAATCATTGATTTGTACTTGCTCTAATCATCCTTAAGGGATTCATCATCCTTGCTCAATTTGCAACTAGTAACCATACGAGTACATATCGGTTTGGAGTCTTCCATTCCAAAATCCTTCAACATTTATTTTTCATAATTTGACTATGAAATGAATATTCCTTTATTTGTCTGATTGATTTGTAGTCCAAGGAAGAAATTCATCTCCCCAAACATAGATGTCTCAAACTCTTTATGCATATCTTATACAAACTTCTTACACATAGCTTCATTTCCTCCAAAACTTATGTATCAACATACAGAACTACAATCAAGATTTGATATTTTTCAATCTTAAAGTAAAGGTTACTATATGTGGTTTCTTTATTAAATCCTCGTTGTATCAAATACTTATCCAACCTTGTATACCAAGCTCTAGGAGCTTACCTCAATCCATATAAAGCCTTCTTCAGCCTACAAACCATGGTAGGTTTATCTGATAACTAAAATCCTTATGATTTTCCTATGTATACTTTTTCTTCCAATTCTCCATTCAAGAAAGTAGACTTCACATCCATCTAATAAACTTTAAATTCCTTATGTGTTGCAAATTCCAAGAATGTCCTAATTGCTTCCATTCTATCCACCGAAGAAAATGTCTCTTCAAAATCTATTCCTTCAACTTGTGAATATCCCTTACACACAAGCCTTTCTTTGTTTCTTACCACTTCTCCATTCTCATTTAATTTGTTTCTAAACACCCACTTAGATCCAATTATGTTTGTGTTTTTTGGTCTTGGGATAAGTTTCTAAGTCTAATTCTTCTCAATCTACATAAGTTCTTCCATTTCTTTCATCCAATGTTCATCATTTCATGCCTTAACCACTATTCTAGGTTCAACTTTAGAAAGTAGACACAAATTTATCTCTTCTTCAATATATTTCCTTCTTGTCAACACACCTTTTCTCTTGTCTCCAATGATTTATTCTTTAGAATGATTTATTTGCACATACTTAGGGGTTCTAGGCATCTTTTTTAGAGTGTCTTCCTCTTCATCTTGTACTTCATATTCCTTATATTTTTCTTCTTCTTCTCTACAAGTAGGTTCATCTAATTCATATATATCTATCATCATTAGATTCTACAAATCTTCATCAACTTTGACACTTGCAATATCAACAATCCTTCTTAGCCTTTTTTTGTAGCATATATAAGCTTTTCTTTTAGTATAATATCCAAGGAAGATACCTTCATCTGAACTTGCATCAAACTTTCCTAAGTTTTCATCATCTCTTTTGATATAGAATTTTCTTTCAAACACTCTAAATTACTTGACAGTAGGGGTCCTTCCATACCACAATTCATAGGGAGTCTTTGTGTTGTTTTCTTTTGCTTGAACTCTGTTAAGTATGTAAAGAGAAGTATTAATTGCTTCTCTCTACTAGACTTCCAGTAGGTTGGCTTCTTTCATCATAGTCCTTGAAGCTTCTTGATAAACGTTGTTTTTCCTTTCAACGACTCCATTTTGTTGAGGATTCTTAGGGGCATACAAGTGCCTCTTTATGTCATGATTATCACAAACTATGTTAAATTCATTGGAGGTGAATTCTCAACCTTTGTCAGACCTCAAGCATTTGATCTTCAAATCCATTTCATTCTCAACCATAATTTTAAATGCTTTGAATCTATCTAGGTCTTCATATTTTTCTCTAAGAAAGGTAACCCATGTCATTCTAGAATAATCATCAATAAAAACAATGAAATACCTATCACCTCGAAGACTTCTCACTCTTGTAGGACCACAAAGTTTTGTATGCACCAATTTCAACAATCTAGTAGAATATTGTTCTTTACCCTTGAAACTACTTCTTGTTTTCTTTCCAATCTGTCACTCCTTGCAGACATCATTGATAGGATTTGTAATCCTTGGTAGATCTCTTACTTCTTGAATTGAAATAATTCTAACCAAGTTATCAAAATTGATGTGAAACATCCTCCTGTACCATAACCAACTTTCATTAATTTGAGTCATAAAAAAATGACCATCAACACCCTTAATCTAATAAACATTTCCAGCTATCCTCTTTCCAGCATCAATGACACTTCTAGACCCTTTCCTAATCTCACATCCATCATCCTGAAACATAATATTATATCATTCACTATGAATTTTTCTAACACTCAAAAGGTTATGCCTGAAACACTTGACATAATAAACCTTATCACTATTATGCTTGCCATAAAAACTAATTGATCTTATTCCACAAATATTAGCACTTGAATCATCTCCAAATCTAACAAGTCCTCCATAATATTTTTCAAGCTTTAAAAACTTACTCTTGTCTCCAGTCAAATGATTTGAGCGGCCACTATCAATGATCCAATAGTTCTTATCCCGTCTATTATCACTACAACAAATCCTTGTGATTTGCTCCATTTTTTGCTCCAGTTTTTGCTTCCACCCACTATTTTAATGTATTTTTTGGTAATTTTTTGAAAACGTCGACGCTATTTATCAGGATGGCACAATTTTGCATTTATTGTGTTGATTAGTAAAAGTTGATACTAATTTTAGTGTTAATTAGCATCTTATTTAGTGCTTAAATTAGCTTCAAGTTTAGCTTTGTGTGTAGCTACGAATTTAGCTTCAAGTTTAGCTTCAGGTTTAGTGCTGGATTTGACACCCCTATGTCGAAGAGACTTTTTTAATTGTCTTATCGATGATGTAAAATAGTGAAATGTCAACAAGATACGGGCATATCGAGGAGAGAGTCACTTATGTCACATCGATAAGGTATATCTACAAGTGCTCGATGAAACACAACTCTTGGATATAACGAAGTAATGTCGATGAGACATTGAGATATCAGTAATATAAATAAGATTGTCTCATCGATAGTCTTCAATTAATGATCAAAAGCGTACACTGCTATATCATCGAGAAGGTGAGTAACATATGTGATAAAGTGGTGTACACCGCAACCCCGTATCAAGAAACCTTGAGCAAGGTGGTAGTGTGGTAAACAACAGAAGGGAAGGGCAAAACACCACTATACCACAGTGATAATCACAAGTCTCCTTGACATGGAAGAGTTACACTGATATATAAATAAATACCACCAAAGGAAAATATCAATGAGACAGTGGCATATCGTTAACAGATATTAACTTGTCTCATTGACATTGACAACCAACATCAGAGGAACATAAGATATAATTTTGATGAGACATTGAGATATCGGTAAGACAAATAAGATTGTCTCCTCGACACTCATCAAATAATGATCAAAAGCATACACCACTATACTTTCGAGAAGGTGAGCAACATTGTGATAGAGCGGTAGACACTGCAACCCCGCAACAAGAAGCCTTGAGCAAGATAGTAGTATGGTAAACAATAGAAGGGAAGGGAAAAACACCGCCATATCGCAACGATTATAATAAGAGACAACGGTAAAACGATAATCATGGCATCATTACAATTTATAGCAATAAATGCAAAAAATCACATCAGTTGCCAAAATTAAATGTTATTAAATTATTAAGAGTTTCTAAAACTAATATGAATGTGTAGTGACCCTCCTAACAGCATTTTTGTTTCTGTTGTTTGAGTTGTTGTTTGTTGATAGTTGTTTGAGACTATGTTATTTTGATGAATTATGTCATGATTTACATGATTGGTTGTGAAACTCATTTGATGATACACTATATTATTTGATGTGATGTTTACTTTCATGAGACGACATTTATGATGATTATCTATTTTTTTATGTTTTAAACTCGGTGATGTTATGTTAGTTAGATGTTACATCAGTCGGTGAAGAAGGCGATTTATCAGTACTCATTAGTGAGTGCCCTGCTATATCATGATTCTTCTTCACGATGTGCTTTCATATTTATACATGTTGGAATAATCGTGCAGTGTTACGCAGCTTGCAAGTACAGGCATCGGCTCCACCTGCTTGTCAAGTCTGAGTGTACCATAACCCAATGGAAATATTGATGGGAGATAGACTTGTCCTTTGTCCTTAGCCTTCGTTTTGAAATGAACAAATATTTGTTGTCTTGTCACCTATTTGTCGCGTGCTTGCAGTTGTTTGTTTATAATTAAGTCTGTAATGTTTATATCATGTTAATTTGAGTTATTATAATTTTTTAATTAATATTAATGTTTCTTTATTTGATTTAATAATTTAATTAAATTAAAAAAGCTATTTTTAGTTTGTTATATGATTAAATTAAAAATATTAAAATATCTTGTTACGAAAAGAGCATTTTATTGTAAATTGATTTCATTATTCAATTTTACGTTTCGAAAATAGAACTTTGAGTTATGATCTTAAGTTGAATATCTTGTTAATCTTTTGTGTATGTTGAGTTTAATGCATGTGTTGCATGCTGAAACAAAAGTTAAAATTTAGATTTGGGAATAATTATAAAGGAGATAGTCTGGAAAAAAGAGGATGCTTGGATAGACAGATTTTGGATTTCGAACAGTAGGAAGCAGAAAGATTTTTTTCAAAAGTTCTTTTCTAGAATTTTTGGGTTTGTGGAATTTGATCAAAGAAGCTGCAAATTTTGTTCAAGACGGTGTTCTGATTGTGGAAAGAGGAAATTTTGAATCTTTGGTGTTTTTTTGAGTTCGTTCTTCGGTTTCAAGGAAACGCTTTCAGGTTCTTTTCTTGTTAAATTCCAATTATAGTTTGTTATGAGCATGTTAAATCTTGGTTGTGAAAACTTTGTCTTCAAACCTGCATGCACAAATCAATAATGGAAACATTAATAAACAATATTATATGAGTAATCTGAAAAGAAATTTTAGAAATAACGTTGAGGAATATGGTTTTGGATTATTTGTTTTCTATATGAAACATGTTATGATTTCTTTGCCTGAGTTTTCACTACGTACACTATTGGAAACAGTTGAATCTTGGTTAACATATCGTCTTCTTTATTGTTTTAAGATCTGAATTTGCGTACCCTTATTCGTTGTTTGCATTGGAACTATTTGTTCCTAGTTGTGGCCTATTGACAGAGTGTTGATTCTTGTCTTCCTGATTTATTTGGTGATTATCTTTTAAACCATCTCCCTTGGTGGTTTTGTCTTAAACTAGTTATTTTGCTTATTCAATTTGGTCATCGTTTTTGTCATACCTTTACGTTATGCCATTAAATTGTTCTCGTGTTCAATGAATTGAACTTTTCAATTATTTCTCAGTTATTCCATTCTCAGTTCCTATTGATCTTTGTTGATATTTTGTGAGGGAAGGCTTGTGTGAATGCAACAATCATTGTATGTTAAATTTGATTAATTACATTAGGATTCTAATTGCTCCAAACAACAGAGCTCGTGACCTTACTTTTTGCCCTGGAATAGGATTATTTCCATAGTGTTTTGGTCTACATGTATTAGGCATGCAATGGATTATCCCTTCCACCATGACCCACTATTGTTGGTCAGCTGCATGGGGTTGTCTGTGAACGTCGATGTGGTTTTTTGTTCATGATGTCTCAGTAGGTGAGCGATCTCTTTATTGGCTATGTCAATGTTCTTCACATCCTCCTTCCTGTATTGTAACTATTGTTGAGGTCATGTATTATCCATTCTCTTTTTCGTTTGGTTTGTCTTTCCTTTAGCTTTTTGGCTTCCTGGCCATGTCTTCCATCTGTCTTTTAATTTTTATTATCTATGAATATTCAGTTCATCTACATATTCTAGTTTTCAACCTCCAATTGGATGTCTTACCTTGCAATTCACTATCCCTTCTTGAGTTCTTGTGAATGTTCATACCAATGCGTTCTTATGTTATCATCTGATACATTGTATGGAGGTTGAGTCTAGATGCAGCCTGCATGTTGCATGCATTTCTTTGTTTTATTTTTCCATCGAGTCTATTCTTGTTTTATCTTCAGTGTACAGGTTACCATGCACGCTGAGAGTAGTCAACTAGGGGAGAAGACCCAGTTACCGCCCCCCATCCAATAACCGCCACCTCCATGTTCACTTAACCCCCCAAAAAAAAATTCACTTTGATCCATTAAAAAACTTTATTTGATTGAGTAAATAATTACAAAAACACCAATTGCTGCTCATTATAATTACAAAAACACTAATGGCTGCTCATTAAGTGTTAAAGTGCATGTTTTAGAGTGGATTTAAGGCATAAACAACTATAATTGATGGAAATTAGAGTGGGCGGATACTGGGACATTAGGTGGCGGCAACCGGACGACACCTCTAAAAGGTGTCTTTTTGACCTCCATGCACATATCCAACGCTCCCGCACTCTACCGAATTGCCCAAAAGCCAAAAGCTTAGTTATAAGCTCTTAACTCATGGGCGAAAAAAACCCATAAATTTTTTTTTTGATTCGACGCACGATTCACATTCTATGATTGCGCGAAGTTAGCCCTGGCGGGTACTGGGTCTTCTCCCCTATGGTGATTGAGTATTTTTCAAGTTTTGTGAGTCAATTTTTGCATGTTGGTTGCATGCTTATTGCAACCATTATTCATTGTGTCTAGTGTACCGTGTCGGCAGAACTTAATTTGTTCTTTACTAGGTTAAAGTTAGGTGAGGTTAGTTCTTTTAATTGTTAATTGACAATGTGCTAAATGATACGGTAAAATATCTATTTACATTTATAAATTTATGGTGTATTTGAACTTAATTGAGAATACATTATGTTTATAGTAATTTCTTGATATAAGGTTGAAATTATATGGAGATATATATATATATATATATATATATACTTTAAATTGAATATAATTCCATAGTATTAATTATTTTATATTAGAGTTTCTCTTTTGATTATAAATTAATTTAACCACAAATGTGTTAGTTGTAGTTGGTATGTCATGGATAATGTATTTAAAAAAATGTATATATATTATCTAAAATAAAATGAAAATGTTTATTTGAGATATTGAATTATTTTCTTTTATTAAATTGTAAGTAATGGTATGTGACTCTATTTATCTATTATATTTTGTTGAGATGTAATAATAGCACTTGCTTAATGGAAAGGTCTTTTAGATAACGTATAAACATAGAAAATGAGTTATTTATTAATAATATTAGAACCATGTGTTATCCCATTAGTTCTTATGATTAAGTGTATGTATTTAGATATGAATTTTTTTAAATGTTTAGGGATATTTTATTCAAGATTAAGAAATAATAACACCAATATGGTTAGGAAGTAATTATGACTTTCCCCTCGTTTAATTTTCAATGTTGAGATAGGAATGTATTATTGGTGATCTTGAAGAAGGATTATAAATTTAATTTCAATGGTGTTCTTGATTGGTGATATTCTTGCTTTGTTTTGAGATTTCAGAATTGGAATTTACAAGAATGAGGTATGTTTATATCTTTTGGTGACCTTATCTTGGTTATTGAGTTGAAACACATACCACACACGCTATATCATTATGGTTATTCATTGGTCAGTTGAATTTTGATTATTTTGTAAGAATTACTTGTTTCATGCATGTTGTCTTCTTGTTTTTATTTATTTGTGAAGTTGTACCTTAGGAAGAGTGGCTTCCATTAGGGGTCGGACCCAGAAGAGGTTGTAGGGGTAACCTATCGGAAGTATGTTAAAAAGTGATAATTAAAACATGTTTTAGGGGTTTGGTAGTTTAATAAACCTTGCAAGATAATGTTTACCTCATCTTGGCATTTAACACTCATTTAGGTTAAAGCAATTTGAGAAGGCTTGGAATGGCAACTTGAACACTTCGTCTTCTTGAGAAGTGATTCGAGGCCACATAGTACATATAGGAGCTGGGAGTCGTTAGAGGTTGCCAAGGTAACTCCTGTAGAGGGTTGGTAACCTAGGAAGGCTACCCAGGGTAACTTATTTCATACATGTGATGACACTCTTATCCTAGTACACCTTGTGAGCTTTTTGTTGTGAGTCGCCTCTGGGTGTGTGCAATTTTTAGTATGTAGTTTTATGTATGTAGGTTATAGTTGCAGTTTATTGTTGTCTTTGACTGGTTCTTGAGTTGTCATGTGAGTCAACCTTGTAATTGTATTTGATTCTTTGTGAGGTTAGTTTCACTTGAGGACTTGTTCTATCTCCTAACACAAGGGGGTGGGCATTCGATCTCCACACGGTTGGGAGGAACGTTCTACAACTCCATTGGGTCCCCATCAGTTATTTTGTTTATGATAGGTTTTCTTGGATGGATCCAAATTGTACAGCGGTTGCGGAGTTTGGTTCCTTGGTGTATTTGTGGCGTGGATGTCTTCTTTTCATCTCATTCTTCATTGTATCACACTCATGATGTACACGAGATGCCTTTTATATATATTATTTTATTCTGAGATTTGACATAATCTTGATTGTTATATGTAAACTCTTATTGATATATTTATCTAGACATGAATTCTCATGAGTTAATTTTTTATGGCTATTGTATTGTATTTTTGTTGTTCACTAGCATATTTGTGGAACCCTAAAATGTTTATGGATGTTGCTGTCACATCTTATCTCTTTAAAAAAAAAAATCATCATGTTGTTTATGTGATTGTCATAACGTTTTTCGGGTTCCATGGCGGGGCGTTACAGAATGAATACCGCACCATCCAAAGATAAGTGATTTTTCCCAATATCGCACTCAATTGCAATGCACTAGCATGGAAGGAGCTAAGGATACGAGAAGAAGAAGTCCTGCAAGCATGAAATAATCAGGTAAGTGCACAAAAACTCTCTGAAAGAGCTCTGTTAATTTAAAAAATATTTCAAGGTTTTGTCATCTGAATCCATAGTAGAGAAAATTTAAACATGCATCCTAAAAGAAAATGATCAGAAGTAAAAGAAAGTCAGCCTAAAATTAAAGATGAAGAACCTAAAGGAAAGAAGAAATCACTCCATCCTAAAACAAAGTAATCAAAAGTAAAAGAAAGTCAACCTAAAATTAAAGATGAAGAACCTAAAGTAAAGAAGAAACCACTCCATCAGTCCATATTAGATATACTTCCAGGGTCTACTAAAGAGGGTAATAAGAATTTTCTCATGGACATCGCACAAATTTTTAGGGATGCCCTCATTTCCAAATCTGGATGGGACCTATTTTGGTATTTTTACAGTAAGAGAAATGAGAAGATTCCAATTCCAAATGCTTGGATGTTGGATATAAGAAGGTTGATTGTCCCAAATTTGTTTGTTGATGTAGAATTTATCAGACTACTAGCCAAACACTATCACTCGGCTACCAAAACATTAAGGTTTCCAAATGGCATAGTATTGGTAGAAGTAACTAGAAAATCCATCATTGAGTGTTTTGGCTTAAAAAAGAAAGATCTGACCAAGATAAACCTACATAAAAGTGAGGAGGATTATGCTAGGTTAAAAAAGACTTATAAAAGTGATGAGGTGCCCCTATATATGAAAAGAGGCATTGGTAACAAAACATTCCCCATCTCTACTACCACTACTGAACCCTTTAATGTAACAGATTTTCAGTATTACTTTGTGAATGCATATTTATCTCTTTGTCAAGTGTTGGGGATAGATTCTCAAGATAAAATGCCAATAGACCTAATGATGATGGCCATGAGAATTCAAAACCCTAAAAATAATATTGAATATGAATTTGCTTCATACCTTAAGAAGGCATTAGATGATGAATTCTCCCAAGTTATAGAGGATAGAGCACCGATTATTCAGACACTATTCCCTATTGTGTAATCTGAAATTGTACCAGAATAGGAACCATTGGAATAAAAGAAGGGACTTGGCTATAGTAGATGAGCAAGGGAATTCCACACCTATCCAAAAATGGTGTTATATTTCACACAGTCGGTGCAATAATTCAAGCTTTGTTGTATTCTACAAAGACTTTGTAAACAAAATCCTTCAAGTTCTTGGGTATGCAATACCAAGATTGTCAAACAAAATATTGAAAATAGTGAGACCTTTGGCTTTAAGACTAGAGTAGGGTCATACACACAATTTTGGAGACTGGTTCTTCCTCCTAGAAGTTACAATAATAAGAGTTTATGGATACCCTATTGCTCCACACATACTACCAAAATTTGTGCCCCTCAAATTAGCATTTCTTGAATTTATGTGGCAAATGATGTGGATGGAGAAAGATGTAATGTACAAGTAGAAGAAATTCACTTTCCTGCCAAACCAAACCAAGTGTAAAGATTGGATTGTAGGATCAAACACACTAAAGCAATAGAGTATTATTTGAAGATAGGATATGCATTGAAATTTGGAAAAGAAAGATCCTTTGACCCTGAAAATGATATGAACAACATAAGGCACAATCTTCTTACCAAAATGACAATGCCACACAAAGTGGATTTTGAAGAAGATGTCATAAGGAACTGCATTACTTATAATGATGTATTTAGTAGAAGGAAAAAATGGGAATATATGAAGAAGTTTGAAGAAAGGACGAAGCGGACATCCAAGAATTTTCTAAGATACTTTATTGAGGAAAAGGACCCCATCAAGAGGATAGAATTGATAATTGGTAGATTTGAAGACTTGTACAGAAAGAGGGAAGCATATCTTGAAGAACATGGTAGTGGTTCAATTGCAAAGCATGTCCCAGGTGAAACCTCTGAGCCTCCCATGGAGCAGTTACCTCCCAAAAGATAGAAGATAGGAAGCATTGAACAATTAGTACCTTATGAGGATATTGAATAGGTGGGTGATACTGAGGAAGTGGCTATAGTACTGCAGTCATTGATAGGTAATATTGAATTTGATCATCCCATCCTTGAGACCAGTGCCTATAAACATGAGGAAAGGATGGGTTATGTAGAAAAAATAAGTATAGACGTACATGAGGATAAAAGGGAAATTGCAGCCAGAAGATCCATAGAAGATGATGAATTCATTAAGACTCTCAAGTTTAAGGATTTTTGGATGAAGATGAAGATAAAATAATTTCAAGAGAGGATGGAATCAATTGAAGCAGGAATTGAAGAATTAGATAAAAATGAAATTGTAGCACAGACTTTCCAGGAATTAAGAGTTGACCACATTGACATTAGCCCCCAGAAGGCTAGAGAAATGTTCTTGAAGAGCAATATTCTCATTTTCTCTAGCTTGGAATTAAAGAAAATGTTTCTTCTTGATCAAGTGAGGGCTCATGAAGATCCAATTCTAGTTGAATAATTTGACACCAATGAAGGTGTTAGTGGAACTGGGTATAACCCAAAGATTGAAACCCTGGCCATATGGATCAAACAAAAAAATACACAAAAGCCAAAATTATTGGATGTAATTCAAGGGATGAAAGGGGCAGCGATGGTAAGGACAATACAAGATACCACCCCTTTGGAGGCAACCATAATTACCATGAATTCGGCCATGTTCACTCGAGAAATTGTTAAGGGATTAGAAGACAGATTGAAGGAGTATGAAAAGGAACAAAGGTTTGTAAATGATGAAGTTAATAAACTATTCGTGGAGAATGTCAAACTAAAAGAATAATTAAGAGGATCAGGACCCTCACAAAACAAGGAGATGGTGTTATACAAGCCTCCTATTGCTCCAATGGATATTGTGAAGAACATTTCTACACAATAGGTAAATACTCTAGAGAAGGAAGTGGATAATGTAAAGAAGGCCAGCAATCAAACCCGGGATGAAGTGAAAAGACGAATTTGTGAAGTTATGGAAAATATTCTTGAGCATAGGATAAAATCAATTATGGATAAACTAGAGAATGTGCATGATAGTTATAAAACACTTCAACAGGCAATGGATCAAATAAAGACACATATGCTTGTATTAGATCCTTTGTTCAAAAGGTGGTAACATATTCACCACACTTTGGCTAAGCTATGCAAAGTTCTACAAATAATTCCTGATGCACCTATAGCATTAAAGCCAACTGAATAAACTGTGAAGATGATTACTAATGAATTTCAGTATGTACAAGGGTTTGATAAAAATATTGTAACACGAATAGATTTATTCCATACCTGGAAATAGTGGTATATACCTAAAATTGTGAGAGATGGTGATCAATTGAAGGACTTGGATAAGTGGAAGAAAGAATTCAGTCAGGTTGTTGATAAGTGTGTAACTCATATACAAGAGGATGATGATACCATTCTTCCTAGGCTAAATCAAATCATGGATGGGTTGATTGTTCTTGATGCAGGATACCTAAATTTTGGCAATGATACAAAGGCGTTACTAGATAGTCGATGGAAAACTCATCTTGCAAACATGCAAAAGATCCAGGAATATAAGTGGCCATCAGATTTTATGGTGTATCAATGGGAGGAAAAGTATTTGGTTTCAAAAGAATAGGACACTGAGGTGAGAAAATTTGGATGTTCATCATGGAGAGGAATACTTTGCCAGATCAATGCTCACGGGTCTTATCCATTGAATAATGGAACCATATGTCAAAATGTATTAAGTCTTGTTATTTCTTTAATTATGCTAATTAAATAGTTTTTGGTTTTAGAAGAATAGGACACTGAGGCAAGAGTATTTAGATGTTCATCACGGAGAGGAATACTTTGCTAAATCAATGATCAAGGGTCTTCTACATTAACCATATGTCAAAATATCTTAAGTCTTGTTATTCCCTAATTATGATAATTAAATAGTTTTTAGTAAAAGAAGTAGTTATGAAAGGTTGTTTCTTTTTGTGAAAGGCCTATAGTTTGTTGCTTCCTATATAAATAGGAAACCAAGGCCTAGTTTGAAATTATCATCATCATATATAATTTCCATTTTGAAGACTTTTTGTATTAATATATATCAATTGAACAATATAATGGAGAACATCTTATTATCGAAGATTCTCCATGACTGTGTTATCATTCTATATTTTTCTTATGTTTTCCATACTTATTTCTTCTTATATTTGAATGAATATCAGTTATTGAGCCTCAATATTGTGCTTATGTGAATGAATATGTTGATACAATAAAGCATTTATTGTGGATGTTGGTAGAGTTGCTAAAAGAATTGAAAATTTGAGCTTATTTTGCCTTGTTACATGTTCATCATAAAAATTGAAACTATTTAAAAATAATAAAGTTAACAAAGTTGCTTATCTAAATAATTGCGAGTTACATGCATTAATATTTTATTAACTTTTGTGTCTTCACGAACATATGTTGATACAAAATGAATGGAAGAAGCATCCAAGTAATCCTATTTTTTTCTACCAACAATTCATACCAAAGATTGAACAATTTAAGGATATTGCAATAGGTAATTAAGGATATTATGATGATGATATATTCTTGTACTTGTATATTCTATTAAACATTCCTTATTTTCTATGAAACAGTGTATATATTCTTGTACTTGTAAATATTCTCTTACTATTATGTCTATTAAATAAAATAGAGTTTGAATAAAAAATGCTTCACTCTTTTTTGTAAGTGAGTATGTGAATTATTGTTTAAGAAAAACTCTTACAATGTTTACATTTTCAGTTTACTAGTTTCAAAGCTTCATTTTCTATGTATATAAAATTGTATGTGCTCTTTATCACGAATGACATAAAACAATTATATCATCAAAATCAAGGTTTTCAATTTCAACACCATCATTGTCCACACTTTTCATATCTTTTTCACTTTTAAGTACAATCATCAAAATTTTATTTTTATTTCTTCTCCTAGTTAATCTTGATTCCTTTCAACACAACACTATAGTTTGCATGTTAAATTTCAAACATTTTCTTCGCATTTTTTTGTATATTATTTTCTCAGTGCATCATTATGTAACAACAATTTCACTTCTAAGATATATAGTCAAAATAAATGAAATCACATGTTTTCTTTGTCAAGGGAAATGTATGGTGAATACCCTATGTCTTTTAGATAAGTGTGCAAGCAAAATAAGACATAACTGATTGAATCTTATTTTCTACTGTAGAATTGTTTTTTTATGTGCTTTTTAATTTTTGCATGTGTATTACCCTCAGAAAGAGACTACTTATCTTTTCTTAAATGAAGCCTTTACATTTCCTGTATATGAATGGAATTTACTGCTTAACAAGAAGTTCGTGAACTTCATACAAATTAAGATTGGTGTAAAAGGCCATCCCCGCAAATGTTGTTTGGTCTAGAATTATAATGGAAAATAAAAAATATTGCTAGGAGAATAAAAAAGGTTTTCAATTTTCCAAGTACAACATAATATTACTGAAGCATTTGAAAGTTTAGGCCATAAGAATCATCCTTTTTTAAACATGGATTGCAAATAATTCTAAAAATTTATAATTCTTGGTCATTAACATTATTATCTGCTACAATGTCATCCACTGTATCATTGTCAATGTTCATATGTTCTTTCAATTATTTAATATTATCATCATCCTCATCTTGACCTGCATCATCTTCATCATCATTGAAAAATATCTTCATAGAAAAATACCTGCACATCAACGACATACATATTAGACATTATATAAATTGTATGAACATATATACATCAATTGAATAATGGAAAATTATTTTATAGACTACCTTTTTAATACAATAATTTCTATAAAACACAATTTTGACAACATAGTTTATAAAACATCAGTCCACACTCATTTCTTATTCTTTGGTTTTTTGCCCTTAAGAACACCCTTAGGGAGACCTTGTTCTTCCCTCTTCTTTTGTGTAGGAGTGCATTTTAAGAAGGGGTAATCAATCAATAACTCATCCCCAATGGTAAGGTCCATAATAGCCTCAATAATTATCAATCCATCAACCTCTCTTTCCATATCTCCATCTTTATCATTTATAACCTCAACAAATTGACAATTTGGTCTTACAGTAGGGTCCCTTCCCTTACTACTATTTATAAATTCTGCAATATTTTTGTGTGTGTATGCACGTCCATCTATATACATAAGATGACACTCTATTAATTTATTTTCCACTTTCCAATTGGAGATGATGTGTATACATATTCGAATTTAGACCATATGCTGACATGTTAGGCTTATATTCTACTAGCCTTCTCCATTCACCACTGTATATGATGGAGCATAATATGGCATTAATCTCCCAGGGGTTTGTTCTAAATTGGTTCTATGTTTGGATCCCACATGTACATTTTGGACAATAAAGAGGCCTAGATTTTCTCCAGGAATATTGTAGGCTCATATCATGTAGTTGTATCCCCAAAATTGAAACACCTTGTACACTCTAGGTAGTTGTTGATCACTAGGCCAAGCGTAATATAGTCGGCAATCAAATGTCTCTTTGTAAATTGATCTCAAACTCAGGGGAAATTCATCATCTCCATCGCATTCATTCTCATAGGGTATGTAGTCCACCTTCCCCTTTTCTTTAAGGAAATTATACATCTTCACACCGTTTCTTGTTTTGTTACTTGTTTTCGTCAATTCCTCATCTTCTGAGTTGGTATATTGGCACATATTTGTGTTATATGTATCATTTGATAAATGATCATTGCCCTCTAGGATGGAATTCGGTGATCCAAGAAAATTTAAACCAAGAAATTTATCCTGCAAGTATCCATTAAGAAAAAATTAGTTATTTAAATAATATCAAACAATGTTTAAATGAAGTATACATGTTATTTATATCAAATTGGAAAATTCCTCACGACAATTCCTATTAGATTTGAATTTATTTTAGGAGGAATACTACTAACTAGAAGCTCATCATATATGTAATGTCTTTGTACAATCACTCGTTTGAAGTGTTTCTTTCCACGACATACAGAACATCCACAAACAACAATTTTCTCAAATTTTTCATACCATGTACTATAGTCTTGACCTACCTCTTCTTCAGTGCAATCATTTGTTGTTTCTACAGTATCCATTTTCATATCCTCTTCCACCCATTGTCATCTACGTGATTTAATAGTTTTAGGTCCACGTCCACATATATATCTCGTTCTTTTTCTAGTTGAGAGATTAGGCTTTGCATTTTCTCCAATCTCCATCTAAAATAATCAGCAACATGCATTAATTTATGTCAAGATTGGATAATAAATTTAAAATTTCAATAATACTATGAAAAAAGATGGACGTATCACAAAATGTCATCAGATCATTTTTTCCTAAGTTAAGTCAAAATTTGAGTACCTGATGTCTCGCTTCATCTATTGTGTCCTCATTTGATATGACATGATCTGTTGTCATGGCCTCATCTTGCCCCTATAATACACAACATAGTAAATAATTTTTAGTACACCAATTATAACAAAACCTCACTTTATTCATATATTTGACATATTGATATCATGTTTTGGCTATCCTAATTTTCAAACTTTTCCCTTGATCATAGAATCACATTTAGTCATCATTCCTGTGCATTTTCAACCAATGAGTTTGACCTCAGAGACCTTATGGAAAAAAAATAACTTTATCTCCTCTATGTTGTAGCATTTGTGAATTCATAAACACCTTCCTCCTTTGGTTGAGGTTGCTTTCTCTTCTTACCTCAGTTGTATCTGCAGATTCCATTGTCTCATCTATTTCCACCCACTTTCCTCTCAGTGATTTAGTATTTCTACATTGTCCACATCCTATCTCCATGGCCTCCTATGTGAATAAAAATTCTACCATTGAAGTTTTCACCGCACTACCGCCGAGAAGGAAAAAGAAACTTGTGGGACCGAGGTAAAAACCACTCTATTGCACCAAGCAAATGAAGGAGCCTTGGGACAGTGGTGGTCACCGCACTACCTCACACCAATGGTAGAAGACTTGCGAGAATACGGGAGTCACCACAACATCGCCAAGAATAGAAGGAAGACTCGTGTGTCGCCATAGAAGCTTTCACCACACTACCACCGAGAAGGATGAAGCATCTTGTGGGGCCACGGTAAAAACCACTCTACCACACCGAGCTGATGAAGGAGCCATGAGACAGTGGTGGTCACAAAAACAAGGCAGGAGTTGGAATTATTTCCAACATTATGGATCCTGTGATACACAACAATGAAAATTTAAAACATCGACTGATGAATCCAAATCAAAAATTTAAAACTTTCCCATGTGAAGGAAGAAATCAGACGACAAAAAAGGGAAAAATGTCACACGAAGGAAGAGAGCAAGGCGCTACCAGCAACTGATGTGAAATTCAATTTAGTTTGTGACACCATAGGTAAGGTTACAATTTTATTTTTCTTGGTTGAATTCATGATTTTTTACTGTTCTTTGTATTGCATTTGAATTCGTGATTGTTTACTGGTTCATGGCCTAACCAATCCAGGCAACCTCTAAATTTTCCCATCATTATAAATTGTAAAACCTTTTAGAAACCAACAAAAAATATTACCCTACCCATTTGAGCTTTGGCTCAAAATATTATAGCACGAAGCGAGGATGCCTCTGTATTCTTTCCCTAACCTGGGTATCAAGGAAATAGTGAACTGCTTGGAAAATTTGGGAATTGGGTTGGTCACTATTGAGCAACTACTGAAAATAAAGGTAGAAACCGCTTGGTTTTGCCAGTCGCGCCATAGTCACCGATTTCGTGACAAATTCGTACAAGATTGCATTATGAAAGAGTTTTCATGATAAGGTTATCAACACTAAGAAAATCGATCGAATGTATTTTACCTAGGTTATCAACACTAAGCAAACCCAGTGAACATATTTTCCCACAAAACAAAACTTTCATACCACAAACTGGATGAAAACTTTCATACTTGACAGTGTGTACATTGTTTGCCTCCATAGACTAGATAAAAATAATTTTCCCTAGTTCACCTCAAAATGTCAAGTAATGGAGGGAAGCAAACATTTTCAGCAAACTCTATCCATAATGAGGTGATTCATTGTCAATTTATAGATTTGGAAATGTTTCCATTGTTTCTTTGAATTTTACTTTTTATTTTTTTATTTCTAAATTTAAAAGAAGAAATATAATTTAAAAATATATATATAGGGACATGAGACTAACAAAGATAAAGATGAATTGGCTTCCATATTGGGGGTAGAGGCAGTGAACAAATTGGTTAATGTGGATTGGACAATACTTTCCAAATACATAGAAAAACAATCTGGTAATGCCCCTCAAGCATTGCAAACAAATCAATTGTGTCAAAGGGAATCAATTGATTCCCCAACCACTCATGGATCGAGCAAAAGACCCAGGAGGAAATCAATGATAGTAAACTCTAAGAATGTGGAACAGGAAGTAGAGACTTCCACTCTTGGGACACAAACTTCTTCCACCACACCATGTTTTCAATCTTGCGTTGGTAGCTACAATACGAAGATAGAATACGTGGTGGTTTCGGGAGAAGTTGGGAAAATGTATGTGAGTAGGTTGAAGGAATCATGCCTTCAATGGTTCAAAGACCATCTACATTTTCCATTTTCAAAGATACCCATGCACTAGAAAAAAGCAGTTATCCATGACATGGAGAATTAATTTGGCACAGGTCGGTCTACGAAGAAGGTAAAGCTATGAATGTCTCAAAACTGCAAGAGATTTCGGTGCAACCAAACAAAGAAGATAAAAAAATCCCTCCCGAGCTAAGGCTCAAAAAAAGGCCACTTGATGTAAGTCTCAAAGTATGGAAAGAGCTTGTAAAAGCATATGAGAAGTCTGAAGCACAGAGGAAGTCTGGTGAGGAGAGTATGCAGGTATTTGAATTTTCTCATAAGATTATATCAAATTTATTAAACAATATTTAAATTTTATTTGTGCATAGTTAAATTGAATTAGTAAATGTTTTAGGACAAGGCCTCCAAGGCTAGGCTTGAGAAACTTCGTGTCATGCATCACAGTGGCCATAAAGGTTTACAGGCCTTGATGTGTAAATTTGTAAGTATATTTAATATGTTAAATGATATTTTTTTCCTTGGAAAAAGTAAATGATTGCATATTAATTAGTTTAACTAGTCCATGTGCCATGTTTTGATAGGAAGCGAAATATGGCTACCATCCAAAGCAATTTGAAAAGAATATGTTACAAAACAAAAGTGGAACGATTTTGTAATCTGGATGGAGAACAAGGTATCAATAGTTTAGTTTCAATAACTTAGTTGGATATTTTTGTGTTAATATGTCAATTTGCATCTCTTGTGTTGAGTTGTTTACTGATGCATAGGATGAGTAAATAGAGATCAAATCTTATGATTACAAGATGATCGTTTATGTGCATGAATAAATAGTAGAAGAATGTAGATGAACTCAATTCATCTGAATTTATGCCTCTTGGTAGGCATTCCTCTTGAATCTCTAATATCATGTGCCTGAGACTTCCCTATAGCTTTTACCTTTCATTTTCGCCTTTCCTCTTCACTATTAGACTTATCTCCTTTTTCCTTATCCGCATTTATGGCTTCGGCTTCTCATTCATCCCATTTTTTACCTTCCTCCTCTTCAAAATCTTCTTCTTATTCATCCTCCTCTGACTCCACAAGAGATTCATCTTTTGAACCTTCCTCATCTGATTCTAATTCCTCTTCTACATCAGAGGGTTCATATCCTTGATCTGACTCTTCTGAATTATCAGAATCAGAATCAGTAGTTTCCATATTCAAAAATTCCCAACCAACATTTTCAATAAATTTATTTGGATCATCAATAATATTCTTCAAAATTGGCCGCCAGTTCAAGTTCATTTTTCTTTCATAATACTTTATATCCATGGAGTTCAGCCATTCCTTGATGCCATCAAGAAAATATTGAGGAATGGTATACATGTGGAGTACATCCCTCTTGAATTCTTCAAAAACAATAGCCATATCAAATGCTTTTTTCCCAAGTCCTACTCTCTCAAGGTTAACAATCTCAATCTCACTAATAGAGATTACTAAGAAAGGTAATTCCACCAACTCTACCAAAAAGTTTACCATAGGAACAATAAAATTAGAGGCTTTGAAAGGAACTCCATGAAAACCAAGCTCTCTAAATGGTACATCAAACTCTAGTTCAAAATATTTTAGATGAGGTTGCTCCCATAGCTCTCTTACTGGCTTGACAAATCCTTGAAACTCTACATGGATATTATTTTTACAAATGAAAATGAAGCAAAGTAATCATCTCCTCCTTCGCTAGTTGGAAGAATGCATGCTTAATGTTTTGATACATAATATCAGCTCTGTCTTCTACTCTCATGGTTGAATACTGAAATTCATTATGGTGGGCCTCCAGAGTTCAAGTAATCTTTCTTCCTCTTCCATAAAATTTTGTCCTGATCCACAAGTCTTCCAACCTAATTGCCTTTATTTTTGAAAGCTGAAGTTTCTCCTGAGTCACCAGTGTAGCTCTCTCTTCCTTTTTAGACTCTTTCATTTCTATAGGAAATTAGTGCCTAATTGATTAACAATATCAATCTCACTAATAGTGATTACTAAGAAAGGTAATTCCACCAACTCTACCAAATAGTTTACCATAGGAACAATAAAAGCATAGGCTTCAAAAGGAACTCCATGAAAACCAAGCTCTCTAAATGGTACATCAAATTCTAGTTCAAAATCTTTTAGATGAGGCTGCTCCCATAGCTCTCTTACTCGCTTGAAAAATACTTGAAACTCTACATTGATTTTATTTTTCTTGTCCCTCTCTTGTTGTTTTTCCTCAATTTCATCAATATCATACATTGACCTTCTTGCCCCTCCTAAAGTTTGGACCACATCCATTACCTCCACATAAAACTGGACATCCTTGGTCTTCTTAGTTCCCACACCATGGTATGGTTATGCAAAGGAAAATGAATCAAAGTAATCATCTTTCTTCCTCTTCCATGAAAACCAAGCTCTCTAAATGGTACATCAAACTCTAGTTCAAAATATTTTAGATGAGGTTGCTCCCATAGGTCTCTTACGCGCTTGAAAAATCCTTGAAAATCTACATTGATTTTATTTTTCCAGTTCCTCTTGTTGTTCTTCCTCAATTTCATCAAGATCATACATTGACCTTCTTGCCCCTCCTAAATTTTAGACCACATCCATTGCCTCCACATAAAATTGGACATCCTTGGTCTTCTTGGTTCCCACACCATGGTATGGTTATGCAAATGAAAATGAAGCAAAGTAATCATCTTTCTTCCTCTTTTGTGAAAACCAAGCTCTCTAAATTCTATATCAAACTCTAGTTCAAAATATTTTAGATGAGGTTTCTCTCATAGCTCTCTTACTCACTTGAAAAATCCTTGAAACTCTACATTGATTTTATTTTTCATGTCCCTCTCTTGTTGTTCTTCCTTAATTTCATCAAGATCATACATTTACCTTCTTGACCCCCCTAAAGTTTGGACCACATCCATTACCTCCACATAAAACTGGACATCCTTTGTCTTCTTGGTTCCCATGCCATGGTATGGTTATGCAAATGAAAATGAAGCAAAGTAATCATCTTTCTTCCTCTTCCATGAAAATCAAGCTCTGTAAATGATATATCAAACTCTAGTTCAAAATATTTTAGATGAGGTTTCTCCCATAACTCTCTTACTCGCTTGACAAATCCTTGAAACTCTACATTGATTTTATTTTTCCTGTCCCTCTCTCCTGTTCTTCCTCAATTTCATTAGGATCATACATTGACCTTCTTGCCCCTCCTAAATTTTGGACCACATCCATTACCTCAACATAAAATTGGACGTCCTTGGTCTTCTTGGTTTCCATGCCATGATATGGTTATGCAAATGAAAATGAAGAAAAGTAACCAACTTTCTTCCTCTTCCATGAAAACCAAGCTCTCTAAATGGTATATCAAACTCTAGTTCAAAATAGTTTAGATGAGGTTTCTCACATAGCTCTCTTACTTTCTTGACAAAACCTTGAAACTCTACATTGATTTTATTTTTCCTGTCTCTCTCTTGTTGTTCTTCCTCAATTTCATCAGGATCATACATTGACCTTCTTGCCCCTCCTAAATTTTGGACCACATCCATTACCTCCACATAAAATTGGACATCCTTGATCTTCTTGGTTCCCACGCCATGATATGGTTATGCAAATGAAAATGAAGCAAAGTAATCATCTCCTTCTCTACTAGCTAGAAGAATGCATGCTTAATGTTTTGATACATGAGTTTCAGTCATCTTTCTTCCTCTTCCATAAAATGTTGTTCTGATCCACACATCTGCAAGCCTAATTGGCTTTGTTTTTGAAAGTTGAATTTTCTCCTGAGTCACCAATCTAGCTCTCTCTACCTTTTCAAACTCTTTCATTGCTACAAATCTTCTGTGGGATTTAATCATTTGTACCACATGGTTGATGTTCTTTGAATCCTCGCATCTAAAGGAAAATTCCTTAACATAAATACTGCTAGGGATTTATTAATTTTCAGACTCTTTCATTGCTACAGATCGTCTCTGGGATTTAATAATTTGTACCACATGGTTGATGTGCTTTGAATCCTTGCATCTAAAGGAAATTTCCTTAACATAAATATTGCTAGGGATTTAATTTTTAATGTTTCTAGCCTAATTGGATTTGTTTTTGAAAGATGAAGTTTCTCCTGACTCACCAGTATTAGCTATAACTTTTTTGAAATTTTATTATGGTATGTGCACTTTGATATGATGTAATATGATTATAGTTTCATCTCATATGTTGTAATATTAGATATATAATAGAAAAAAAAAATTACATGAAATAAATAATAACTTTTCATTCTAAATGTTTTTTTCTGCAGAACATGGGTCTTCCAAAAGATCAAGATGATCCTCAACATGATATAGATCCACAAAATATTGGTTTTGCTAGTACAAATCACATGGCAGAGGATGATGATAACGCAGATACGGAATACACTGAGGTTGATGACCATGATAATGACAGTGATGATGATGATGATGATGAGACAGTTGGTGGTAGTAACCAATGACATTAATGATCATATAGATTGCATCATGGATCATTGTTGATATATCATTATGATGACTATTTTCATGGCCTACAGTACTATATTATTGAGTTGTATTATTTTCACTAAATCATTTGGACATGTATCATCTTGAATTGTATCAGTTTGAGTTACATAATTTATCAATTTTATTTATATCATTTGTACATGTATCATTTTCACTTATGTCGACTGTTGGACATGTATCATTTTGACATGTTTTTGATGTACTGGCATATTTGACTTTCACTTGTTTTAGATATATATGATGATGATCTTCTCAATGTTGACTTGTCAATTTATATATATTAAAAGTGGTCAATGATTTTTAGATGGATATTTATTATGTATGATGAGTTTAATTTACGGCTCAGAATGGATGTTTTCAAATTCAATTAGATTATAGATATTTGACTCACTTGTTTTAATTATAGATGATGATCATGTTACAATAATAGTTCAGGTCATGATGAAAGGAAAAATGAATTCTTGGCACCTCCAGAATGTAATTGAACAAATCAGAGAAGTGTTAAGCTCTTTTAGTGGGTAATGACACTGAACAATAGATGTACCTGTTTATCTTTACAAGCAATACAAAAAAATTGTGTTACTAACCCAAAAAAAAAATTATCTTGTTATTTAATCATATGAATTAAATAATTAAATTACTTACTCTATAATCATATGAGTTATTTGAGAGGCACGATATATTTAACTAATTAAATTGAAATAAAACATATTAAATTAATAAATGGAAGCAAAACAAAAAGCATTTTAGAAGCAAAAAAGGAAGCAACAATGGGATCCAAACTAGAAGCAATCATGGAAGAAAAATTGGAGGCAAAACCGAAAGCACAACTAGAAGAAAAACTGGAAGCAATATTGGAAGCAAAATTTGAAGCAAACTTGGAAGCAAAATTGGAAGCAAAACTGGAAGCAAACTTGGAAGAAAAACTGGAAGCAAAACCAAAAGCAAAAGTGGACGCCAAACCGGAAGCAAAATTGGAGGTAAAACCAAAAGAAAAACTAGAAGCAAAAGTGGAAGCAAAACCGGAAGCAAACCTAGAAGCAAAAATCGAAGTAGACATAGAAGCAAAACCGAAAGCCAAACTGGGCGCCAATTCAGACGTTATTTTTGGTGCTATTTCTAGCCCTATTTCTAGTGCTATTTCTAGTGTTATTTTTGGTGCTGACAGAGGGGCTATTTCTAGTGCTAACAAAGGGACTATTTTTGGCGCTATTTAATGACCTATTTTAGGTGCTAGTGGGGGTGATGCATTTTCCCAACGTCAACCACAGCGCTAAGTCTGGCGCTACGTCTGGCATCAACATCGGCACCAAAGTTGGTGCCGAAAATACCATGCCTTTTTGCGTCGAGTTTTGCGCTAGCCAGAACGCCCAATTCATGAACAAAAATACACTAAAATTCAGCACTATTTTAGGCACTATTTTCCTATTCTACCATAGTGTATGAAAAGCAGATACCAAAGTACCTCCCATCTTATCCTTTGTCTTTGGAGGGAATTCCTTCACACATATTTTAGAGTTAGCAGAAACAGATTCATCTTTAAAGCCATGAACTAGCATCCATCATCATCATCTCCATAATCATATTCATCATTAGAAATACTTGCATCTTCTCTAACATAATATATTTTCTTAACTTTCTTACCTTTTTTCTCCTTTCTTTTGTCATTCATAACTTTGTTTGGATCTCTTGAAGCATAGGGACCTATTTTTCCACAACTGAAACATTTGAAAGGTAATTTACCTTTGTATTTACCAGTACCTCTTCTCATCCTTCTCACAAAGTTATCCTCCACATTATCAATATCTTCTCAATCTGGTTCTTCAGTCTTCTCTATTTTTGCAACCTTAAAATTAGTCTCAAATTTTGTACCATTGTTAGTACCAAAATCTCTCATCTCAAATGTAGTTAAAGAGCCATACAATTGATCTCTAGAATACTAATCTAGTTTTTGAGATTCCTCAATAGCAGAAAATTTATAATTGTAAGATTTAATAAGGGTTCTAAGAATTTTCTTTACCACTTTAGGTTCTTTGACCTTTCCTCCAAGACCTCTAATGGAGCTCACCACTTCATCTACCCTCTACATGTAGCTTGTAATGTCTTCATCTTCAAAAATCCTCAAGTTGTCAAGTGTGGTCTTCAAGTTTTGTATCTTAGATTTTTTGACCATAATATCTCCTTCATAAATAATTTCCAACTTATCCCAAATTTCTTTAGCGGTTTTTAGATCCATAACTTTCAATAATTCAAAATTTTCAAGACTACTCAAGAGAACAAACCTTTATTTACAATTTATTTCATAGGCCTCAATTTGATCACTTGTGCCTGGTCCATTTGTAGGTATTGTATATTGATTCTTCATTAACTTCTAGACATCATATCCAAGGTAAAGTATATAGCCTTCCATCTTTATCTTCCAGAATGCATAGTCTATGTCATCGAACATAGGGATATCCTTCCTGTTCATCATCCCAGATCTACCTCAATCAATTAATATTTTCTCCAAGGAACCATTCTCTGATACCAATTGTTGAATGAACAAGACAATTGAGAGGGGAGGTGAATAATTTGTATTTTATCAAAACATCAAAACCCTCATTAACATTCACATCTACATGCATTCATTAAACCCTTAATTTATTTTGATGATTTAACATGAAAATCAAATAACTAAAACAAATTTAACACCATACATAAGAGAACACCAGATTTATGTGGAAAACCCAAGGAGGGAAAAACCACAATTAGGATTAGCTCACAATATAAGTAATTACAAAACCAGTTACAAAAGCTCACTACCAGAAGGGGCACACTGCCTTGAAAGGCTCACAACCAAGGCTCACTATCAGAGTAGAAAAAGAAGATGGAGAATAAATATATAGATAACATGATCTCAATGCAACAAAAAATCCACCACAATAGCCCCAACAGCTTCATAGTCTATTTGAATGATTGTAGACACCTTCTACTCACTCCATCCATTATTTTGACACTTGGAAGATTGCATTTATCTCCTCAAATTTGTACCTTGCAACTCTGAAATTCATATTATTCACATCACACACTTTGTACTTTCATCTATCTTAATCTCCTTCAACAATTCAACTTGTATTTATACTATCCTCAACCTTGAAACCCTTTCCAAGTTCAGCTATGCACCTCAAACATGCAAATTCAAATTAGGTCGGCCCCAAAACACTTATGTGGTGGATAGAAGTGAATATGAACCACATCAAAACTTAGTTGGGACCCAAATCAACAACACCACTTAACTACATGCTACCATAAACAATATTTATCCTTTACATGTAGTGTAAACACTAGGTCAATCATTACTCGTGCAAACACCATTAAAATTTTAATTACATGCTTCCTCAAATCCAAATACAACATTTGAACCACACACCATGATTGAACATGATCTATAATATTCCTCAAACATCCTAAAACCCAAAAAACTCCTTCGCAATAACTTTCACCTATAGAATGTACAAGCCCAGTACACTCAAACAACTCTGCCATACACTGTTACTTAAAAAACTATCTTTCGAAGCACCAAACCTTAAATCCTTTTGACTTAGGTAAACTATGAGCATCATCAACACACCTTCAAAATCACAAGACCTGAAGCATAAATATAGAAAAACACGAAGCGGAAACATTTCTCCCAAACACTTTTGTAATGTGCAGTCACACACTAATGAACTAAAATTCTACTATATGATGATCTAGCATACCATATCTTGAATATGAAACTTCTAAACACCTATCACAAATGTATTTGAATCACACGGGAAGATCTTCAACCTATAATAAATGTGAAGAAAAACTAGAACGTCTCTCTATAGCCTAGAACAATACTGCAACACAATGTTTCCTCTTTTTATCAAATTTTCTCAAAAGAATTTGAAAACCAAGCACCAAAGACACATCCACATCATCTCATCACTACTAAATCCAAAGATAGAAGTTTATCAAAGCAACAATATCAACACAATTGCAATCTCTCTAGTGTTGCTTTACCAATTATTCATCTTCAACACTAATCTCCCTCAACATATATAGTTGACATCAATGACAACACCAATGTACACATACCTGCAATAATTTTTTGGTTACAATCTCAAATGGTGTTTTTCTTGTGCTTTGGTTTATTGAATTATTGTATGTAAATTTTTCTTGTGATAGAACTATATCCCAATTTCCTACCTTATCTCCAACTAAATATCTCAACACATCACCTAAACTTATGTTTACTACCTTTGTTGTCCATCTGTCTATGGGTGATATATTGAACTGAACTTCAATTCTATCTTCATCTTCTTCCACAATGTCCTCCAAAACTATCCAATGAACTTGGTGTCTTTATCTGAAACAATACTCTTAGGTAATCCATGCAATCTCACAATCTCCTTGAAAAATAAGTCAACAACATGCACAACATCATTATTATTTTTACAAGGAATGTAATGTGTCATTCTAGAAAATCTATCCACTACTACCATTATAGAACTATGTCCTCTCTATGTTCTTGACAATCCCACTGTGAAATCCATACTTATATCTTCCCAAGGTCTCTTTGGTACTGTCAAAATATTATACAATCTAGTATTCTGACTACTCCCTTTTGAAATTTGATAAATTCTACAATTCTGAACATACTTCCCAACATCCTCATATATCTATGGCTAAAAATAATGTCCATTCACCAAAGCTATTATCTTATCAACTCCCAAATTTCCTACTAGTCCTCCACTATGTTTCTCCTTGATGAAATTCTCCCTCATTGAACTCTCAAAATACACAATTGATTTCCTCTAAACAACATGTCCTCTTGAATGAAATAATCCAACCACTAGCTCCAGCATATAATTGTTGGTTCCTTACATGCTCTCTAAGCTTCAACAAAATATGGATCTTCTTCATACATGTTCTTTAGTTCTTCAAAACCCAATACTTTCACTCTCATTTTTGTCTGCAAACTCCTCTTTCTGCTCAATGCATCTACAACTTTATTTGACTTTCCACTCCTATGCTTCAACACAAATGTATAACTCTATAAGAACTCAACCCATCTATATGTCTCTAATTCATCTTTCCTTAACTGTTCAAATATTGCAAAGCTTGATGATCGGTGTGCAACACAAATTCCTTGGGAAACAAATAATGTCTCCGCTTCTTCAAGGCTTGAACTATGGCATAGAATTCTCGATCATAAATTGAATATCTTCTTTTGGAATCATTCAACTTCTCACTAAAATAAGCTACGGGTCTTCCTTCTTGACTCAACATAGCTCTAATTACATTTCCACTTACATCACAATCAACTTGAAAGACTATCAAAATCTAGTAAGGCTAACACTGGTTGCTCTATCACCTTTTGCTTCAACAACTCAAAACTTCTTTATGCTCTGAATTTCCACTTAAAGTCCTTCTTATTTCCTTTCACTGATTATGTCATGGGTGTACAAATGCTACTAAAACTTTTGTTAAAATTTTGGTAGAAACTTGCTAATCCATGGAATGATCTTACTTCTCCAATATTTATCGATGTAGGCCAATCAACAATTTCTCTTACCTTCTCAGGGTTCGTCTTCAATCCTTCAGTGAAAATAAAAAATCCCAGATATACCAATTTTGTCTTCATAAAGCTACACTTCTTGATATTAATCAGCAACTTTCCTTCTCTCAACCTCTGCAATACTTTTTGGATGTGCCACAAATGCTCCTCTGATCTTACTGAAAATCAGAATATCATCCAAATATACAATGAGAAACTTACCCAATAATTTCTTCAATACCTCATTCATCAATCTCATGAAGGTTCTTAGTGCATCGTTCAATCCAAAAGGCATCACTAACCACTCATGCAATCATTCATTAGTCTTAAATATAGTCTTCCATTCATCTCCTTCTCTAATTTTGATTTGATAATATTTTCTCTTGAGATCAATCTTTGTGAAATCCTTTTCTTTGCTCAAACAGTCCATAATGTCATCCATTCTTAGCAATGGAAATCTATACTTGGGTTGATGCAAGAAGTTGGGTCCACAAAAAGCTCAAAAAGTGAAAAAAAATTGGTTTTTTTCAGAATTTGTCACACTTGGCCTGAAAATTAGAAGCACTTACACAATGAATCTTTAAAAATGTCAGTAATACAAAATTTAGTATTTTGAATCTAGTTTCCAAATATGTAATTTATTCAAATACCTAGATGATAGAAATTAAATTTTGATAGGCATGTATAAAAATCACTTTTTAAAAGTCTTTTTTTTTACCATGCCATGGACATGTACGAACACCACTTTTGAGCTAAGTATTTTTCTAATTCCTTTTGGGTAAAGATATGTAACAACATGAAGATTGATGAGGATTTTCTTTTTGTAATTTTATTTTTAATAATTTTTTATTGAATTTTTATTCGCCCTAATTTTTAATTTTTTAAATCAACGTGTATGGACATCATAATTGGACCTAAACTAAACATTTTTTGAATTTTTTTTATTGTGTAGAGAACTTTCTAAATATTGATGTCATATATCATTTTAACCAAAAAAAATAAAAAAATGAAAAAAGCCTGATATTTCAAGTTTATGGACCAGTTTTCTTAGAAATCAATTAAAAAATAAAAAACATAATCCAACCTTAACAAAAAATATATATTTGGAAACTAGAAATCATGTTCTATAATGGGTTTTAATTTCATAGATTAATTCAGGAAAAAAATGTCAATCAACTATATTGCCAAAGTTGGACATTTCTCTTGAACTTGCCTTAGTTCTTTAGTTACAGGTCAAAGGCTAAGGGTCAGGTTCCCAAGCCTTTCTCGAGCCTAAAACAGAGGCACCATGTGGTTTAGGAATTCAAAATTTTAGAAATGTATACGCGTTATGAAACATCTATTTGTTTTTAAATAGAAACATGTACATGTTATATAACAGGTACGTGTTCTTTATTTGCATGTTTGAAAATAGAAATGTGTATGTGTTCCTAAAATAGAATGTGTACGCATTTATAATGAATACACATTTCTTATATATCTATTTTTTCCTAATTTCAAAAAAATCAGCTAAGCACATTTTTCTACAACATTCCTTTAAAGCAGTATGGACCGACAGCACCATTTTCTACATTTTTTAATTCAATCTTGTTTTGTAAAATCTCTTAACAAGTCATATTCTATTCAATTTTTTGGAGGAGACAACTGCAAGTTGAATTTTCTGAAGTGGAATCAAGTACATGGACATTTTACAAGAATATTTGGAAAAAGAGAGATTTTGGATGTATTCATATGTTTTTGTACTTCAAAATTTATAAAAGAAAGGTTCCCCATATTATATAATTTTATTTCAATATTTGAAGGAGGTAGCAATTGGAAAATAGGTTAAGAATAATTTTTTTTATCAAGAGGGTTTGATAATCATGGGATCGAAGAAAAGGAAAATAAAATTAATGACACTCGAAGAAATTGAAGCAAATAGAGAAATGGAGGCAAAAAGACAAAGGGATAAAAAGAACAAGGATTCGTCAAATGAAAAAATTGGAATCATCGAGTTCCAAGAATGTTGAAGAGGAAACCATGAAGGGTGAGATGAATGTACATGATGCAAATATGGAGATGGTGAATATGGAATAAAATTCAGTTATGGAGACAAACCCAACTATGTCTTCAACTTCAACTTTGAATGATATGGAAATATCACCTATGCAAACAACTTCAAGTATGTATTCAAATCCACCTTCAAATGATATGGAAAATGCACCTATTCAAACAATTTATCTAGGTATGTCTTCAAAACCAAGTATTGATAATATCGATCTTAGTTATTTAGATGAAGCTAGATACGCCATTGATGGTATCAATAATTCTAGTTTTGAAACAATGCAAAAAAAAAAATGATTAAATATCTCATATGAATGCAAATGAGAATGAAATCCATCATATTAATGAAAATTAGAATGAAATCCCTTGTATGTTTGAAAACGAAAATGAAACCCCTTGCATGAATGAAAATGAAAATATTTTTTTTACAATTGAAAGAGATGTGTTACATAACTTTCTTGGTAAAGTTTCTTGGAGACAAATGAGAACTCATGAATATTGATTATATAAAAAAAAATATAGAAAGAAATTAGGATTTCAATGTCAAGTCATGATGCAATTGATGAAAATGTAGCAAATGTGAAAAGTGATAAAAAAAAATTAGGAATTTTTATAATACCAAAAAAGAAAGATGATTCAGTAGAACAATTCATATCTAGTTTTTCCAATGTTATTGATTCTATAGGAAAAAAAATTTGATCTAAAGATAAAAATGTAGCTCACCATGCAATAGAACTTCTCTAGTTAATAAATCAACTTCAATTAAAATAATGTTAAGTAGATGAATAAATATATAAAAGTAAATCCTAAAACTTTGATAAGAGTGGCTAAAAAAGAGAAAGTATTGAAAATGATCCAATTAATCAATGTTGGATTTTTAGTAGTAGACTACCAAGATCAGGCATGAAATTAACTAATGAAATCAAATCTTTAATCAAAAAATATCAGCATGATAATACACGAGTATCACCTAATATTAGAGATGTTTTAAAATTAGGGTAAAATCAAAAATTTGTTACCCTCATCCAAAGCATCTATTAGATATGACTCAAACAGAATTATATAAAAAAGAAATATATGATTCAATCTTACCAAATATTAGCATAAGTCAAAGATCATTTGAAAAATGTAAACCGTGGTATGTTAGAATTAATAAACAATGAATCTCTTGTTGTTGTAAAACTCATGTACAATTTCATTATTATCATGATATCTTCCAATATATACATTGTACTTTTCATGCTAACCAAATTATGCAGGAAATTTGTGGTATTAATATGCCACCTAAAACAATCAAAGATTTTATAGCAAATTTATTTTGTGAACCCTCTAATGGAAACTTATTTTATTTAAATGCATGTATTTATGGAAAATGTGATTGATGTGGTAACTTTTCATTGTTAGGAGAATGTATGCATGAAAGTAGTTTACATGAATTTGTACAACAATTAGTGGATGATAAATTTAAAAATGTTGAATATTCTTTAAAAATGGAAAATTTGGAAAAAATTGTGAGTTAATTGTAGAAAAAATTAGTGTGCATGCATTTATTAAATAATTTAAAGAGAATATTGTACCTGAATATATAAAACACTCTCAATATGCTTATTGACTTGATGGTAAATTTCATACATGTAAAAACATATTCCCAATTGGAACTATATTGTAAGTTGTTGATTTTGTAGAAAACTATACTCTTCCTTCACAAGAAATTCAATCACAATATTATAATTCAGTGCAGGTAGCCATATTTATTCATATTTAATATAGACATGTAGATTATAGTAGAGAAGATAATACAAAAAAATTTAGAGAGTGTCATTTTTATGTGAGTGATGATCGGTTACATTCATATGAGTTTGTTCAATATTGTTTTGATATATTTTATAAAAATTTAAAAGAGAGGAATTCACATGAGAACATCTCATATGGTCGGATAATTGCATTGGTCAATTCAAGAATGCTATAATATTTTATTGGTTATGTAGAGTTCATAAGGAAAATAATATCCAACACATGTGGAGTTTTTTTGAAGCTAGACATGGTAAAGGAGAACATGACGGAGCAGGTGCATGTATGAAAAGAGATATTGCTATAGAGCAACTAGAATTTGAGGATGTAGTGAAATTCAAATATGCATGTGCAATTGTAGATTGGGGCAATACAAAATTATCTACAGGAACAAGTGAGAGCTCAATAATTTGATGCTTCTTTTGGTTAGTTTAATAAAATGATATTCTTAGTCAACAAGATGCATAGGATAAAAAATCTATATGGGTTAAGGGTTTAGGATTCATATCCTAAGTTTTAGGTCTTAGGGTTAAGGGTTTAGGATTTCTAGGGTTCATGTGATGCTTAGAATAAAAAATCCATATGGGTTTAAGTTTCATTTCCTAGGCTTTAGGTCTTGTGGTTAAGGGTTTAGGATTTCTAGGGTTCACAAGATGCTTAGAATAACATATTTATATGGGTTTAGGGTTTAGCATTCATATCATAGGCTTTATGTCCTAGGGTCAAGGGTTTAAGATTTTTAGGGTTCATGAGATGCTTAGAATAAAAAATATATATTGGTTTATGGTTTAGGGTTCATATCCTATGATTTAGGTCCTAAGGTTAAGGGTTTAGGATTTCTACAGTTCATGAGATGCTTAGAATAACAAATATATATGGGTTTAGATTTTAGGGTTCATATCCTAGGCTTTAGGTCCTAGGGTTAAGGTTTCAAGATTTCTAGGGTTCACAAGATGCTTAGAAAAAAAAAATTGTATGGGTTTAGGGTTTAGGATTCATCTCCTAGGCTTTAGGTCCTAGGATTAAGGTTTTAGGATTCATCTCCTAGGCTTTAGGTCCTAGGATTAAGGTTTTAGGATTCATATTCTAGGGTTTAGGTCCTAGGATTAAGGGTTTAGGATTTCTAGGGTTCACAGGATGCTTAGAATAACAAATCTATATGGGTTAAGGGTTAAGGGTTCATATCCTAGGCTTTAGATCCGAGGGTTAAGGGTTAAGGGTTTATAAGGTTCGCAAAATGATTAGAAAAATAAATCTATTATGGGTTAAGGGTTTAGGGTTCATCTCTTAACTCCCCTTAATCCATCCTCTTAGAATAAAAAATCTATATAGGATTTGTAGGGTTTACGAGATGCTTAGAATTGTTGAACATCTAGAATACTAAGAGGGGGGGTAAATCAGTATTCTATAAAACCATATTACCATCCATTTAAACATTATCTCAATTCTGATTTAATCATAAAGAAGAAACATAAAAATAAATCAATGCAACCATACACATGAACACCAGGATTTTTACGTGGAAAACCCAATGAGGGAAAAATATTTGTGAGGGTTAACTCGCAATATATTATATCCAGATACAAAATATTATGGGGCTCACTACTAGGACTCACTGTCCTTAAAAGTATCACAACCTCATTACAAAAGATGGCTAACTGCCAAGATACAATGATAGTGGCTCACTGCCAGAAGATTAAACTAATAGCATTAACCTTCAATGTGTAGGGTTTAGTTCTGATGAAGCTCAGAATATGATGTACTACCTCACGTAGTAGTCACTCAAAATAACTATATTGATCATAACTGATAGAGAATTTAGGCTCAAATCTTCGCATTTCACATTCACTCCATGTATCTGCTTCCACTCTCTTTTTCATCTCATTCCTCAAAACACCTTATATATACAAGTATATCTTGATCATCAATTAGGTTAGCCTAATTAGATGAACACAAAATAATCAAAACTTCCTTTGTCAGCACCATATATAATTTAAGCATTTTATCCATGTAGTGAATTATACCAAGTTAGATAACAACCATAAATCATAACTATTCTTCATAAAGTATTACATACACTATCAGCCAAGACTATAACACAATTCTCCAAACCAACAAATAATCCTCAAAACAAACACCTTTTGAATCTGAGAACATATTAATTTCCCATCATACTACCAACATAGATACTATCACCAAAACCACAGCATAATAATGTTCACCTTAATATAATGTGGAGTCTCCAACACAGTATGCCACGTAGAGAACAATAGTAGAATACAGAGTTGAACTTTGTCAAAGATAATGTTTTTCTCACAACAAAATATGTCTCAAGATCCAGGATATAGCTATTTGAATGAGTCAAGAAAATTATGGTTAAGAGAATAGAGTCGTATTAGATCTTGCGGTAACTTTCGGACTCAAATACCAATACACTAATCCATCACAAGAGGGTATTACTGGAAGAGAAAAACATTCAATAAACCAAGTAAACTTCCCATATATTTATCACCATGTTGACATCAATGAAAACATAGGAACAACCAACACAAACCATCCATACTATATGCTCATGTTGCAAGGCTCCCAACAATGTCCCCCTTTGGCATTGATGGAAACATGCATGACAAAAATATTTTCCAAAAACTGAATATTATTAATACTCCCCCTACCAAAATTGTTCTTCACCAAAAAAAAAATTCCTTTGTCTCTCTATATCTCTCTATCTCTTTATCTCTCCCCCTTTGACATCAATGACAAAGGAATGGGTCTGGTATATATGTATACACATTAAAATGTAACCAAAAATATATGAATGGAGAATTGAATTAACTTGAAGAAGAACCTCTGAGACTCTCCAAGATAGCCTTCCACGACACTTTTCATTCTTCTCATGAACCTTTTTCACTTACAAGATTTTAGTAAAATGGTTCAAGCTTAGTTAAGGACTCTATACCATGGGACAAATATTAATTTGTGATAATTCACCAATACAGCCAAGAGTAGTGGAAACAAAAGTATGTTTGAGTTTAATCATGTCTCTGAGTGCCACAAACTTCTTGATATCATTTGTCCTTTGATCCTGTAGACAAAAGAATTGGTCCTGAAGCTGCACAATATAGGACCACCTCTGATTATATTTATATTTTACTAACTTGTATGTATTTTCCTGAGTGCTCATCTGAGAATCACTCATCCTTATTTCATTTCTTATATCCAGTGTACTACCAGACCAATCAAGGAAAAAATAAAGTAGTTCTTATGCCTCTTTTTCACAAACTTGTACACTCTCTAATTCCTTCACACTTGACTATGTGCATTCACACATTTTCCTTTGATATCTTCTAAAAAAAATTCATCAGACCTTATTCCAATAGACACTTCAAGTCTGGAGATGTAGACCTTAAAATAATCAATCATGCCATGAAGTTTCTCCACAAAATAAATAGATGAATCAAAATTAGCACTGGGAATAACCTTCTACAATTCTTCCAAAGCTCTCTGAATATTTATCCTTTCATTCTCATGTTCAAGCTCACTTCCTTCTACAACTTCTTGCTTAACAACACTCTTCCTTTTCTTCCCTATTCCAGTCACACTGCTAGAGGTACCTTCTACAATGAGATTCTTAGGGCTTTCCAAAAAACAATTAGCATAATTATCAACTTCATTCTTTGACACTTCATAGTCCAATTCAGATATCCAAACTAACCTTGATTCAACTACTTCTATGTGACAAAAATCTATAGACACAAGAAAATTTATTCTTCCAAGGTACCTTTCAACAACACTTACTAGAATACTAGACCTTTTATTCTTCCTCATCTGAAATGTTCCAAAGAATGCAGCAAGGGTAGTCTCTTGTGCATCCAAACTACCAATATTTATCATGAAATTCCTGATTTGATGGGCAATAGGACCTAAACCTGACCATTTTATCCTTCCTATTACTGGTAACTCTCAAAAAGTAAAAGAGAAAATAGACAACCATATTGCCATACTCGAATGCATTCTTCTTACTCTTCTTGACTTCCTTTAATTTTTTCAAAAGATGTATATAAAGTAATTCACACAAATCATTATCCATACCTCTTTTAACCATATCAATAGCAGTATGTATTGCAACAGTACAAACATAAGGTCATTGCTAGGGATACAAACTTTTTGATTGATGACCATAGCAGAATACCTTATTATCAGATCAACAATTGACCTCAAATCAATCTCTTTCCCTTCAAAATTCACACCAGTATCCTCAATTGTCTCTTTCTCATCCATAGCCTTAAGTTTGGGAACTAGTCCAGAGGAACACAACCCAATTACTTCTCTAATAGCTTCTCTGGTAATCAAATGTTCTTTATCAATCCACAAATATTCATCATGAATTCTACTTAAAACTATTTGAATATACTTCTTCTCAAATTCAAACAAGGCAAATCTCCTCCAAACATCCAACTTCTTCTCGACTAACACTTTGCAAGCATCATTTCTCTCTTTCAATTCACCTTCCCAAAGCATGCTCAACTGAACTGATGACATCTCTTCTACCTTACTATAAACAAATGTATAGATATCTTATTTGGGAAACAACCTCATATGGATGCAAGAGAATGCACCAACTGACTCTTCTAACTCATTCCTAAAATATCTCTTCAAATTGACTTGCACTTTATCTACATTACTCACAACCTTTTAATTATCCATAGTAATAAAAATGAAAGATTGTGCAAATAGGAATACCTCTATAAATGCCAACAAGAAATGTATAGATATCTTACTTTCGGAGATCACTTCGAATCCGCTTGATTTCTTCTCAAACTCTGAAACTCTGGATTTCCTTTTAAGCTTCATTTGTATGCTTCTCTAAAAATACATAATCCTTTAGAATTATCTAAATTTATTTCTTTCATTTCGAAGGATTTTGCAATAAATGCTTCAACTTGTAGGTAGATTATCTTGAAAATTGTGTACGCCTCCATTCTTTCAAATTCTGCAAACTTCATCCTTCACACATGCGACTGAGAAAAATACCTTAATTTTTTTACCACATTAAATATACTTTTGTCATGATATGACACAAGTACCAATGAGGAGGTTTATTATATTTTTTGATAATTTCTCCCCCTTACCCACTACTTTTACTTAGAAATTGATGAGAGCATCTGCACCAGAGGTTGGCACAGATAAGATTGATAATTTTGATTCCTTTCTCCAAATAATTTTTATTTCCTTTCTTGCTTATTTTGGATCAATGATTTGATCATTCTTCTTTGCCAGATAATTATTTTTCTTTCTTCTGCAGTTATTACCAAGGTGTTCTGAATTACTACACTTACAAAAAATAGCATTCTTCTTTCTGTTTTCCTTTTTATTCAACTGACCAACTTTATATCCATTCTTCTTTCTCTTAGAACATTTTCCAAAGAATGATAAAGAATCATTCATTTTACTTTTGCAGTCCTTTGCCTTATGAACAAATTTCTTGCAGGAATAACAAACACCATTGAAAGATAAATACCTTTTTCGCATTATTTCGGTTGATAGGATTTTTTCTAGGATCCTTTCTTAGATCTTTGATATATCCATTTTTGTACCAAGTCTTCTTTCTAGTGGGTTACTTCACTTTAGAACTCTAACCTCCCTCAAACCCTAAACCACTCTTATCCATTTCTAGTCTTTGAGAAGTAATCAATCTTCCAAGCATCATCGAGCTTATCTTAAATTTTTCTTCAAAACTTCTTTCCTTTTCTAGATCAAACCTTGAGATTTCTGATTCTTCTTCAATCTTTATGCATTCATCCATCTTCCTTTGAATTTCAATTTCCTAATATTCTTTAGTTCTTTTTTTCTCATCCAATTGTTGTAGCAAGATAGATATAATTTATTCTCTGTCAACCAATAGATTGCATGCTTTAATACTTTTAATTTTTAGCTTTTCAATATATTCATTTTCTTTTATCAACTTGTCTTTCAGATCTTCCATTTCTTCTAAATATTCGGCAGAGACTACTTCCGAAGGAAAAAATTTCTTATACTCAAATTATGGGATCTTCCTAAGGTTGTTAGGCTTCTTCCAAGGAACCAAGCTCTGATACCAATTGTTGAGCATCTGAAATATGAGGGGGCGGGGTGAATCAGTATTCCATAAAACCATATTACCATCCATTTAAACATTATCTCAATTCTAACTGAATCAACAAGAAGAAACATAAAAATAAATCAATGCAACCATACACATGAACACCAGGATTTTTACATGGAAAACCCAATGAGAGAAAAACCATGATGAGGGTTAACTCACAATATATTATGTCTCAATACAAAATATTATGGGGCTCACTTCCAAGACTCACTGTCCTTAAAAGGCTCATAGTCTGAGTACAAAATATGGCTAACTACCAAGATACAATGATAGTGGCTCACTACCAGAAGATTGAACTAACAGGATACACCTTCAATATTTAGGGTTAAGTTTAGATGAAGCTTGGAATATGATGTACTACCTCATGCAATTTTCACTCAACAAAACTATACTAATCACAACTTATAAAGCATTTAGGCTCAGATCTTCACATTTCACATTCACTCCATGTATCTGCTTCCACCTCTCTTTCTAATATTATTCCTCAAAATACCTTATATATATACAAGTATATCTTGATCATCAATTATGTCAGCCTAATTATGAACATAAAATAATCAAAACTTCCTTTGTCAGCACCATATATAATTTAAGCATTTTATCCATGTAGTGCATTATACCAAGTCGGCTAACAACCATAAATCATAACTAGTCTTCATAAAGTATTGCATACACTAAGTCGGCCAAGACTAGAACACAATTCTCCAAACTAGCAAATAATTCTCAAAGAAAACACCTTTCGGATCTGAGAACACATCAATTTCCCATCATACTACCAACATAGAGACTATCACCAAAATTGTAGCATAAGAATGTTCACCTTAATAGAATGTAGAGTCTCCCACATAGTATGCCACATAGAGAATAATAGTAGAATACATATTTGAACTCTTTCAGAGATTAACTTTCTACTCACAAAAAAAGACATCTCAATATCTAGGATATAGCTATCTAAATGAGTCAAGAAAACATGGTTAAGAGAATAAAGTCATATCAAATATTACAGTAACTTTCTAACTCAAATACCAATACACTGATCCATCAAAAGAGGGTATTACTGGTAGAGAACAACATTCGGTAAACCAAGTAAACTTCCCATATAGTTATCACCATGTTGACATCAATGACAACATAGGAACAACCAACACAAACCATCCATACTCCATGCTCATGTTACAAGGCTCCCAACAAGAATAAAAAATCTATATGGGTTAAGGGTTTAGGATTCATATCCTAGGCTTCATGTCCTAGGGTTAAGGGTTTAGGATTTCTAAGGTTGACAAGATTCTTAAAATAATAAATCTATTATGGGTTAAGGGTTAAGGGTTCATATCCTAGGCTTTAGGTCCTAGGGTTAAGGGTTAAGGGTTAAGGGTTTATAGGGTTCACAAAGATGGTTATAATAATAAATATATTATGGGATAAGGGTTTAGGTTTCATCTCTTAAATTTTGTTAATCCATCCTCTTAGAAAACCTTAAGTCATATCCTCTTACATCCCCTTAATCCACCCTCTTGCATCCCTTTAAGTCATTCTCTTAACTCCCCTTAAGTCATTCTCTTAGGACCCCTTAAGTCATATCTTCTTAGGTCCCCATAATCCATCCTCTTGCATCCCCTTATTTCATTCTCTTAACTACCCTTAAGCCATCCTCTTAGGACCCCTTCCATTCATTAACCACCCCCTTAATTAGTTTCCTTATATTTAATCATTTTTGTTTCAGGTCTCCCAAATTGGTGTACAGTACTTGTGCATTGAGCAACTCATTATTATTAATATAGTAAATGATTTTTCCTATGGCAGACATCACTTGAATTTGTAAGGAATTTCTAAGATCTAATTTTCTAACTTTTAGTATGTATTGTTCTTTTCTCACATGAATTATCTAGTTATATGACTCATAAAAATATAGTTACTTTACTTACATTAATTATTTTTGTAGGTTCTCATCAAGTCGATCTACCATGATTATCACTATAAAAAATTCATGATATAAATTATATAAATATCAATTTTTGGTCTTGATCTAAAAGTGGATAAGCTTTAATTATATTTATATACACATATGTTTCATCATGTTATTTAGTTTTTGATTATGGGTTAAGAAATTTTTGATGGAACCTGAAACCTAGTACACAATGGTTTTGAAGGGGTCTATAACCCTGTCAAATCAAAGCATGCTACTTACAAAGATAAGACAAAAACTAATAGCAGCATCAACGAAAAAAGACAAGACGACACAAGTTGCATCAAAGAAGAGAAAAGGGACTAAGATCCCTTTACAAACAAGAGAAAATTGGGGCCTAGAACCCTTAGGTAAATAAAGACACTACCTACATCAACTAGGCACCAACAAACCAGCCTATACTGGTGATGATTCTAGCTTATGGTCTAATTACCGATAGAGTTATTGTCAATTTCCTATAGTTGTCATAAGACTTTGATGCTCAGATGTTGATATTTTTATAATATTTCCTTAAAACCATAGACCTTGGACATGAACTTACTGTCATAACTTCTAAATGATATTGACAAGCTATAGGAACCATCTGTGTTAATTTTGCATGCAATTAATGAATGTCGCTTTGAGATGATTATGGATATGTAGTTGTTGTGCATACTAACATTGTCATATTGATATAATTAAGGCCTATAATTCAGGAAGATTCTGCCAGCTAGGCATTCGCCATATCATTCAACAAGGTGGACATTCAATGAAGGAAGGCTCTCAAAGGTGGAAAGAGTCCTCGTGCAAATCAAAATGTAACCCCCTTGTAAATTCTCTTAAATTTTTTTTGAGTGTATTTAGGTGCTACTATTGTGTTAGAGTTGCATTAAGGCAAGCATGTCTGACAAATTATGTGCATGTGTAGTCACCTTCCCTCTCTTTCTGCACTTTTCCTAATGTGGCGTCCTCTAGTTCTGTCAAAGTTGACTGCCTTGCTAAGTGACTAGATAATTAAGATTTGGATGCTCCTTCGGAGGTTTAACAAATTGATAGGAAAATTTCTTAATTTGATGTACTCACACTCTTAAGTTTTTTAACAATACAGTTATGTTTCTCGATTGTACTCATGTTTTCTACTAAATGAAATGAATTTATAAGTTAGTGCATCTGAGTTTAACTTAGTTTTAGGGAATACTTATCCAAGGGGGCCCACTTGGTGAGTATTCCATCCTCTAGCTTAGTTAGTATTTTTTGTTCAGTAATTAGTTAAGAATATTGCACTAACTATTCCTGCAACCACTAGAATTCCATTTTGTGATTGTTCCTATAGCCAAAGAAAATAGAGTAGTTTCTTGTTTGTTCACTCAAATTTTCATTTTTTTCATGCATTCCAATTTAGTCTAGTTGTTGGTTGGCGTTCAACATTTATGTTATTTACTTCCAAGCAATTTATTTTCAGTATTGTGTCTTTCTTAGATGTAGGATGAATATGGCTACTTTGAATTCCTAGTGCACATATAGTGCTGACCCATTTCAAGTTTATGTCCTTGGGTTGACAATTTAAATACACCTTCATGATGATTGAAATAGCTATTCAGGTTAGATTTTCAAATTTTTTAATCACAGTCGTAAGGGCTTAGTCGTTAAAATCATTGTAGGAGGTTGACAACTAGTACATGAAAGAAGAATGTACTTCAACCACCAAAAAGAGAAACCAAAGATTTTGATCCTGCATATAAAAATATTGTAACCACTCAACCCACAAGAAACCCTTGAACACATCAGTCCAATAGTAACAAAACACCACATAACTAAAACCAAGGCCAGACCAAATCCACTGGGATAGCTAAAAACTCTTAACACTCAGCCCAGCCAAAATCACCCCTCTAAACATAGGGGTAGAAAAGACACCCATAGGATCCAAAAGAAATAAATCCCCCATCAATAAAGTGAACAATAGAGACCAGAGGGGGAATAAACGCAAAACCAAAAAAATAAAGTAGGAGAAGACACCTCCCATAATCAGGATACTCATAGAACACAAGAGGACAAACTCCTCCAACTCATTCTCAGAAGAAAAAAAATCATTAAGCCCAACTCTCTTGAGACACAGAGAAACCCTAACCACCATGCACAACCAAAGGAGTTGTAAAGAGTCGCCACCAAAGGAGGGAGGAATCAAACCATCCCAAAAACAAAGAGAACACCCTCAAGGAGTGAAAAAAAATCATAATGAAGCTATTGAGGAGAAAGAACAACCATCACAGAAGAAGAGTAGGATCACCAACCCACGGGGAGAAACGACCAACACCTGCAGCCAAACAACAAGAGGAAAAAATCCAAACAAAACCTAGTGTTCCAGACTAGCAAAAAATCCAGCAGGAAACAGTAGCAACCAAGGCTATGACAAAAGAGAAACAAATCGCCCACATGAGAAAATAAAATCACATGTGCCACCAACGAAACCACTACAAAACTACTAGCAAAGAGGCACAAAGCCACAACAACCCACCAAAGCCAAAGAAAGACAACAAGAAGAATTTTTCCCCCACACCTGCTAAGCCAACCAGGGTGACCTCCATCTACATCATCAGCATCACTAGATTCACCATCCCCATTCACACTCTCACCTGAGTTTGAACCTCTCGTTCTCACCTTGCTCTTATTCATCACTCCCTTGGTTACTTATCATGTTACATAGTTGTATTAAACATCAATATACATTATATATGTTTGTTCGATTTATGAAATTCAATGAGCTTATAAATCACTTTGTATATCTTGTTCCAATTTTATCTTATACAAATTTTGTCTTATAAATCACATTTTATATAATTGTTCAATTGTATCTTATATATTTTATACATGTCAAGTATAGTTTTTTGTTTATCGATGAATATTTGCTAGAATTGGAAAATAGTAAAAATTACCTATCCTTACTTTATTATGAATATGATCTAAACTATAAAGAATTTATTAAATTGTCACCTAACCATGTGAATTTATTGAAATTTGAAAGTTAATCATTTTAAGACATCTAAACTTCATTCAACAATGGCATGTAAATGTATATGCAATTTGATTCTAGATAAGAATTTATAGTGCATATTACTTGAAAATGTAGATAAAATATATATATGTGAGTGCATATAATCATCATAATGAGCATAAAATGTACATGAGCACATTTACTTGATCAATGTATACTAAATTACACATGAAATGCTAGATGTATCTAAAGCTAGTTTGGAATTTAAAACATGTACGAATATGTAAAGTTAGAAAAATATATTAAAGTTAGCTCATATAAATAAACAAAAACACAATCATAATATATATAATGTATGTGAAATGATCCATGAGATAACATGTTCAAAATATATATGTCAAGTGACACATATATAAATAGAACTATCTATAGTCTATAAAATAAAACTATTTAGCTATTAGGACGATCAGTCAAACCAAGTCCCCTTTTTGTTGCATGTCGACTAGATGGACCTGTATCATGTTGTAGAAGAGTACAAGAAATTTTTATTTAGTTTAACATAACCGATATTCAAATAAATTAAACAATCTAGGTTATAAAATATTAACTTGATAAAAATGATTTTAATTAAATATAGTAAATATAATAAAGTTTAGGACCTCTAATGGGTTGGGGCCCTAGCTCAATTGGCTAAACCTTTCCTATTGCAATATTTTTGGCATGAGGTCTAGTCTCCCCCACCCCCATGGTACCAGAGAGTGTGTCACACCAGCACCATCGGTCATGTTAAAAATTTTACCAAGCGCACTATAGTTTATAGGGGGTCATGCTACCTGATTCCTACAGTCCTAAAAAAAAAATTTAGGACCTCTAATGACATGGCCTTATGGTCATGACCATGATCAAGAGACTACCTACCACATATAAGGATATTTCTATCATCCTACATGAAATAATCTTAGTACATGTAGTGATTTTTTAAAGCACATGTAAATTTCAAACTTAAATAACTTTTGAAAGCATGCACCAGAGATGATGAATCAGGAGCACTCGCCACATCTTGTGGTTGGTCGGTCATGGATATTGCATGACCTCCCTACATAGATACTATATATCATTTCAGACGTGTGTACAAATTAAAATTAAATTAGATATGGACATAAATTAAAATATATATTGGTTTATCTCACCGTAAGGTGTGCCCACTTGTACAAATATCGATGAAAACAAACATGATCATATCAAGAAACTAGCTTCCTATTATCATGCATCTACACTCAACACTTCTTGAATTAATATCATATTATATATAATTTAGTGTTATTATTTACACTAAATTTTGCACATTTCAAACAAATTAAAATATGCCTTGAAAGATTTACATACCTGTATAGGATGATCATTAGAATATAGTAAATCCAAATATGATTCCACCATAGATATAGGTTGATCTAAAGTGGATGCCTGAGTATGCCCATAGCCTCCTTCATTCTCTCTATTTCCCACTTCATCTGCCACGTGGGTAGTTTTATGAATGAGATCACATGAGAGAGAACTCAATGCTCCTACTATCGACAATATTGTTTGTTTTTTATATGGAGTGAGAATACTAGGAGATAGAGGAGCAAAAATTGGTGGAATCAGAGCATGTCACTGAGGATCGAGCATGCTCCTAATCTACTTTGGGTCATGTCATTCCCAACTCCCTAAAATGACCTTATATAAAAATATTTTAGCATTTTACCCAACTCAAACTTCGCCCATAACTTTCTCAAAAAATAAATTGGCACCTCACATTTTCCATGTGGTGGAGTATCAAATACCATCCACTATTTATCCCAAAAATGTGCAGTTATCTATGGGTGCCTACACCATTTAATTGAAATTCATTTTTTATTGGGTGGAATTGATTCGTTTGTATGGAGGTTAATGAAATATTGGAAAATGGTTTGTTTGCTAATATGAAGGTCCTATTTTTCTTTAAAAGACAACCCATCTACATAAAAGTATCTTGTCTCTTCTCTCTATCAATGGAAACTATCTAATTTTGTATCGATGGATCGAATGGAGTCGACAATAATTTGCATCGAAGATGCAAATTATGCTAGATGGGGGGGAGATTGGGCTCATTTTTTATCAAACTTATATTTCCTTGAATGACATTTAGGTTTGTAGCTATGTTCTCTCATAATTGATTTTGATCAATTGTAGGACATGGGGGGTTATGAGGTGGAGAGAGTGGAGGTGTGGGGTTTTGTGGTTTTGTGGTGGCGGGCTATGATGTGGAGATGGTGGTTGTAAGGGGTTTTTGAGTTGGTCAGTATGTATGAAATCCTCTACAGTAAACTCATCGACTACAGGTAATTTTTTCTCCATGATGAAAGGGCAACTACATGTTAAAAATTAATAAATATACATCAACAAACTAATTAAATAGTGTACATAATTTGAACTAAAAATCACATTTAATGTGCACAAATTTAAAATATGTGACAATTGAAGACACATTCAATTTAAAACATTAAAAAATGCACAGCATGAAAATTTAGAGTAATTTATGTCGTACAAAATACAAACAATTCAGGCATCCCCTACAATATGTATATTAAATTATACAATTAAAGTCATGTACCCTTAATAAATTCAACACTCAATTAAATAATAAAAAAATATGAATCCTAACTTCCATTCCTATGCTAATACTATAACTCTCCCCCCTTCATCCCATTTTTTTGGTAATCACTTTCAAAAGTTCATGAATGAAAATTAAAACACACATTTACAATTGGAACCTAGATATTGAATGTTATTTACTATACATAGTTTGATAACTTATTCAAGAATTATTTGACATGTATTTAAGAACTGTGATAATTATTAACTATACCTACTTAATTATAGGTCCTGAGAGGGGTTTAATGTATGGAACCATGTTGAAAGAGGAAATATTCTAGGAAGATTAGAGGAAGAAGATGGATACTTAAAAAGATAAGTTGATGAGATTTAGGTGCAAATAGAAAGTATGCAAATTAAGTTCAATCCATAATAAGATCTAGAGATCTTATGACTATTTAAGGTTAATTCCTAGATATATGTATAGGACATCTAGCTAGATTAAATGTGAATTAAATAAATAATATTAAAAAGTGTTCTCTACATATACATGATCTAGTTTTACTAATTAAATTATTATGTCTTTAAAAAAAAAGTTAATATATGAAATTTCTAGTTGGATAATCCCTAATTGGAGGGCCTTTGACCAAGTAACTACATGGATAGATTCTAATAAATCTTAAAATCTAAAAGGTGCAAAATGCAAAGGATCAGGTAGTTGATATAATACTTTTTGATATACTTGAGTTTGTACTTCAAAGTTTCTAGTTTTCATAGTAGTGTATGTACACTTGGTGTTAATGAGGATGAGAGTAGTATTAGGAGAATGTAAAAATAGTGGAGGTACACATATTAGTTTTGTGATGTAAGAGCTAAGGAAATATTTATGAATAGATTGGACATAAATTTTTCAATAGGTATTGATCATGGGATGAGATGGAGGTCCATAGTATATAGATATATGAGCAGATGTTGTGGCAACATAGTGGTTATAAAAGTGGTAGGATCTTAGGTGGGGGCACAATTCTAGAATGAAGGAAAGCACTAGCAGTATTCATAAGGTTCAAGGAATGTAACCACATGGGATAGGCCATGTATCAAGGGAGTAAAGTTAATGGAAAAGGTGGTAGTGTCCATGAAATTGGTATAACTTCAAGGTTGGAATAGGAGGATGGATTAGGAATGATTCATTAATTTGATCTAACATTATAGATTTTTCGTGTGATTAATACATCCCATTAATGCCTTAAAAAAATGATTTGATATAATTAATTATGGGATGAATTAAATATCAACTTTAGGGTTTAGGGTTTTAGGTTTAGGTTTTCTAGTTTAGGGTTTAGGGTTTTAGGTTTAGGTTTTGTGGTTTAAGGTTTAGGTTTTAGGGTTTAGGGTTTTAGGTTTAGGTTTAAGGGGTTTAGGTCCTAGGGTTAAGGGTTAAGGGTTTTAGTTTTAAGGTCTAAGTTTTTTGGAACCTAGGGCTTAGGGTTTTCATTTAAACTCTAGGTTTTGTGTGGTTTAGGGTTTGATTTAAATTAGGTATAGATTTTGTGGTTTTCAATTTAGAATTTAAGGTTTTTGGTTTGTGTTGATGACTTTTTTTGTAAATACAATTTAAAAATTATAAATTAAACAAGCTAATTACAAACAAAATAAGAAAACCCTAAACTACAATTACAAACAAAAAATGCAAGATATAAAGCCAAAAAATACAAAATTTAACCAACTTGGAGGTTGTTGAGCTCACTTGTGTTGACGGGAGGTGGTATAGGTCCTCAGTAATGTGTATGCATTGGTTTTTGTCGCTCTCACTTGCAGCCAAATTTGCAAGGAGAAAATGAAAATGGAAAACGTTTATTTGAAAAATTAAATACCTTTTAGAAATGTGTACACATTATATAATGCATACGTGTTTCTTAGTGCATACCCAAAGCATTGTACGCATTTTTTATTTAGGATCAAGTTCCCATTGCTAAGCACGTACGTTTTTTTAATAATGCATAGGAATTTCCTGCGAGATTTTTGGCTGAAACTTCCCCTCTTCGTGGACCCAACTTCTTGCTTTTACCCACTTAATAGTGATCATATTGATCGCTCTTGAATCTGTACACATTCTCCACCCTCCATATTTCTTTGGTGAAATTACAATAGGTACCACACATGGGCTTAAACTTTCTTTGATCAATCCTTTCCTTTAAAAATCTTGTATCTGTCAGTTCAACTTTACATTCTCTATCGGTGTCATTCTATGTGCTTCCTTGTTTGAAAAACTTGCTCCCAGTATTATAACTATATGATGACTGATACTCCAAACTGGCAGTAGTCCCTCTGGTACATTCTCTGACATGATTTCTTCATACTCTACAAGTTGTTTTGCTACCTCGTCATTCTTTGCAGTTGGGTTATCTACCTTTGGTTTACTACCCTTCTTTGGAATCAATGCAAAACATTTATTCTCATTCCTTAATCCGTCTAGGAATTTCCTTAAATCTACCAAACATAGTCTGGTAGTACCACACACTTCAATCCTTTCCTCTTCCTCTAAAGGTATCAACTTGATTCTTTTTCCATTTTAAGTCACACTATAAGTGTTCCTTCTTCCATCATGAATTTTTTTCTAATCATATTGGCATGGTTTTCCTAACAGTAAATGAAAGCATCCATAGGCATAAAATCACACAAAACTTCATCCCTATATGATCCAATATGAAATTTCACCAAACATTGCTCATTCACCAATATCTTATGCTCATCTTGGATCCATGCTATCCTATAAGGTTTTGTATGTTTCAATCTCTCCAATTTCAACTTGGTTGCCATCTCCTCTAAAACTAGATTATCAATATTACCACTATCAATGATAACTTTGCATACCTTTCCTCTAGACTACATCTGGTTCTAAACAAAATCTACATTTGTAGTGGTTCCTCAGCCACTTCTCCATGTATTAAAGCTCTCCTCATTACCAATAATTCACCTTTCTCAAGTTTCCCAATTAAATTAGGGGATTCAATATGTTCTTCATCCACATAAGCTTCTCTTCCAGTATGCTCAAGTTTCTTTCATACTTCCTTGATGACACTTAAATTCTCTATGTCCTTCACCTCCACACTTGAAATAGGTTCCTCTAAATGGTCTTCTCTCAAATCTCCCTTCTTCTCTTTGGTACCCATCATTTCAGTAAGAATTATGACCTCCTCTATCACTGCAGTAGAAATTTCTATCTTCTCTTCCTCTATGGTATGAATTGCATCCTTTTCTTCAGTCCAATAGAGTTGTACATATTTTTTCTATTCTACATTGGGTCTTCTTTCTCTGAATTGGGATCCGATTCTCTAGAATCTTCCTCTTGAACTTCTCTACCTTTGTTCAAACTTCTTGTTCAGATTTTCTTCTACTTTCAATGCAAACTGATATGCTTCTTTTATTGATGTCATCTTCACCAAAATCAATTCTTCTTGAATGTTTGTTCTCAATCCATTAATATATCTTGCAACCTTTTCTTTTCTTGCTTCACTATGACTGGTTTTGATTATCATCTTGTAGAATTCTCCAATGTATTCCTTCACAGATCTCTCCTTTTGTCTCAAGTTTTGCAATATTTTCAACAATTCAAGATCATAGTTAGCAGGTATGAATTGATTCTTCAATTTTTTCACCATTCTATCTCAGTTGATGATTTTATCTTTTCCTCTCCTATTCCTATCCAATTGAGCTTCTTTCCACCATAAAGCAGCATGACCTTTCAATTTTGTTTTCACAAAATTAACTCTTTCAAGATCTTCAATTTCTTCATATTCAAAGTATTCTTCCATTTCATTGATCTAATCAATCAGTTCTTTAGGATTAAAATTTATGATGTAATTCTGAATTTCAACTTTGGGTCGCTTACCAATTTTCAAAATCACTTTCAACATCTTCACTTGATTTAATTTTTCCTCTTCTTCGCCTAGTGCTTCTGCGAATTGAATCACAACATGATCTACTTCTTCATCGATTCCATCCTCATGTCTAGGGTTTAGGCATCGCCTTCGATCTTCTTCTACTACATCTAATTGGACTCGTATTTCATACATCATTTCCAACATGTCATCCATTCTTCTAGCAACATTCACCATACCAAGCACTCTCCTTAGTGGCATCTCTCCCCTCAACTTGGTGCAACTACCTTAGTTCAGTGATCTGTTTACAAGGGTTTCAACTACCTCACAATCGATGATTGGTTGAAAACACATGAATTCTTCCTCAATTTGGTGATCTATTCACCTCAAGGAATGCCTTCAAGACTCAAAAACTCACTCTGATACCACTTAGTGCAGTAATGGATGGAGGGTTCAAAAATAACAATCAAAACCTTGCAGCTTAGAGTTAATACAATGGAAATATCACAAGAAGATAATTTTCTATTATGATTCTTTATTAAATTGGAAATATTACATGCAACAGATGCCTCATGGGAAAATATCCAAGGCTCAAAGGCCTACAGCAAGGGAATTCAGCATTACAACTAGCCAAAGGCCTTATTATAGTCCCCAAAGGGTTGATGCAAAGATGTGAAGTCTAACTAATCGTGAACGATTAAATGATCTGAATGAATCCTAAATGATTAAAAATTATTATAAATATGCTTCTCAAACTCCAATAAAGGTTTGTGTTGGCCACAAGGGTTCATAACTTGATGAATGATTACATTATGAATTTTGGCCTCAAAATATGAAGAGATAACTCCTCACGAAATGAAATAACTTGTGAATCTCTAGGATAGGTCCCAATAGGCTCCACATGATCTAGAATAGGTCAACACTAAGAAATCTAGACCAAGTCAGCCCAAAATACTTTGGCTAGTGATTACAATGAAATTCTAATAGTGATAACTTTTGGAAGACAAATGCAAATGATCTAAAATCTGGATATGTGATAGATGTTGATGTGTAGATGCTATATCCTACTCAGCAAGCTAATAAATGATAATGTGATTAAATGTGGAATAAAATTTTGAAACTAATACTAAATGAAATGCAACAAAAGAAATTTTTTTGGTTGATACAGGTTATTAAAAGAAAAATAAGATGCTCTAGGGTTTAGGTCCTAGAATATCACATATCTTCCATTTAATCATTCAAGGATTCCCTAGAGATATTCACCCCAAGAGTGGAATACAAGCAAGATATATACTAGGGGGTTGTCCTAGGGTATGAATTAATGAAAGTTTCACCACCAAGCAAAATCTTGGAAAAATACAATTGAATATTCAACCCAAAAAATCAAGCAATGCAAGTCAAATAATGGGTGCAAATGATGAGATTAAGATACACCAAGTTAGGGTATGTGTACCTGGGAAGTTTGGATATGTAATGAGGATTCTATAAATGCAAAGTTATTAATAAAAATTATGGAGGACTAAGACTCCCTTACTGTTGTCTTAGTCCCACTCCTATTTTTTGGGGCAGATGTAGAATCTTCAAATGCCAGAATAGGATCTGAAATAATCTCATAAAAATACCCCTAGGAGGACTAATATGCCCTAAGTGTCATATTATTCCCATTTGGAATTTTTTAAATCTCTAAATGTCGTCCTGAGCTCCAAGGTCTGCATTTTCGTCTTCTAAGATCTGAAGTCTTGAATCTTCTAGATCTAGCCTATAGGTGAGTTTTCATGAAGATGAAAAATTTGGAATGCAACTTTACAACTTTGATAACTTTGCACTCCAATTATCTTCAAGTCTTCAACCTAAATCTGCAATCACAAGCATACAAGAGGGGGAAAACTTGTTGATTGTTAGTGCATGGGGGTTTTCCTTGGTCAAACCCTTTGTTGGTAATTAAACCAAATGATGAAATGAAATAGAGAAGGAGAATGATGAATGAACAAATGGAAATGCTACAACTCACCAAACCCTTGTGATAGAATGCTGAAAATATGTTCAAGAGGGTTGCAATGGATGTGGATCTTGAATCTTTCTTGAATAAGATAGATCTTGGATGCAATATTAGCTTGAATTATAGAAAGCTACATCAAAATTGTTAGCTCCAAAACAAACATTATGATGCTTTAATCTTAATGATGGCTCCAAATTCTTGAAGAATTCATCTTGAATACTTTTGTGAACTCAATTATGCTATTAGGAATGATATCACAAAGATTTGACTTGAAATTAGTGAAGGAACCTTTTATTTATACGTATATATGCTTAATATCTCGAAATTACATCACAACAAGCTGCCATATGAAATCATTAAATAAAGGAGGCCAAATCACACCAATATTTGAAATTGAATCCCAAAAATACCTCAAGGAGGACTAAGATGCCCTTGGTGGCATCTTAGTTCCGAGTCATGAAACTTGGGTCATAGACTCCAAAAAGGGGCTAATTTAAGATGCCTTGAAATTAGGGTCCCAAGACCCATGCAGGGCAAAGACGCCCTAGGTGAGATTTTAGTCCCAATCCACAAATCAAGGACACATAGATAGAATCATTAAATTATTATGTATCCATTGATGATTGTCGGGATTAGCTAGAAAAAGATGTAGTTTATTAGGCTTGTGGATGCAAAATAGGACCAATTAAGACATAAAGAAGGATAAATAAAGTAAGACAGGTCCAAACAAGTATGAAAATGCAAGGGTATGCATTTTCTTGCACTACATTTAGCCCCCACTTTAGTGGGAGGATGAAATTGCTTCAAACTCATACTAAAGTAGCCAACCATGCAATCAAGAGGGGTTTAAATGCATAAATTCTAGTAAGATAGGATGGCAATAACCAAGAGGGATGATCAAGCCCCCAGGGTCAAGATCCTATGGCAAACGAACATAATCATAAAGGGACATGCTTGTGGATGATATATGAAGCCATAACCAGATCGCAAACATACACCATCAAAGATAGGAAAAACAAAAAGGAAAACGAAAAAATGCAACGGATCAAGCTTTGACTATCCATCCAACATGGTGGACCAGGTCTAGTTTGTTTATCCAAAAAAATTTACAAGTGGAACGCATTGTCCACTATGTAAACAAAATCACATGATCACAAGGGATAGTGGGAGCTACGTGTCCACTAGGTGAGCCCTCAAGAGGTCCATACCAAATTCATACCCCAATGAATATGATAAGGACAAAAAGGAAATGCACTCTCACAAGGGCTAGCGAAGCTAGTTGTCCACTATGTGAGCCCTAGGAAACCATATCAAAGCTATACCTCCATGATTTTAATAAGGCACAAAAATATAACTCAATAAGAAAAAGGAATGTTCGAAGGAATTTTGCTTAGTTCGTGCAAGGTCTCTTCTTAGGGAACACTGTGCTTAATGTTTCCAAAAGAGGACAAGTCAAAGAAATATCACACTCTCAGAGGAAATAAAACTCAATGACACCACCAAGAAAAGCACGCGTTGCAAGAAGAAAGAAAATCGTGCAATAAAACATGAGTGTCAATGTATGCCCCCAATTTTAAGTAGATGCTAACACCATTGTTGTGAGAAATTGATTTAAAGTAGAAGAATACATGAGAGTTTATTCGGAAAGCCCTATGCCAAGCCATATGTTTCCGATAAGCTACGTCATGAAAAGGGAAAGGGTTTCTCCCAAAATGCCACATGTGAGCCAACTTAAGGCACGTCGCCCACATTCCAATCTTGCTCTTATATGTACATGGAAGGAGGTCAACTAGCCAAAAGAGACAATGACAAGAGACATACAAGGACAATGATATCTAACCCCTTACCCCACTTAGTGCTAGACAAGGATGAGCCAAAACAGAAAGAGGAACTAGGTGCTTCAACCCAAGAGAGAGCACCACAATCCTTAAGATGTTGAATTTGTTTTGTCAAAGCCTTACATTCATTAATGGAATGACCATGAACTCTATGATATGCACAAAATGAAGTATTTTAATAAAATTTCTTTCATTTTCTTGGGGGGAGAGAGATCAGACGATCTTGGAGGAGTCTTGTCAAGATACTCTCTTGGTCAAAAGTAGAGGATGTTTCATTATTTTGTGACAAACATATCTCTTGCTTAGTACAAGGTGTCATACATACACAAGACTCTTTAGATTGCAAGATTTTGTTTTCTTCTTAAAAGGAATATGTAAAATCTTTTGAATTCGAATCATTAATGTTTTGTGTGATGAAATTTGCATTAAGCGAGGATTTATTTGTTTGTTTTGTTTATTGCAAAGGATAGCCATCAAGACCACTAGTGTCTATCAGTTTAGGATGCACCACTATTAAATTCGACTTAGAAGGATGTTTTGTCATAGTATTGATATTAAGTGAAGGCTTGTTTGATGGTTTGATTTCTATGATGGATAATAACCAAGACCATGATTTTCTTCTTGCATGTTAGGCTCTATAGAGACACATATACCTTGTTCTCGAGCACCACATCCTTTTCCACTATATCCAAGTTGTTTCATAAGCTCATAACCTCTTCCATAAATCTTTTTTATTTCTTTAGGATTTGGTGGTTTTTTATAGTCAGCTTCATCAAAGTTTTTTGTGTAATTTTTTTTCTCTTGTTCTAAAGTGGTTGAGGTGGATGCTTTCAAAGGGTCTTCTGCATTTTGTGTTGACATTACTGATTTTTCTTTTCCCTTTTCTGAATATTTTTTTATGATCTTGTATTCTCCCATGAATGTATATTCAAAATTTAAGGAGCCCCAATCATCTTCTAAGAGCTTCATGATTTCCTCAATGGGTTTGACTTGTGTAGATGGTGTTAATTTTTTCAAATGGTTCTCTTTATCTTTCTCCATGTTCAAACAACTATATGGTTCAGGATCGACTTTGATTGTATAAACTTTGTTGTTGTAGACATATTTCATAATACGATGAAGGGTAGAGGGCACAACATGCATCTCATAAATCCATGGTCTGCCTAAAAGAAGATTGGATGAAAGATCATTAGGCATAACATGGATCGGGGTTTGTAATGTAGCCTTTCCAACTGAAATAGGTAAAATGATTACTCCAAGTGATTTCTTTCCCATATTATCAAATCCCTTGCTAGATAAAGAGTCAGGTTGAATTTTTTATTTATCAACACCAAGTTTATCCAAAAGGCTTGCTCTACACACATTTAAGGTTGACCCATTGTCAACAAGGGTTCACTTTATCCCTATGGTATTGTATCGAGCTATGATCATGAAAGCATCAAAATTTTTTTGCACTTCCAAAGCAGGGATCTCACTTTGGTGGAAAACAATGTCAGCATTTATTCCTTGAATCATTACTTATGGGTAAGTGCAAAAATATGGGGGACCAAAAATTGGCCAATTTACTTTTTCATCCCGAAATAGAGAAAACACGAGCGTGTTATAGCATAACACACTCACATTATAGTTTGGTAATCACTGAGCTTAGGCTTGGTCATTACCAAGCCATAATGTGAATGTGATATAATGTGCTCACATTATGGTTTAAATTTCAAAAAACGTGCACATTTTGAGTTCAAAAAATGTGCATTTTTTGAAATTTACAAAAAAAAAAACATTTCCAAAATGTGAGCACATTATAACACGCTCGCATTTTGGTCTACATTGAAAAAAAAATCTTCTCTTTTTCTTGTCTCTTTCTTCTTGTTGTCTTTTAGGGAAAGTATAAGTTGACATTTACATATGGACATTTACTTTCTTATACTTTAAGTTATATTTCATGTATATATTTTCAAGATGTTTGAGATTGGTTTCGGATCTCTAGGAGTTATAAAAATTCTAGTTTTTGGAAGATCTCACAAATTTTAGATTTTATCAAATTTCAGTAATCGACATGTCAAATTTTAGTAATCAGGAGGTCAAGTTTCAATAATCAGCAAGTTGTATCATCTTTCTCTCTCTATCTCACTCAGTTTTTATTCCTTATGCTCTAGAACTCTCTCTCACACTCTCTCCTTCCCTCTATACTTATATCTATCTAACCTCTCTCTCTCCCTCAATTTGTCCCTCCTTCCCTCTCTAATTTTCTCTCTCCCCCTCTCTCTCTCTTCCTTCCTCCCACCCACCTTCCCTCTCTACTTCACTCTATCTAACCTATCCTTATCTACCTCTCTCTCTCCCTCCCTCCTCTCTCTCTCTTCTTTCATCCCAGCCACTTTCCCTCTCTACTTCTCTCTATCTAGCATATCCCTCTCTGCATATCTCTCACCCTCCCTCCTCTCTCTCTCAATCTCTCCACCTTCCTCCTTCCCTCCTCTCTCTCTCATTCTCTTTATCGCATTTCCATCTCCCTCTATCCCTCCCTCCTCCCCTCCCTACTTCTCTCTATCTCTCTCCCTCCCTCCCCCCTCTCTATCTCTCCTTCCCTATATACTTCTCTCTACCTCTCTCCATCTCTACCTCTCCCTCCCTCATTCCCTCACTCTCTCCCTCTCTCTCCCTCTCTCTCAATCTCCCAACCTTCCCCTTCCCTTTGTATTTCTCTCTCTCACACACTCTCTCCTCCCCCCATCTCTCTCTGGTTTAGGCTTTATGGTTTAGGCATTATGGTTTAGGTTTTAGGGTTTAGGCTTTGGGTCTAACCCCCTCTCTCTCCCCCTCTCTTAGGCCTATCCCTCTCACCCCTATTTCTCTTAAGTATATCTCTCACTCCCTCTATCTCTCTCTCTCAGGTATATCTCTCACTCCATCTATCTCTCTCTCAAGTCTCTCCCTCCTAGATCCCTTCTACCTCTCTCAAGTCTCTCCCTCCCAGCATAATGAGAGAACACACTCTCTCTCTTTAGTCTCTCCCTCCTAGCCCCTTTCCCTCTTATCAAGTCTCTCCCTCCCACCCTAACTAGAGAACACACACTCTCTCTCTATTTCTCACTCTAAGGTTTCTCCCTCATGCCCCCCTCTCTCTCTCATGTCTCCCTCTACCACCCCCTCTCCCTCTCTTAAGTATCTCCCTCTCACCCTAACTAGATCTCTCTCTCTCTCCCTCTCTCTCAATTATATCCCTCTCGACCCCTCATCTCTCTCTCTCTCTCTCTCTCTCTCTCTCTCTCTCTCTCAAGTATCTCTCTCCCTCTCTTAATTCTCTCCCTCCCACCCTAACTAGAGAACTCTCTCTCTCTCCCTCATATCTCCCTCTACACCTGTCCCTCTCTCTCCTTCTCTCTCAGGTCTATCCCTCCCACCCCCTCCCTCTCTCTCAATTCTATCCCTCCCAACCCCCCCTCTCTAAATTTTCTCCCTCCTACCCCCCTCTCTCAAGTCTCTCCCTCCCACCATAACAAGAGAAAACACACTCTCTCTCTGGTCCCTCCCTCACACCCCCTCACTCTCTCTCTCTATCTTTATCTCTCTATCTCTCTCCCTCCCACCCTAACTCAAGAAATTTCTCTCTTTATCTCTCCAACACCCTCTCCCAAGTCTCTCCTTCCCACCCTAACTAGATAACTCTCTCTCTCAGGTCTCCCTCCCCCTCTCTTAAGTCTCTCACTCCCACCCTAACTAGAGAAAACTCTCTCTCTATCACTCACTCACTCACTCTCACTCCCTCTCTCTCCCTCTCTCATAGGTCTCTCCCTCCCACCCTTACTATAGAACTTTTTCTCTCTCTTCCTCTCACCCCGTATATCTCAGGTCTCTCTCTACCACCCCATCTCCCTCTCCTAGCCTCTCTCCCTCTCAATTCTCTCCCTCCCACCCTAACTAGAGAACTCTCTCTGATAGGTTGTTGTTAGGCACCATTACTTTAGAAGATAAAACTTCAATATGTTGATCAATTAGTGTCCAAGGCTATTTACAATAGAAGGTGACTTGACTATCTCTTTTAGATTTTCTATATTTTTTTAGAGCAACTGAACTTAATTTTAACCTAAGGCCATTTAACTAGGTAATCGGAAATTAATTTATCTAAAAAGCTGAAAAGTATTTAAACGACGAAGCATAAGACAATTAATCTAGAAAACATGATAACTAAACTAGAAAATGATATAAATAACTAAACTAAGGAGCATGTAAATTACAGAAGTAGTAAAACTCGTAAACAATCTATGAAACATCTAAGTAATACTAGTAACAGATTTAATCATTAACAAAAATTAACTATGAAATCGAAAGACAATAGGTGCTTCAGACTCTTATTATGACAAACTTAATTATTATCCATGCAATAAAAATGATAGAATTCTTTCGAAAGCTTCTCCATTAATGATAATCTTCATCCATAATTTCAACAACTCGGAGATTGATATGCAATAATTTCTTTATTCATATATACTCAAAAAGCATGTCGACAACATATTAGTACTATTCTGTATGTCTCTTTTACTTCTAGAGATTACATATATTTATAAAAAAACCTCTAACTAAATCCTATTTTTCAGATGGTTTTAGATTACCATTGAAAAAGTATATAATAGATTCTAAACTAACTCTATGTCTTTAAATGCCCATTACATAAATATTAACGAGGCTTGAGTTGAGCCATGAAGTCTTTTAAACTTTAAAGCATAACAAAAATTCAACTTAGAAGAAACTATGATTTCGGTCCATCATCCTCAAGTTCAGGAGCATATTCCCAGTGCATGTCTTTAACCCCTTCTGGAGCTCGTGTTGGTTGAATTCCATTGATTGCTATAAAATGACTGATTATTATCCTACAAAATACTTAAAACTACTTGTTAAATCTGCATTGGCAAGTTACTTCAATAAATCACAAGAAATAAATTTTATACTATTTTTCTCAAAAGATAAGGAATTATTATGCCTAAATTTTAATTAAATTTCTCTCTCTGTCTATCTATATATATCTATCTCTCTCTCTGCCTCTCCCTCTCTCTTCATCTCTCCCTCTCTCTTCGGTCTATCCCTCCCACCCCCTCCCTCTCTCTCAATTCCATCCCTCCCAACCCCTCCCCCTCTCTCAAGTCTCTCCCTCCTACCCTCTCTCTTAGGTCTCTCACTCCCACCCCCTCCCCCTCTCTCAATTATCTCCCTCTCACCCTAACTATAGAACTCTCTCTCTCTCTCTCTCTCTCTCTCTCTCTCTCTCTCTCTCTCTCTCTCTCTCTCTCTCTCACCCTAACTAGATAACTCTCTCTCTATCTATCTATCTATTTACCTATCTCCAACCCGATATCTCTCCCACTCCCTCTCTCTTCCCTCTCTCCCAAGTCTCTCCCTCCCACCCCCTCTCCCTCTCTCAAGTCTCTCTCTCTCTCCCACTCACTCTTATCTCTATCCCCTCTACCCTCTCTCTCTCCTAACCCCTCTCCCTCTCTCAAGTATCTCTCTCACTAACTCACTCCTTATATCTCTCTCCTCTCTACCCTTAACCTTCTACCCTCTACCCTTAACCCTTAAACCCTCTACCCTCTACCCTTTATCTCTCACACACTCCCTCCCTCTCTCTCTCAAGTCTCCCTCCTACTCCCTCTCCCTCTCTCAAGTCTCTCTCCCCTCTACCCTTAAACCCATAAACCCTCTACCATTTATCTCTATCCCACCCCCTCCCTCTCTCTCCCTCCTACCCCCTCTCCCTCTCTGAATTCTCTCTCTCTTACTCACTCCTATCCCTCTCCCCTCTACCCTAGCTTTCCAATTCAATTAAATTAGCAATGTAGTGGCTTGTTTGAAAAAATGGGTCCAAGAAATGGGGTCTCCTTGTGATTTGCATCACCGAGAGACCCCATATTTTTAAACAGGCAAGTTAGGTTGTCAATTTCATTGAATTTCCAAGCTAGTGGGCCCATTGGCTTGCCAACTCGGTGAAATTGGAAATGTAGTGGCATGTTTGAAAAAATTGGTCCAAGAAATGGGGTCTCCTAGTGATTACAAAGTAATCACCAGCAGGAGACCCCATTTCTTGGACCCATTTTTTTCAAACAAGCAAGTTAGGTTGCCACTTTCACCAAATTGCCAAGCTAGTGGGCCCACTAGCTTTCCAATTTAGTGAAATTTGCAATGTAGTGGTCTATTTGAAAAAATGGGTCCAAGAAATGGGGTCTCCCGATGATGTAAATCATTGGGAGACCCCATTTCTTGGACCCATTTTTTGAAATAGGCCAAGTTAGGTTACCAATTTCATCGAATTGGTAAGCTAGTGGGCCATCTACCCTCTAATCTCAACCATCTACCCTCTATCTCTCTCCCACTCACTCCCTCTCTCTCTTTCTCAAGTCTCTCCCTCCCATCCCTCTCCCTCTCTCATTTCTCTCTCTTACTCCCTTTATTTCTCTCCCCTCTACCCTTAGCCCTAAACCCTTCAACCCAAAACCATTAAACCTTGTACCCTCTACCTTCTATATCTCTCCCACTCACTCCCTCTCTCTCTCTATATATTTGTCTCTCTGTCAAGTCTCTCCCTCACACCCCCTCTCCCTCTCGCAAGTCTCTCTCTCTTACTCACTCCCTCTATCTCTCTCTCCATCTCTCTCTCTCACACATACACTCCCTCTCTCTTCCTCCCACCCCATCTCCCTCTCTCAAGTCTCTCCCTCCCACCCTAACTAGAGAACTCTCTCTCTCTCTCTCCCTCCTATCTTCCTCTCTGCCTCTCCCTCTCTCTC